>PVIH01000411.1:271746-346726 GCA_004025045.1 Sigmodon hispidus | reverse complement strand
GACTATCGCAAAGATTTAACCAGACAAGTACATCTACACATACATACCCCCCTACACACACACACACACACACCTTCGTAATGACCCAGAAAGCTCAGAAAAGTGCTTGAAGTTTGTACAGCTTTAAGCTGAGATTGTGCTGAGAATCTGAACTTCCTCACTGTTCATCACCCACATCCCATGCCCTTAGGACCTTCACTAGAGGCCCACTCTCACTCATTGATATGGTCACTGTGATCAAGGCAAGCTCCAGGGAGATTTATAACTATTAGACCAGCAAGTCCGTGTGAATACTTCTGTTATTGCCATCAACTGAGGCAGAGTTAGAGAAACAAGCTGAAAGTATATTATTGATAAATGCCAGGAATCCAATCATCTCATTGGATGGCCACAGGCTTTTCACCATCCATTAGCCCTGTCTGACCAGCTGTCCTCCATCACAGAACCACACACACACACACACACACACACACACACAGAGAGAGAGAGAGAGAGAGAGAGAGAGAGAGAGAGAGAGAGAGAGAGAGAGATTTAGCAGTTGAGGGATCACATATGGCCACAAACTAGTTGAATGCTTATACCCTCTAACACATGTAGTGTATCTTCTGTGCCCTCCAAGGTCCCAGATTGCTGGCAAATACCCAGCAAGTTGTCCCCTTAACCGGCTGGCCTCGTTCTCCCCAATTTCCAGAGTAATCTGATTTCCTCCTGCTGGTCTTTAGGATGTATTCCTAGCAAGCATTGCTTAGCCAAGTATAGCGTGCACTCAGCACTGGGTTGACAGAAACCTGCACAGGAAATATTGAAGGCAGTGACAATGTCTAACACAGAGCCTGCACAGCTTGCCTACACCAGCTGACTCATGAATAAGAATAAACAAACCAGGCAAAAAGCACTTGATTGGCCAGTCAGGGGCAGAACCCCCAGCTCCACTCAGCCCTGAAGGGAAAAAACTCTCACTTACCTCCTCCAATACCGCCCGTGCAGCATCTCGGTCTTGGAACACTGCAGAGTTGAGCAGATCTGGCAGCAAGGGATGCAGATCAGGCTCCGGTGCTGGCAGGACGCATGCGTAGTCCACCTGCACCTGTCTGTCTCCCTGCAGCTCCCACTTGTGCTGCCACAACAAACCCTGAGAATCGGCCTGGAACTCAGCCAACTGCGGATGCGCCGCCTCCTGGCAGGAGCCCAGAAGCTTCAGTAAGGCGCTCCGAGTGTCTGGGTGGTCGCAAGGGTCGCGCAGCAGGAAGCCATGCTGGGCTTCACCGCCCTGGTCGCCAGAACCATAGCTCAGCAGCTTGCTCAGCTGGCACCGCTGCAAAGGGCCCTGGCCCAGCTGCAGCTGCAGCCGCTGGTACATCCGAGCCGCCTGCACACGGGGCCTGCAGCCTGTGCCCTGGATCAGAGGTACGCACAGCGCGTAGCTGCGCCCCGGAGGCCCGAGCAGTGCTGCCAAGCGTGGGTCTGGGTGACCCGCCGAATCCCCTAGGATAAAGTGAGTCAAGGAGCAATCTGGCATTTCTACAGCGAAGCGCCGTGGCCGAGCCATGGTCCCAGTACAGGCCCAGCGCCGCGCGCACAGCCTCTGCGACAGTCGCCCAAGCCACTGTGGGGCTCGAGGGAGGCTCACTAAGGCCATGGGTGTCCCGGGCCGCGCCCTCAGCCACGCCTCGGAAACGAAACTGCAACTGTGGGTGGCCACAGACCCAGGATTCCTGAGAAATGAAAGTGTCGGTGCTGCTAGAGGGACCTTGGGTGTGGTCACGCTACTTCCCGCCTAGGCTTCTCCTCCTCCCACCCTAGCTGAGCTTTTAACCGCCCGCTGTCTGTCGGTTAGAAAATTCTCCAGGCCCTGGAGCTGTGGTGCGTTGCTATCCAGGCTGCCGTCCCCTGGCAACGCCTGTCCCTGAGAATTCCAGCCTCTCCTAAGCCATCAGCTTTTTCTGGGTTAGTCTTGTGGTGGTAGGTGTTCCTAGCCCGAATTTTAAACGGGTGAAGACTGGGAGAGCTGGAAACTGAGGCACAAAGGGATCTCCTCCCAGAGAAATAACAGAGAGAGAGAGAGAGACAGAGAGAGAGAGAACAAACTTCATGACTTACCTGTGCACAGTCATCTGACTCCAGAGGTTTTCAGGCGCCTAGGTGTATCCTGACCTCAGTTTACCACATAGTACCTACCCATTTAGCTAGCCAGTCCTGCAACTAGTTTGGGCAGTTTTTCAACTTCAAAAATGAAGATCTCCTCCAGTGTGCTTATTACTCGAAAAGAATCTACCTGCAAACTGGAATGTATGACCAGGTTGTCATATTGAATAACTGTCAATTAAAATCTGCATTTTAATGTGGTGTGTGTGTGTGTGTGTGTGTGTGTGTGTGTGTGTGTGTGTGTGTACTAGCTGTGTTTTAGGAGTCTCAAGACCACCTTTACCTTACTGGTTCACAATAAAGATGTGTGTCTCAATCAGGCTCCCAATTTAGGATTAATCCCAACACTAGGAGAGGTAAGGTCATGGTGAAGAACCATGAATAGACATGATAGAACAAGATGTAATGCAATAGAATCTGGAGTGGGCTGTTCAAGAACCGTGTCATCTCCACTAGTAAGCTTCAGGGACTTGTTTAAAATCACAGCCAAGGACACCTGATTGTATCAGAGTCTGGGGCTATAATTCTTGGAAATAAATACTTTTGGTGTCACACAAGGAAGAAAAATGAAAGTAACTCTGAATGACAAAAAGAAAGGAAGGAGAAAAACAAAGGTATACCACCAAGACCTAACCCTGGCTAGGAAGCACACCAAGGTGAGCAGTTGCTTAGGGTTGTTTTAATGGAGGTGGTAACTGTATCATTTTCCCATTGGCTGGTGCCTGACCCTTCCAGACTGCTCACCTTAAAAGCAGAAGGAGGAGGAGGGGAGGAGGAGAAAAGGAAGGAAGGAAGGAAGGAAGATCGAATGAAGAAATGTAAAAGGGGGGAGGGGTCAGCCTTCCCAGGCATTCAAGTTTCAAGAATACAGGGGATAGATAGCATTTTCATTTTTAAAAGTTGCATAAAACAAAACGAGATAAAGACAAAATGATTTAAATTCTTTTGCACAAAAGTTTTACAAAATTGAGAGATTTATAGAATGTTACTCCTCAGTGAGTTAGCTTTCTTTGATAGAAAGCAAAACAAAAATATAATTCTTAAATACTGAAACCTGGACACGTAACATTGTGCACCAGGATCCTCTCAATAGAGCTTTGACCTTTGACCTTTGCATGAAGTCATTGGAAAAAGTAAAGCGTGTGTGTACACAACACACAGCATGTATAACCACAGACAGAGATATCCTTCAGAGGAACTGCTTACCATGGCTAGAATAGAAACCACAGCATTGGTTTCTGCAGGCATGGTTA
Source organism: Sigmodon hispidus (assembly GCA_004025045.1). Classification (NCBI taxonomy): domain Eukaryota; kingdom Metazoa; phylum Chordata; class Mammalia; order Rodentia; family Cricetidae; genus Sigmodon; species Sigmodon hispidus. The sequence continues at coordinate 343,328 of PVIH01000411.1, read as the reverse complement.
ATGAGTAGACAGGAAGTATAGTACTGAGTCAAATTTTTGATTGCCAATTATGATTCCTAGGAAAGAGTTTGGTGGCACTCTCTGGTCTGGATTAAATAATTGTGCCTATAGCAATTTGCCCATGGGAGCACAAACATGAGAAATAGAAACTTAGAGAATACTTCAAGAAGTTCCTTTGAATGGATAAGTGGATAAATTAGTGTGTACCAGGCATGTCTTCTAAAGAAGATCTATCACTTTCAGCCCCTAGAGAATTTGCATTCAGTTTCCCAAGGCAGTTGCCTCTGTTTTCATTCATAACACTGGCCCATAATCAGTACTTCTTGATGTCAGCCCAAATGGAAAAAAAAGATGAAGTTATTCTAGGCATTCACAGATAAAAGAAAAAACAAGATAAGCTCAAGATATTTAAATATAGTAGTAATATAAAATGAAAAATGGCTCAGGGTTTGAAACCCCAGTTAGCTATGCTTGAGCTAGTCAATTCAAGTGCAGGAAATAAGAGAGACAATAAAAAAAAAAAAAACCTCTGAGAACACATGACTGCACAGAGCTACAGAATGTAAAGGATTCCTCACAGAACACGTCGCATATTTACATACTAATACATTTGGTTGCCACATATAAATAAAATAAGAGTCAACAAAACTGATTCAAAAAGAGTGGTGATTATAGGATCTAAATCCCAGGTCAAGTGCAATAAAAGGGTTAAGCTCTGAGCAGGTCTGTAAGTACCAAGTATCAAAGAGAGAGAAGTGTCTCTCAGGTGACTCCAAGTCAGGCCCAGTTGACACCAACGTGAAGCATCTTGAAGCTGTGCTTTGATCACTCCTGAGCTCTCCCTGTGACAATTCAATAACAGATTTCCTAAAGACCATCACATTTGCAATGCAGTAAATAGATTCCACAGCCCAGAGAAGCATCACAGCCCCTGCTGAAGTGCTATGCCCACCAGAGTGCATGGAGCATGTTAGGAATGCCCAGGTACTCAGGGGTAAGATCCCTGGCTAAGGAAAAATGCTGGTGACCTTCGGCTTTTGTCAAAATGTGTTTGAGATGTTTTCAATATGAGACTCTCTAGGAGAAAGGAGCAAACTGGCCTCTGTGACATCAGCCATGACACACACCCATCTTCAGCTGTTTGCAGGAGATTCCCTCACACATCTGGGCTTTTGTAAGCCCTGACCTGGAGTGGATCTCAGTCTCTGAAGGCTGCTCTTTTCCTCCTGGGAAGGCACAGCAGCCATGTGACAGCCTTTGCTAGAATATAGACAAGGAAATTGGTGAAAGGGGTTTGAGACCTGTGGTGGAATGTTCTTTGTATGCTGTAAATAAAGCACTGTTTTGGCCTATGCAGAGCACCGTAGAAGAGGGTGGAAAATCAGCACAGGCAGGTAGAAGAGCAGAGTTAGTCTCCATCCGACCCCCGAAGAAGACAGACATATAGAGGTCCTGGCTCAGTCACAGGCTGAGCCACATGGTGGGAAGATAAATGGAAATGGGTTGAATTAAGATAAAAAGCTAGCTAGTAATGTGCTTAAGATATGGGCCAAACAATATAAAGTAATATAAGCGTCTGATTCATTTCTTTGGGGGACAAAAGCCATACAAACCAGGTTCCAAACTGCCGCCGCAGTCTGGAAGATACAAACTTCCAGACCCAAAACTGGCGCCAGAAAAAACTTACTACAACAGAGACCAATCCTGAAAAGATCTGGAATCTGGCTATCATCATCAGGACAGGCCTTGAAGACATTGTGAACAGCAGGACTGGTAGATTAGCCCAAAGGTCAATTTTATACATTTTAGATGTCTGTGGAGGTCATTGGTCAGTTACACATTGCTATCTTGAAGCTCAAGGCAAATGCTTATTTAAGTTCTATAGGAAGTCTAGGGTTGTAGAGAATAACCTGGGAAAAAAAGAACACTTGCCAAAACAAGAGGAATTTGGAACCTACACAAAGCTAAGTAGGGTGGTGTGTGTGTGTGTGTGTGTGTGTGTGTGTGTGTGTGTCTATATGTGTGTCTCTGCACATCTTTGTATGTGTGTCTGTGTGACTGTGTGTATCTGTGTTTGTTTCTCTGTGTGTGTGTGGTGATCCCAGTCTTCCTTAACAATATGGAAAGCCAACACCAGAGAATCCCCAGAAATCTGTGGATATATTAGTGTGACATGCAGAGTGAAAGAACAAGAGACCCTGTCTCAAAATGAGAGACAAGACTCAATATCCAAAGCTGTCCACAATCACTGGAACTCACTAGATTATACAGAAACAGAATCTGCGCTTCCATAAACTCTAATCTCTGCTGAACAGGAGTTAGAAGAGGCTTGACCTCAGAAACCATGAAGGACTGACCTGTGAGCTCTTGACACCAGGGACCATCACTTCCTCACTGTATCAGTTACTCTTCCCTTTGTTGTGGTCAAGTCCCTGACCTGAAGTAACTTAAGAGGAAGAGGAGTCCTGTTGGCCAAGGGTGTGATGGGAGATGGTAGGAAAGCATGGAGGCAGCGGCATGATGGGGCTGGTCATCAGTGTCTACAGTCAGGAAGCAAAAAGAGATGCATGCTAGGGTAACATTCCTCATTCCACTAGTATCTAGTCTGAGCCTATAGACTATGGGATGGTGACTGTCACACTCAGGGAGGCCTTCCCTTAGTTAAACTCCCTGGAAACATCTGGATATAAAAATAAATGTCCTTGTAATACGAAACTTAGTCACATAGACAGTGAACATAACTATCAGATTTACATTTTACTCACGTGATTTTTGTATGTCAACTTTTATATTTTATATGTCAATAATGCATCAAAGAAAGGAAACTGAAAAAATAAAAGCAAGCCTGATTACCGGAATACTCAGTGAATGAATGAACGAGAGAAAGAAACTAGCCTGCACAGGTAAGTCTTACCAGCAAAGATAAGGTAGTACTAATTCGGTAGTCAGTTATGAAGCAGTGTGGTGTGAAGCAGCCATAGCGCCAGGCTCAGAAGTAGACATTCATCTCTCTGTCACAGCAAGCACTGCCCTCAGTGCTTAACCTGCTCCAAGCCCCTTGATATTATGATGCCATGTGTGAGCTAGGAATGGCTATCTGAGTTTCCCATTTTGTCAGCCAGATGAATGGCTGGATATGAAGCTGAGAGAAACAAACAGATGTTCCCACCATAATACTAAATCTAGTTAAGTTGACTCTGGAGTTAATTAGCACACTTACATTTCATTCATACTTGATGATATTTTTATGTGACAGCCTCACAGGGCAGTCTCAATATGCATCAAAGAAAAGGAAGATGGCATGATGAAAACATGCTCTAATACCTGAAAGAATGACACAAAATAAATGTTAGGCAGGGAACAAAATCTACCCCAAACAATGTGATTTCAACTCAGCTAGGATTTATCCACTGAAGCATTTCCCCAGCTGCTGCACTTAGCCCTGATATCACATGCATGTGACCTCCCAGAAAGCGTTACTCAAATTGTGCCAGAGATTACGGCACCTTTATTTTCTCTGATCTCAAGGACTTGAGACAGATAACCTTGGCATAATTGGCTTCTATCAACTGCAGGTTTCTGTTGCAAAGTTTACTTTCAGTTTCCTAGTGCGGAACAAAACAGAGGTTTCTGTTTCCATTCACAACAATGGCTCGAGCGGTGCAGCCAATGTTCAGTTCTTCAGGAAAATGATTGTTTTCTCCTCTTCACAAAGATCTCAGGAGATGTTTGCTGAGAAGAGCGAAGTCCATAGTGCAATATCTCAGCTGCATTACACAGACCTTCAGCAAAGTACATCAACAATATATCCCAGACCCTGGACACAGTACTTCAGCAGCATAACCTAGCTCCTGGCCACTGAACTACATCCAAGATTCAGCTGTCATACTTTTTTCACTTTTCACAGAACATATATAAACACCATTCTGATAAAAGAGGGATTTAGAACAGTCTAATTCAGGAATATGTTATATTTCATAAGAAAATGTAAAAATCGGGGACTGGGATATGGCTCTCAGCCTTGGTCAAAGAATTTTCCATATAAGCATAAAAGTCGGAGTTTAGATCTCTAACACCCATGTAAAAAAGCCAGATATGACAGCATATGCCTATAGTCCTACCACTGAGGAAAGCAAAGGACCGTGGATCTTGCTATAAAGTCAGTCTAGCTAAATCTGTTAGCATCTCCTAGGGATCCAGATGGCTGTTTATTCCAGTGCTGGGATTCTGGGCAGTGATACCATACACACACCATTATTTATATAGTTCTGGAAATCAAATTCAGGGCCACCACTTTCCAGGTGTTACAACATAGTCCTTTCCCACCACGCCCCGCCCCAGAACAGAATACATTCACCTCATTGTCATTTTGGATCAAAAGTTTTCTTGTTCACTTATCAGGAAAGCAGTGCTGTAGTATCCACATCTGTGGTAACAGATTAGAGCTGTTGACATGATGCCTTGGTAGAAAGAAGAGGGAAATGTCACAAGACCCTCACCTGGTATATTAATCAATATGACTCCTTTCTGCCTTCACTAACTCAAGCTACCTTAGAAAATGCTAGGATACCTTAGAAGTTTAAGATTAGCTGGAAGGGAACCTGCATGATGCAGTTTCCATGAGGTCCTCATCCATGATGAAATGGGACTTTGCCAAGATGCATTTCCTTGTAAGTAGCCCATCTCCCATGCTCTATAAATCCAATAAACTCATCGCCTCACCAAATTGGACTTGGCTGGAATTATACTTTGGTCCTTCATTGCTGACCTATCTGGGATGAAGAGACATTCATCACCTCAGGAAATGTTAACACAATACAAGTCAAGCCCATTACTAACAGAGTTTTCGTCCCAGCTCCCATGTTATATTTTCTTAGCTATCAGTCTGCAGATGAGCCTTTGGAGGGATCTACCTCTTGGCCATGTAACGTTACAGCGAATGTGGGCTTATAGTCATCTCTCTGACAAACTGAGTTCTTTCCCTTAAGAAATAATCAGTATTGACCCGCTGGACCCCAGAACATGCTTCTTTACCTGGCTGTCACAACAAGCAACCCTGAGTACTTCGTGAAAAGCATAATAGGAAGAAAAAGTTGCCATGTGGTTATTCAAGTTGAACACCTACAACTTCAAATCTGGAATGGTTAGCTTTATCTATCTGCCTACCTACCTATCGATCTATCTCTGTCTGTCTGTCTATCTACACATACACACACACACACACACACACACACACACACACAACTCCATATATGTAACTTCTCTGTGTGTAGAGTCAGTTTAAAATATGTCTAGTATTATTTTCAGGGATGTAAGTGTTTATGAATCGTTAATGAATGTCATTGTCACATTTAGCTTATGACCTCCCCCATCACATGCTTTGCGAATTTTCCCCAAAGCTGACAAATAATGAATTACATCTCGCCTCCAGATGTTTGGTAAGGGACATTCAACCTGTATTTTATTTATTTGTAGGAAAAAGTAGATGCATTGAAAGTAAAGAAGGAAAAATTGAAAATAGAATATCCAGTGTTAAAAAGACAAAATGATTTATTTGAAGAGAAAAAAAACAAACAAACACAAACACCCTAAAGGATATATGTAGAAGAATCTCAAAGGGGAATCTTGGTTCTGAATGTGCCTCCAGCAGCATCTGTAAGGCCTGCTGCCTTTCAGTGTAGCCATGGCACTGCCCTCTCCTTCTTAGGGGCAGAAGAAGCAGTGTGCTCAACACTCTCTCTACTTCCCCAAACACTGAAAGAACTGGAAACAACTCGAGGAACACAACGCTCTGAGGGAAGACGTCACAGGGGAGAGAGACAGCAGGAGAGAAGTCCAGAGACTGGGCAGAACAAGTTTAATGTGTTGTCCTGAGGGACCTTATTACCAAAACACAGCAACTGACCTGGAGGAGGCACCAGCCACACACTGCACAGAGTGACTGTTGGGATCTTAGGCCTGGACCATGATGGCAAAGCTAAAAGAAAGAGTTTTAAAAATATTTACAGTACAGGTCCTCTGACAATATGAAAAGAGAAATAACTACTAAGGAGTCAAGTTTTAAAATTATTAACTCTGCAATTTTTATTTTTACCTAGCATATCCCTCCCTGTCTTGGATTCTTCTTTCTTCCTCTTTGAGAGCTGCCGGGCACTGCCAAGGTCTGTGTACATATGATTTTCAACATACAAAGTTATGAAACTCTAGATGTTTGGTGTTCGTTTGTTAGGCATGTGTGAGTGGGTGGGGAACAAAAGAAGAGCATTTAAAAATTGTTAAGTATGCATAGATATTTGTTACAAGAGGCTTAACACATATCTTTGTGTTAAAGTAATAACCTGTAAGGAGGAGCTATGTGGCTGTCTGTCAAACCCTTGTTTAGAAACTGGTGGCTGCTTGGCATCTTTGCAGTGTCATCAATACAAGCGATGTTTACATGGGTCATAGAATCAGGAAAAGGTAGCTAGCGGGTGCTGGCCTCCATCCCAAGCTTCGGTCTTGGCTCCAGTTCCACTTTCATTTTCAGAAAACAGAAACTCTGCTCAGCTGAGACTTACTCAAGGGAGGTGTTTCCCTCTGCCTCATGACAGAATGCACAGGGGTGTGGCTGGCCCACAGCTTATAAGCCGTTTCAGGCAGTTGCAGGTGTGCTCAGATCACCATGGCGATGCTAGTGTCCACTGCTCTTGCTACTCGGCTACTGAGCCTGTTCCAGCAGCAGCTGGGTTCCTTCTGGAGTGGCCTGGCCATTCTGTTCTGCTGGCTGAGAATAGCACTCGGGTGGCTAGGTTCTGGAAGGAGACACCTACAGCCACAAGTCCAGACTGAGACCCAGGAGACCCAGGAAGAACCAGACAGCTCTCGGCCTGCAACCCCTGTGAGCGTCAACTATCACTTTACCCGTCAGTGCAACTACAAATGTGGCTTCTGCTTCCACACAGCCAAGACATCCTTCGTGCTGCCCCTGGAAGAGGCCAAGAGAGGACTGCTTCTGCTTAAGCAAGCTGGTAAGCTCCTAGCCCAGGCAGAAGCTAGGATGTTAATGACAGAGAGCAACAGTTGTACCTAGGATGAGGGTGGGAAGGGCTCCCTGACTCCTAGGCACAGCACCACCTGGCAGGGAACAGGCAGTTTTGCATGAATGAGGAAGGAACCTTGCAAAGACATGAAGGACCTCTGGTCTGGCAGGTGACTGGCTCAGGATCATGCAATAGACACTCACTCCTGTGAACAGAGGTATGTGGACAGTGGCCCCTGCTCCTCCTCGTGTTTGGAAAAGGCATTCAGCAAAGTTGTGTCACTCAAAGAGCTTGCTCAGAGGAGAATCTGATTGTCAGAAACACTAAGTGAGAAGAGGGGAGGGAGGGGGGAGACAAGTCCCCAGTGTGAACAGCCTGTTCCTTCTGTATTCCTTCCTGGAAACTTTTCTCCCTCTTTAAAAAAAAATCTCTGTGTACACAAGGTGTATATGTGTATGTGTGTGTTAATCTGGTCACCTGCTTGGCACAGCAAGCCTGGGAACAGGACAACTTTAGATGTCAGTCAGTTCTGGGATTTTTCTGTGCCACTTCATCAAGGATTCTCAGGTTTGAATTTAGCAGTAAAGTTCAAATGCAGCATCTTCTCCTCGGAACCTTCTTTACCTCCCTCCCTCCCAGACCTCATACTCACCTAAAGCCTGCCTTCTCTTTTCACTTACTCTTCAACGAAGCACGGTATAGTCGAACACTCTAACTGCACTTGCGGATGACTCTGCCAAGAGGTCTCCCTGGAGCACAGCTGGGAAACAGAACTATTGGCCAGTGCTCCAGATGCACACTGGCCTCCAGCCACCGCACTGACCCCATGAGGACCCCCAACTGGACTTCTGATACTCACGTTAGACTCACCTGATTCTGTGCTGTGATGATGGAATCGTACAACACACAGTATGATCTGACTCACTCAACTTCAGGCTGTACTGGCTCATTATGCACAGTAAAGACCGTGAGCCTTGTGATCTCACTGAGACCTGGATTAAAGTTTATCTTTTATCACCAGGAATTTGCTGAGGTAGCCACTGCCTCTGCTTTCCTTAGCCGAAGCATGGTGTCTCCTTAAAATGCAGCTTTTAGAGTCACTTGCCAACTCATCTAAGTTATTTGACATAACCAGACTCTGAGCCCTGCCATCCCAGCTGTGAAGAGTTCATTGTCACCTCCACATCTTCCAGATGCCTCTGGGACTGTTTTTTGTTTGTTTGTTTTTGTTTTTGTTTTGTTTTGTTTTTTGTTTTTATTTCAAGCACCTTCCAGTGGACTCAGAATGCTCTTGGACTTCTGAGACAGTCTTCTGAGATGTGGAGTTGGTTTCCAATAACTGAGCACTCCTGCTTTCAAATAGAAAAAGCAGAGTAACAAAATATTACATCAGTTTTCTTCCTGCTTTTAACTGTGAATGGAATCCACAGTTATTGAGAGTGATAGAAACATTGGAAAATAGGATCAGGTAAAAAGAGAATAACAATTAGTTTCATTTCATTAATTTTTACCATAATGAAATGTTAATTTTCTCTTTAAAACAAAACTGTGTGAGGCTATGAGTATATTTTATCATGGCTAGTAGGCACAAGACTCACACACACAGTAAAAACAACATTATAAGATTTATTTTGTGTATATGTATGTACATGTGTTTGTTGCTGTCCCCAGAAGCATAGGATCCTGTGAAGAGAATTGCAAGCTGTCCAAGGTGGGTGATGGGAACTGAATTCTGGTCCTTTGAGAGAGCAGCAAGTGATAGTCACTACTGAGTCATATCTCCAGCCTCACAAACCAAAATATGAGATGGGTATTTAAAAAATTCAAAAATATGCTTTTGCCCCTCACAGGTATGGAGAAGATCAACTTTTCAGGAGGAGAGCCCTTCCTGCAGGACAGGGGTGAATACCTGGGCAAGCTCGTGAGGTTCTGCAAGGAGAAGCTGGCTCTGCCCTCTGTGAGCATAGTGAGCAATGGCAGTCTCATCAGGGAGAAGTGGTTCAGGGACTACGGTAAGTTTCCTTGGGTGATACCTTGGTCTCTGCAACTCATACTGTTGACTCCTGTATTTCCTCCCTCCCTGGGCTCCAGGCCAAAGCATCTGGGGAACTGGGAGAAAGGATAATCTAATTTAATCTTGTTTATTCTTCTAAACTGTATATGGTGTTAGGGTTTTTTATTTGTTTGTTTGTTTCTGTTGGCTAGTAGGCACAAGACTCACACACATACTAAAAACAACATAAACACGTTAATAAACACGTATGGGGAGAAAGATAACAGAACAAGTCAGCGCACAAATATTTACTATGTCTTCTAACTTAGCACTTGTGGATAACTAAAGTCTAAGTTTAGCCATTACAGAGGAAAATTAACACACTCTATAGCTATGTAAATGTCTCTGTTAAAGACAGGGCATGGCAGTGAATGCCTTTAATACCAACACTGGGGAAACAGATGTATGTCCATGAGTTTGAGGACAGCTTGATCTATATAGCAAGTTCTAGCTCAGCTGGGGCTGTCTAGTAAGGCTTATTTAAAAAATAAATCTGTTATGACTAAGCTGATTGCAAGTCTAGTCCTATTAGAAGCTCATATCCTATGGACTGGCTGAATTCAGGGGCCCCTAAGATTTTCTGAGCACTCCGATGATTGAGTTGCCCACATTTGTAGTATCTTTGGAAAAGCAATACATGGATGGCATAAGGCAGCTCTTTACATAAAAAAAGAGTGCAGCTAAGATTACTTTTAGTTTAGAAGACGTTAAAGCTTCCCCTCAACATTCCTTTCCCTATCCTTGCTTTGTGACACTGTGAAGCTCTGGAGTCATTCAAAGAAAGGGCTTGTGCTTTTGTTTGGAGACACTGAACAGATAATTTCACAGGATGCATCCACCTGCAGGCAGAATGACCAGAGAGCAGTGGACTATGTTCTGGAGGGTGTACTTGGGCAACACTTCTCCTTTACTGTAGGCTCAAAATATCTGTTCCTGTGGCAAGGAGTGTGGACAGGGAGATTACTACAGTACAGTGTCAGAGACTGACCACCTAGAAATGATGATGTGACCCAGCATCATCGCCTAGAAAGAGAGGAACACAATCTGCAAAAGCCAAATACACACCTCTCTTCATATTAGTCACGTAGATGCTAATTACAAATGTTAACTGACTTTCATACTAGACAAAAATTTGCCTATCTCAAATTATTCAAGATATATAAAATGATATTCTGTGTTAAATATCCCAATTATATAAATGTCTGCAAATAACTTGAAGTTGGACCTATGTGCTTAGGCATGAGAAGAAGCTGGTCTGAGTCCCACAACCCGTCAAGGTTGGGAGTTTGCTAGCAGGACCGCCCAGACTCTTTCAGTGAGAGCAAATACAGAGTACAGTAACAGTACAGGGCACAGATGTGCATCCCTGACTCCAGAGAAGATATCTGTTTCTGAGACCACACAAGTTTTACTTTCTTTCTATCAGTGAACTTCAGGCAATGTTTGGTTTGTCTTCACAGAGGAGACCCACTTCAGTCTTGGATCACAGAGAGTCATAGAGTGCTGGCTCACTCAGGCATGTATTACTCAGTGTTCATTCTTCAGGACTCTAACATTACATCCAAGCACATCATATGTATATCTATACAATTCTGACACATGGCCTCATGGCTGAGGCTTATACACATCACCCACTTGTTACACATGCTGGAGTAGCAGCCATATATGCAGGGGCTCTACAGTACCCCACCAGAGCCTCAGGTCTTCTGGAAAAACACAGGAATTGAGTAAACAGACTTTCTCTATCAAACAGTTCCTCTCAAGGGCTGTGCCAACAAGAAGGAGACTTCACAGAAACACAGCTAGATATGGAGCGGTGTCAGGACACAGTGATGGATGGACTCATAGATGCTCAGCCCACTTATCAATCAGCCAGCCACTGTCTCCTGGAAGGGGCTGATTTTATGTGTTTGGTTTTGAATTCTGTTTCCTCTTGGTTTTGTTAGAGACTACATGTTCAGTTACCTCATCCTGGTGTGACATCCCTTTAGGAATTTACTTGAGATCAAGTTTTGGAAAACTTTGTTTTAAATAACAGGAAATTTATTCTGGCTGTGGTTTGTGCTTGTTAAATATAGGGCAGCACGAATTAAGCCTAAAATAGGAGCCGCAATTAATCTTTTCATGATTATAGAGAATAGTGTCTGAAAGAAATTTTGGAACTTGTAGTTTCTATAATGTGGGGAAAAAAAAGGCAAAATAGAGAAGTTGGAAAATTTTTCAACAACCAGGAGAGCTCATGTTTGGTCATCTGCAAGAAATATCTAAGCCCCAAAGATACTTACTCTTCTCAGTCAGGGGAGGTCGGGGACAGGAAAAGGAGAGGGTATCACAGGAAACAGAGCACAAACTGAAGCTATAGAAACCAGTGAAGAAAGACCCAACACCAAGATAGATTTTTTTTTTTATTTTAGCTCTTCAAATGGCTTCCTATCAGTGTTCTTAGTGCATGGCCTGTCAGGGAGGGGCCTGTTTGTTCCCTGGATCCTGCACCCAGCTCTCCTTTATCTGGTTTTCTCAGCATCCACATTACTTGTCCCTGACACAGCACAGAATGTCTGCAAATATTTTCATAGCAAATAAAATGTATAAGCTTGTATAAGCTCATGAACCTGACAAAATTACTAGATACCTATGACATTTTTGTCTGTGTGTGCAAAGCAAATCTATAACTGTTTATAATTAACAGAAATAGGTTTCAAAAATCTATATAATCTCTAGGATGAAACAAATGAAAAACTGTATTAAAATATGCTAATAATTTTTCATGCACATACATGTATGCAGAACTTAAAATTGATCACATGGGGCTGGAGAGATGGCTCAGCGGTTAAGAGCACCGTCTGCTCTTCCAGAGGACCCGGGTTCAATTCCCAGCACCCACATGGCAGCTAACAACTGTCTGTAGTTCCAGTTTCAGATAAACACCAAGGCAAATAAATAAATAAAGTTTAAAAAAATATATTTAAAATTAATCACATTAAGTAGCTCTGTGCTTTCATTATGCATGTATGTGTTTTAATGATAACATACATACCATGCATAATTCACATCTCTGACTTTCATGTGTATGAGACAGAGAGTCTGAAAGTTCTTTAAAACATAGCTGCGAAGATGATGCATTTTGCTGTAAATTTATTATTATTATCGTTATCATTTTTCGGCAGGTGACTATTTAGACATTCTTGCTATCTCCTGTGACAGTTTTAATGAGGAAGTTAATGTTCTCATTGGCCGTGGTCAAGGGAAAAAGAACCATGTGGAAAACCTTCAAAAGCTGAGGAAATGGTGCAGAGATTACAAGGTGGCTTTCAAGATCAATTCCGTCATTAACCGCTTCAACGTTGACGAAGACATGAATGAACACATCAAGGCTCTGAGCCCTGTCCGCTGGAAGGTAAATCCACACTGCAGTGTTTTTGACTTTAATCCACAAAGCACCCAGGAGAAGTTTGGCTCAGTGACACTGAAATCAGGAACACTGAGGACTCTGGAACTTTCTAGCCTGGACCTTGACTCTTGGCTCTATTAAGTTTACATCCTCACTGTTCTTTGTTTTGTGTCTGTGTCCAAAATCTTGAGATGATTTTGTTCAGGAATTTTCTGAGAGAAAAGTTGAGGCCATAGTGGGTGCTGGGGAATGATTGAAAGAAGAGATTATCAAGACAATGACATTTCTTACTACCCCTGGCTTCTGTATGGATGGGCTACATGATCTTCATAAATTCTGGTGCTCCTCAGTTTGCATTGAATTACTTGGCTACAGGGGAAGTCTATGGAGTCATGGTAGCCTTTATTCCAAAATGCATTCTTTAGGACTGGCCCAGATAGCAGCCACAAAAAGTCATAGGCTCGCAAGGATATAAGCCAGACCAGCATAGATAGGACTCACCATGTACAGACACTGCAAATTCAAGTTTTCTACTTCCAGCTGCTCAGAATCCAACAAGGGGGATGCTTAGAAAGCAGCTTCTTCTTCATGCGTCCACTGATGTCCAATAAGGGCATACCGAGTCAGGAAGGTCGACATGAGCTTGCATTTTTAACAAGCTACAAGGTGATCCCTGTACACTATCTTTGAATCTCTGCCTCTAGAGTAGACACACCTAGAAATAAGATTTGGAAAGGACTACAATGTGAAAAGTGCATCTCCCATGACACTCCAGTGTAGAGAACTTGGGAAGGTGGGGTCCACCAAGCCGAATTGCAAAACATCATGGAAGAAGTTGCTTTTCACTGTATTTTGAAAGCAGGAAAGAATTTCCATATGTGGGACTGGCCCAGTCAAAAAGGTCTAAACTAGGCCAGTGTCATGCTCACCCAAGAATAGCTGTCATTTCAAGGTCCCCTTAGATCTTCTTTAGATGTCAAGTGAGCCAAGACAGTGGTAAATAAGGATTGAACATATTTTTCCCCTTTTACTGTACAGTAATATGTTTAGAAATAGAGTAAGATGAAGCTAAAAATACTATATACTTTAAAACATTTAAAAAACAATAGATGCTATCAAAATCCATTGTCAATGGCACAGAGTAATGGAAAACAGCTGAAGTAAAGTGAATGGTAGGACGGTCCAGGACAAAGAGAGGCAGAAACCTCAGACAGAGGGGCCCAGAAACCCAAGACTTTCCCGTCCAGTCACCTGCCAGGCTGCTCACCTCTTCTCCCTCTCATCTCAGGGCTACAGCAACTCTTCCTGCCCTCCCTATTCCTCCCTCACCTCTTATTCATAATATTCATCTGTACATTCTTCCTCCTTGCTTTGGATTCCTCTTCTCTCTTAGACTTTCCTTATATTTTTCTGTCTTCTACTCAGGCTTCCTCACTATTCATTTCAAAACACTATGATTGTTGGTAAGGATCAGTTCCTGCTGCCTCTTTGAAGCCTCCAGTATCTGTGGGCTCTTGACCAAAGTAAGCAGTGTCTCAAGGGAAAGCATCTCTACTTTGTCATCTCTGTCATGGCTCAGAGCCTCACATTCTAAGTCCTTACAGACTTGGCATTAACTAGCAATTGTATTCTGAGCTTGCTATTCCTGAACTGGGTAGGGTTCGTTCACTGCAGGCTGGGAGTGAATGGTGGCGTAAGGCTCTTTGCCTGACAAATGCTTCATCCTTTTTCAGGTCTTCCAGTGTCTCCTCATTGAGGGTGAGAACTCTGGAGAAGATGCCTTGAGGGAAGCAGAAAGATTTCTTATAAGCAATGAAGAATTTGAAGCATTCTTAGAGCGTCACAGGGAGGTGTCCTGTTTGGTACCTGAATCTAACCAAAAGGTATAATGCAGCCAGCAGAAGCTGCCCTGTTCACTGCCACATTGATTCAGAGTAGAGCCAGGGGTGACTCTCTCCTGAGAGCCTTGCAATTTGCCATCTTGTTATTCTAGGCATTCTGGAAGGAGAAAGGGAAGAGTGTAATCAATCCTACAGTCAAACAGCTGGACCATGGCCAGCTGCCATCTGGGGATGGGCTTCTTCAATGATATTAAATTTTTTTTCTAACCAAGAATGAGTTTGTCTAGGCCACCTCAGAGATTATGCAATTGATGGATAATCATATTTATAACTCTAGTATAAAATACACACACACACAGGAGCTCTACAAGTTTAAGAGGCATGTGGGTGGACTCAAACACTGAAGGAAGGTATGAATGCTTCCATGTTGGTGTCAGCATCATTACAACTGTCCCTTACACTCTCTCTAGTGATTATTTTAAAAGTTGGATAAAATGTAGAAGAAATGATTTGTCAATTCTCAGGGTCTATATCTAAAACCGTCAAGAAGCAGAGTTGCACTCCATTCTTTTATAATTTTTTTGCCTTTTGTTTTCTGTTTGTTTTTGTTTTTGATGGTGGAGGTGGCTTTTGCAGTGTGGTTCAGAATTGATTAACTGGGACACAGACTGTGTGCCTGGCATAGCAAGAAATATTAACTGTGTTTGACATGAGAGAATGCCTCCTAGCATGGTGGAAGCCCTGAGTTCAATCCCCTAGTATAACTAAAAACTGTGACTAAATTTATAATCCAGTATTCAAGAAGTGGTATCAAAAAGATCCAAAACTCAAGGACATCTTTGGCCATGTAGTGAGTATGAGGTCAGCCAAGGCTACCAGATGCCCTGTCAAAAGTATGGAGGGGTTAGAGAAGGAGAAAAGGAAGAAGGGAGAAGGAAAGGAAGGGAGATGAGGGAAGTGGCAGGGAAACAGTTATTTACTGCCTGGCTCTTGGGGGGGGCGGGGTGCCAAAGCTTCCCTACAGAAAGTACAGCAGTTCACAGTACATCTGAGAATGCAAAACTGTCACAAGACAGCTCACAGCAAGACTAGGAGCTTCAGAAACACTGTCCTTTGCAGAAAGCATGACTTGAACATTGAAAGCCTTAGCCATTCCTTGAATGGCAGCTATTGAGGTGTGGACAGAGAGACAAAGACAAGAGCAATCCTGGAAATAGCTGGAGGGGTAGAAAGCCTTGCTACACAAAGCAGCCTCGCCTGCAGGGTAAAATTCTTTTGTTCTGAGGCAGAAAAATCCAGAATGACTGGATGGACTGACCCTGCAAACCCTCCACTGCTGAAGGCCACTCCAAAGGCCTGAAAATAAATGGGGAATATGGGAAGTGGAAAATTCAAGGCAGACACACATCATAGCAGGGATATCCAACGGGGCACACAAAGTAAACAATGTTTGTTGAATGAAAACTAAATTTTGATTCTGTTTTCCTCTCCAGATGAAAGACTCCTACCTCATTCTGGATGAATACGTGAGTATCTGCCACAAGCTACAAAGTATCTAGAAAGCTAGTAACTCAGAACACCAGAGGTGTGCCCAAATGAGCACATTATGAACATATTTCTTAGTGCCTCTTTGGTGGTTTTATTGTTGGCATGGCACAACCCTGGCTTCACATGCCAAATTCTCTTAGCTCAACTCAGGGCATTATCCTGGTCCTGGAGTGGTGTTAGCCACCATGAGATGACATCCCAGGTAGCTATGCATCTGCAGATGTCATAAGGCTGTCACGCTCAGTAGAGCCCTCCACTCTGTGGTCTGGCATGTGTTTGAGGGTTGCATTGTGACATCCCCCTGTCCCCTCCACTCCACATTGTACTGGACAACACAAGGGCTGCCAACAGCTTCTTTGCAGATGAACCTAGACAATGGGAGGAAGTCTTATTGTCCTTCAGACACCACCAGCAGCGTTATCTCTGAGGCCTTTGCCTCCAAAGGAAAACCCACCCTTATTTAAAAAATCACACTTGTTTTCCTCTTCTTTGCTGTTGTTATTTAGAACTTCTGGATTTATAACTTCTTCTGATATTCCCAGCAGAGGACCAATGATTCCACTACAGACTGTGTTGTTTATTTGTTTGTTTTTAGTTTTTTTATTTTTTTAAATGAGCTACCAAAAGAATCAGCTCAATATTGACCTTGTGATTTTGAAAAATATTTGTTACAGCTTTTGTTTTTTGTTATTTTCAAGTTAATCAATGACAGATTATAGTAATTTTGATTGATGTCAACATGAGTTTTATGCAACATAGCGGGGAAGTGACCATAAAATACTCAGTTTCTGAATCTAAGATAAAGAAAGAGGAAAATGAGTTATTTTGGAGTGTAAAAATGGCTGGGCATTTTGAACAATGTTTTTCGATAAACCTTGTGATCTCCACATAGCTGGAACAAAAATAGATGGACAATTATTTTATTTTCTTTTAAGCTGGATAACTTTGTGATCCAGTGTGTACTGCCTGAATGTTTAATGTAGAGACACGCACAGTGAGGACCTCATTCCTGCCTGCACAATTAGAAAGGGAAGACTCAGAGGAAGGCAAATGGACAGGATGTGTTGGAGATGTCTGTCCTGGACAGGGTTCTTTCCCACCTCAGTAGCCTCTGTTTTATTCTGTCAGGAAAAGCCTCTGTGAGGATTCCCACCACACATGCACAGCCGCCATTTTACTGAGGTCATTCAGCTGAGCTTCTCCACAAAACAGTGCTCACTCTGCTGTGCTCTGTTCTCATTTACCTAGTGCACAATGTCCAAACAAATTCTTAATGTTCTCTCCACTGCAACAGAGGATCCAGTGCTTGGGTAGTTACACTGTACTGTTCGTGACTCTGGGCTGCCTCCTCATATGTTCAGGTCACCCTCTCCGTGGGTGTAAGGTTTATGAGTCAGGCATGGAGCCTGAAGAGAATTTTAGGGTCTTAGATCTCAATACACATTTGACATGGTTGGGATGTCAGAAGTATTTTTAAAAGGATATCCTCAGTTGAGTTTTACAGGATAAACCATATAGTAACATACTTATTTCTTCCTTATTTTTCCCAGATGCGCTTTCTGAACTGCACTGGTGGTCGGAAGGACCCTTCCAAGTCCATCCTGGATGTTGGCGTGGAAGAAGCAATAAAATTCAGTGGATTTGATGAAAAGATGTTTCTGAAGCGTGGCGGGAAGTATGTATGGAGCAAAGCTGACCTAAACCTGGATTGGTGAGCCTGAGGCTACGAGATGCTGAGTAGCCTCAGGAGGTACAAGTGCAGCTCTTGTCCATCAGCCTAGGTTCCTGCTCTTTCTTCAGAAATGAAGAGCTAACTCTCCATTGCATATCTGTCTGTAGGAAATTGTTACTGAGAAGGCAGTCTGTCTGTCTATCTGTTTCAGTTTGAACTATGAAAGGGGTAAAGCCACACAATGCCAGTTTATAAAACCCATAATCTGCCTATGTGCAGGGATGGAGTTCAGTTCAGAGAAGAGCAAGGTCCAGTGGTCCCAAAGACCAATGTTAATTTTCATTTGATTTTTTTTTTAAAAAAAAGAAACTATACTGTGAATTTCTTCTTTCCTTTTTTTTCTTTTTTTGTCCACTCAAGAAAGTGAGTTATTTTCCATTAAATATGCCAAATTTGTTATCAGGAAACATCACAAAATATGTTCTTCAACTATTCCAAGTGCTTGTCTGCTCTGGAATATTGGAGTTTTTACTCAAAAGTATAGGAAGAACCAAGATACATCCCAAAGAGCCATAAAAGAGACCTACTCATTTGCCAAGAGCTTCTCATGGAAGGAATTACTTCCAGGGAGATGTTGATGATGGCTCCAGCACCTGATGATGCTTCTTGAAGGATGGCTGTTCTACATTGTGCCAAATCCTCCGAGATCCTTCAAAAAACCAAGATACACTTTGCCATTTACAATGTAGGCATATGTGACTGAGTCAAAATCCTCTTCCTGTACAAGCATCATATGAGGTTTATCAAACCTTAACAGAGTCTCACTGCTTGAAAAATAATAATTTCCAATCAGAGAGCAAAAACTGAAAATTTTATTTTGCCCAAGAAATTTAACTGGAATTCCACATGCTGCCAGTAGAGGGCACTGAGGTGTCAGACTTCATTAACAGCTCAGAACTTTATTTTTAGGACTTGGTGAATTTTGGTTCTGTGCCTTTATTGTTTCATTGGTTTTCAGTTTTTTTATTTGTGTGTATGTGTGTGTGTGTGTGTGTGTCTATACCAAGAATTTGATAAGGCACTGGATTTGTGAGTATTTTTCTCACAAAAGATATTCATACTTCTGTTAGGTCACTATAATTCAACTGAGACATACTTTTGTCTCATCAAAAATAGGTTAGGTGTTCTTTTTATTTTGTTTTTGTGTGTGTTTGTTTACTTTTTCTGGAAGGTGAATATAACTATGTAGCCCAGGCTGGCCTGGGACTCATTATCTCTCTGGCATTATTTCCCAAATTCTAGGGATTATATTTGTATATCACTCGACTCCTGTATAGATAGATATTTTAAAGAGAAAATTGAGTCATATTTTCCTCTGCAGATTTTGATATTTTTTTAGTTAAGTCTTGTGTACTCAGTTTACCTGGGAAAGTCCAGAGAACATGGGCAGACATCTGCTTGGTCATGTGACAGAAAAACATACTTGGAGCTGAAGCCCCATCTTCTGAGCTGTATTAAGTTTTCTTCTAGATGAGGGAATCTATATATCTCTTTCTTCTAAGGAAAAACAACATGAAGAGCATATGCTTGAAAAATGGGCCATTCTAGATGTGTTTCTTCTACTTCTAACCCCTTCTGCATGTGCACGATGTATGAGACCTCTATGCTTAAAATATTCAAAAATCCTTCTTTCTTAAAGGCAAGAAAGTCAAACTTGGATTAGATCATACATCAGTTTACTTTCTCAGTTTTAAATCTGGGTGTTCGTTTTGTGAAGCAATATGCTTTCTTTATTGGAAAACTGAAGTTTTTTAGTTGACATTTGCTAAGTGTTACATACAGGCAGATAGTTTGCATCAGATGACCGCTTGACTCCCAGTAGTAATGCCATGAAAGGAGGTTTACTTAAGAACTTGGGGGCAGGGGTGCTGGAGAGATAGCTCAGCAGTTAAGAGCACTGACTGTTCTTCTGGAGGACCTGAGTTTGATTCCCAGCATCCACATGGCAGCTAGCAACTGTCTGTAATTCCAAGATCTTACACAGTTATACTTGCAGTCGGGGCACCAACTTATATAAAATAAAAATAAATATTTTTTAAAATGAACTTTGGAGGGTAGGGCATCTCACAGTGGTGTCAAAGTCTCTACTGTCTCTGTTATATAGTGTTAAATGATAAAATCATGGGCTGTTTTTGTTTGCTGGAAGCCAAATGGTGTTATTTGGCTAAATTATCTGAAAAGTGGGGGCTCAGATTTGATCTGCATTAAATTTTGGAATCTAATTGTTGCACAGAAAAATGGCCAAACTATCAAAGCCAGCAAAAGGTGATTTATTCCAGCAATAATTTAGCTTATGTCCTACCCTCTTGATGAACTGTTGTTGTTTAATAAGCTCTTTAAGACCAAGAACAATAAGGCAGGTGATCACATGTCATCTGAGTGTGTCCAGATGAGGTTTAGTGTTGGGGGGATATATGTATAATTATTCCCCCTCAAGTGTGTCTTGAGGCATTGGTCTAATGTATGGTGACATGTTTGGTGTATTAAAATGTTTTGTACATGACCTAAGACTCCTGTTAGTATCTCTTTGGTGTGTTACAGTCACTGTGCACTTTTACATAGTGAGTTCACTACAGAGGAGTTGTGATTACAATGCAACCCAGTTATGGATAGTGTTGATTCAGTACAACCCATTCTATAGCAGGGCTGAATGGAGGTGAGGCACATGAGAAAATGTTCCAGCCTAACATGCAAGAAAATGTTTGGGAGCCCAGCAATCAGAACTCTAATGATCTCAGAAGGAGACTCTGAAGCTGTTCAGGAAAGTTTGCCCCCAAGCCCTTCCTGTGGCCACCAGTGTGAGGGATGGTGCTGCTTGACAGGACTTGGTCAGCAGTACAGGCCCCAGAGTTAAATCCACTCTCTGGGCTGTCTCCCTGAGATGGCAGGTTCCTCATTCTGACAACTGTTATAACTAAACTCTCTCAGCAAAAGTATGAGACATTCACCATCCAGCTTATCATAGTCAAGCAAACCTAAAAGATGTTCATCTCTGTAGCAGCAGTTCACACAGAATGGTCTATTCCCAACACTAGATCTTGACTGTGGTTTTAGAAGACTAGGCGGTAGCCATCCAACTCTGCTGATTAACAGGACCTTTTCCAGGCACTTCCCCAGCCTTGACCCCTGTTGAAAGCATCACTGAGAGATGCATCTATCTATATATTGAGTTAGCAAGGAGAGACTCTTCTGGATTCTATAGTAAGTACAGCAAGTACACACATGTGAAGGCACACACACACACAGGGTAGAAATAAAACTTCAAGAAACTAGACTCATTCTCATCTTTAAATGTTTTTATGTTTTATTTCTTTTATTTGAAAGCATTGTATACTACAGTGACTCTTTTAGATGTGTCCTCTCTGTGAGAAATTGTGTTTAGATTAGTTAATTTTCCTCATTGCTATGACAAAACACAAGACGAATATAAGACCCAGCACAAAACACAAAAATCAAAGGAAGACATTCCCCACACATTTGACCAACAAAATGCAGAATGTGTCCAGCACACTGGCTCAGCGTGGAAAGGCACTCTGCTGCAAGCCTGGTGACATGAGTTCAGTCCCAGGATCCCAGAGTGGAAGGAGGAAACCAAATGCTGGAAGTTGTCATTCCACCTCTGCATGCACACTATAAGCCCACACCCCTTGCATGCATACCTAAAAAATAATTAGCTAATTTGGAGTAAAAAAAAATGAATGAATTGTAAAAATGAAACTGGCAAGTGTTCTTGAATAGACACACCAAAAATGTTGATATTACTCAAATGTCAAATAGGCATTTTAAAAATTTGTTTAACAACAGTAGGCATCTGGAAGCAAGAAATTAATACAAAATCAAAAGAAATGGAACGCTTCACAATGACAAAACCAAACAGAAGGGTGAAGGGTGATGTGGGATAGCCGGGACCCTTTATCAACACTAAGGCGAAACACAATGAGGATATTATGTACAATGAGATGTTCGTATTGTGATCTTTATCTGCCAAGGATTCCATTTTAGCCATCATCTAAATGAATTCATGAATCCATGCCTCTTCAGATAAAAGGCATGGAAGAATGTTTTTAGCATCATAGCAAAATACCCCCAAATACACAATTCTTAGTTATAGTAGAATAAGTGGATTGTACTGTGCAGACAGTGGAGCCTCTACAGCTAAAAGGATGAGCACACTCCAATAAGGTGGGTGAATAAAAAAACAAAGCACAGAGTAAAAGGAACTAAGCAGAAGGATGATGAGATATGTGTGAGCAGGAGCATGACTTGAAGCAAGAAAAGCTTATCTTTTTTTGTATTGTGGGCTTTTGTTGTATTTGTTTTTAAAGACAGAATCTCATTATATAGCTCTGGATGACCCTGAACTCACTATGTGGACCAAGATGGCCTCAAACCTACAAAGATCCACCTGCCTCCACCTCCTTGGCTCTAAAGTTAAAAGTGTGGGTGTGTACCACCACGTCTTTTGAGCAGAGGTAAAGTCGGGCCTGAGAGAAGGTACATAGAGACCTTGAAGTATGGCAGAAGTTCTAGTTCTTAATAAAAATGGCTCTCCTTTCACATGTGTTTATTCTATGAACAAGGGTTGTGTTACTCAGTGCTGTGACAAAATACGCCCAAAAAGCACATTAAGGAAGGGTTCATTTCAGCTCAGTTTGAGAGGACACAGCCTGTCACTGCAGAGAAGGCATGGTGGGTGATTAATCAAATCGTGCATAGCCACACTCAGGAAGCAGAGATATGTACATCCTTATATGTCACCTAATTTTGTCTTTTTGAAATGAAGCTGGTTTGTCTGAGACCCAGTCCACAGATGGTGCTACCCATAATCAGGATGGATCCTCTTTCTTCAAATTGTCATCACTTTATTGCCCTCACAGACACAGTCAGAGGTGTATCTCCAAGGTGACTCCAAGTCAGGCCCAGCTGACGCCAAAGTGAAGCATCTTGAAGCTGTGCTTTGATCACTCCTGAGCTCTCCCTGTGACAATTCAAAGACAGATTTCCTAAAGACCATCACATTTGCAATGCAGTAAACAGATTCCAAGCCCAGAGAAGCATCACAGCCCCTGCTGGAGTGCTATGCCCACCAGAGTGCATGGAGCATATTAGGAATGCCCAGGTACTCAGGGGTAAAATCCCTGGCTAAGTAAAAATGCTGGTGACCTTTGGCTTTTGTCAAAATGTGTTTGAGATGTTTTCAATATGAGACTCTCTAGGAGAAAGGAGCAAACTGGCCTCTGTGACGTCAGCCATGACACACACCCATCTTCAGCTGTTTGCAGGAGATTCCCTCATCCACCTGGGCTTTTGTAAGCCCTGACCAGGAGTGGATCTCAGTCTCTGAAGGCTACTCTTTTCCTCCTAGGAAGGCACAACAGCCATGTGATAACCTTTGCTATAATATAAACAAGGAAAATGGTGAAAGGGGGTTTGAGGAGGATCCTGAAAAAATCCATAATCAGCCACCCTTGTCAGGCCTGGCCTCCAAGGACCTGTCTTTGGAGGTCCCTAGTTGGTACTTATAATTGTCCTATAACTTAAGACAAATGCTTATGTAAAGTAGTAGGTCCCAAAGAAAGTCTAAGCTGTGGAGACTTGGCTATGGGTAAGACCTGTTGCCACTGAAGCCTGGAGATCCTAGTTCAGACCTTCATGACATACAAAGCACATAGTAGTGTGCATCTATAATCCCAGCACTCCTACAAGATGGGAGAACATGGAGCAGTTTCCAGACATTCAGGAACAACTATCTAAGTGTGTATGGTGGGGAGACCTTGTCTTCTGACCTCCTATCCCAGCCATGGAACACATAATCTGCGCTCACAGGGAGGGACACACACACACACACACACACACACACACACACACACACTGGTATAGAAAGATGTCTAAGACACACCTGGAAATTAAAAGGTAACATTTAAAACATGTGCATAATAAGATGACATTGGTGAACAGGACTGAAGACACCAGAGGAAATGAAAGGGCATCAGTGATCAATTTAATCCAAAAGGGAATTTACTCTGCACTTTGCTCCTCTTTGGAACTTTGAGTTTCTACCTGTATAGCCTTAGACTTCTAGAGGTTAATGATCTTTGACAGAGTAAAGTTTTTTTTTTATTATTATGAATAAAGAAGTCACATTTTCTATCCATGTATATCCTTATTTAAGGTCCCTTCCCCCTCCCACCACATCAGAACATTCTTCTCAACATCTCCCCATCCTCCCCCCCCACCATGGGCACAGTCCCAAGGTCCCAATATTGCTTAGTTTAGCCTCCATTCCTGCAAATCCAGTTTTCTTTCCCCAACATCAAGACTGAGTCAGGTATTCCTCTAGGGGGGAGTGGGATCGAAGGTGTCAGTCCAAGATGTTTCCAATCCCAAGCTGTTCAGTGGTTGTGTTTTGCAGCTTGAGCATGCTTTTTTTTTTCTTTTTTGTTTAGAGTCTACTAATGAGTGAGAACATCCCCTGCTTATCTCTCTGGGTTTGTGATACCTCGCTCAGGAGGATATTCTCCAGATCCATCCATTTGCCTGCAAATTTTAGGATATCATTTTTTCTTACTAGTGAGTAGTACTCCATTGTGTAGTTGTACCACAGTTTGTTAATACAGTCTTCAGTTGAGGGGCATCTAGGTTGTTTCCAGGTTCTTGCTATTACAAATAATGCTGCTATGAACATAGTTGAGCTAATGCCATTGGAGTGTGACTGTGCATCTTTAGGGTATACGCCCAGAAGTGGTATTGCTGGGTCCTTGGGGAGATGGATTCCCAGTTTTCTGAGAAACTGCCATACTGCATTCCAGAGTGTCTGAACAAGCTTACACTCCCACCAACAATGGAGGAGTGTTTCCCTTGCTCTATACCCTCTCCAGCATAGGCTGTCATCTGTGTCTTTTATCTTAGCCAGTCTGACAGGTGTCAGGTGGTATCTCAAAGTTGTTTTGATTTGCATTTTTCTGATGGCTAAAGATGATGAGCACTTTTTCAAGTGCCTTTCAAGTGCAATTCTGCTGAGAATTCCCTTTTTAGATCTGAACCCCATTTTTTTGATTGGGTTATAGAACCCAAAACTTTTTTTTACTGTTTTCTGGGGATGGGGTCTGATCCCCAAAGAATTTCATATGCATATATAACATACCACAAACTATGAGCTAGAACACCACAAAAACAACTAATTTTTTTGCCTTTCTAGACTCACAAAAGAAACAGGGCTTTCCTCCCCTTCTTCTCAATGCTCACTATGGCACACACGTACACACATACACATAAACACATACACATATACACACACACATATACACATATATACATACATACACACAAACACACATTTTGTTGTGTTTCAAATCTGCTCTTCCCTGATCTCTACTCTTTTTTAGATGGGAAAAGGAGTTAGAAGAGGCAGGGCCTGCCCTCAGAAACCATGAAGGACTGACCTGTGAGCTCTTGACACCAGGGACGTCACTTCCTCACTGTATCAGTTACTGTTCCCTTTGTTGTGGTCAAGTCCCTGACCTGAATTAACTTAAGGGGAAAAGGAGTCCTGTTGGCCAAGGGTGTGATGGGGAATGTTAGGGAGGCATGAAGGCAGGGGCATGATGGGGCTGGTCACCTTGTGTCTACAGTCAGGAAGCAGAAAGAGATGCATGCTGGGCTCCGCTCACTTTCTTCTTTTTCTCCTTTATTCAGTCTGGGCCTCCTGACCATGGGAAGGTACCATCTACCTTTAGTAATTGGTTGTTCCTTCTTAAACTTCCCAGAGACACTGAAATACATACACCCAGAAGTGTTTCCCTTGTGATCTGAATCTATAGCGATAAAGAAGACTATCACACCCTGAAGGTTCATTCATGTTAGATATTGTTATAAGATATAATCATGTGGGCTCTTAAGAAACACACATAGAAGGAAAGAAAGGTGAAGGCATGCCTGTTTACTGGAATAAATGAAACTGGGCTGCACAGAGAAGTCTTACCAGCAAAGATAAGGTAATACTATTCTGGTAGTCAGTTATGACACAGTGTGGCCAGTGTTTAAACCCCCATTGAGATCTTGCTTCCTAAGTGAGGTAGGGATCCTAGGCTGTAGCATGAATCAGCCACAGTGCCAGGCTCATAAGGGAAGTAGACAGTCAGCACGGTGTCACAGCAAGCACTGCCTTCAGTGCTTAACCTGCTCCAAGCCCCTCAATATTATGGTGCCATGTGTAAGGTAGGCACAGCTATCTGAATTTCCCAGCTGTATCACAAAGTCAGCCAGATGAATGGCTGGGGATATGGTAGAGCACATGCCTAAAATAGAGCACTAATCAGGAATGAACAAGCCAGCAGAAACCTCAGATAGAAAAAGAAATCATCCCGGATTACATCATAACCAGAGAACCAGGATTTAACCTTTAAATCATTTTTTTTTTCCATCAAGGGTGCACGGCTGTCTCTCTTAGCCTACTACTGACTCCATATGCCTATGAGCTGCTAGAAGGTATTTCTCAGTTGTGCCAGAGATGACGATGTCTTTGCCTCTGAAGGTTTCAAGCACCCGTGCGAGGTCATGGTGTCTTCCTTAAACAGCCACATTTGCTTTCAGTTTCCCAGTGGGGAAAAAATAGAGGTTTCTGTTTTCCTCCATGCCAATAGCTTTTGCTCACTGCAGACAGTGTTCAGTTTTTCAGGAAAATGGTGTTTTCCCTCTTCACAAAGATCTCAGGAAATGCTTGCTGAGAAGAGAGTAGAACTTCACAGTGTGATACCTCAGCTGCAATACCCAGACCCTGGACACAGTACTTCAGCTCTATCACCCAGACCCTGGGCACAGTACCTCAGTGGTGAATTATTTTGTGCAGCCATAATTAAGAACCACTAGGTCCTCCGATTTCAGAGACCCACTGTGGTTAAACTTCCATGTTTGTAGAGTCCTTAGATCAATGTATGGACTGAAGAAGCCCTGAAATCTGTGCAGTTATGACAAAGGTCATATAACTTTGTTCTATCCTTGCTTTGTGAAAAATTTTTACTTTGAGGTAATTCAAAGGTCACCTGCTAGGGAGACTGGCCAGTGGACACTATAAAATGTGTCTCCAGAGAGGAGGATATACATTGTAGATGCAGTCTGTCTGTTGAGAAGGATGGTGGCTATGGAGAAACAATCTATTGAGGCTGGCAGGAAGAAGGAATCTAGAGTCCCAGGAGAGAATGAAAGAAGAAGCCAAGGTAGACCAGATGTCTGTGTAGGGCTGCACCTGGTTGAGACCACAGGGAGATTCAAAAGGAGCTTTGGAAGTTAGAATCACAAACAGAAAGGGAGTGTAGAAAGCTGTAGAACAGAGAGTAATGGAGCAAAGACTCAGGGTGTGTGGCTGGGCAACACCCTCCCTCCAGTAGGGACTCTGCTTCATTCCTGTGGTACCCAGCAAAATGGCAAAGATATCACTGTACTAATACAGAAAATGTTCTACTGGGTACCTAGAAAGGATGATGAACCTATCATCATTGGCAAGGAGAGAAGAGGGAAGCATGAAGACTGGGAATTGGAATGTGTTAAGCCTTCTTATAGTTTCAAATGGACAATCAGTTATAATCCTGAAATGCCTCTTGTAAATGTCTGACACATTCTCAAATTATTTAACATATACAAAACTATATCCCCAATACAAATATTTGATTTGTAAATAATTTAAAATATTTTAGTCTTAAAGAACAAGTTTGCATGTGTGTGTGTGTGTGTGTGTGTGTTTCCTCTTTGCTTTATCTCCTAACAATCTGTCTCTAGCTTAGGAGATGATGGATGGGAAACTGCTTGGCTCTGAAGTCAACCAGTTGAAGCTCCCACAGCTCCTGCACATTTACAGTCTATTAGTGGGATGTGATAGCAAAGACAGAGAGCAAAAAATAGCATAAAGGCACATGCAGAGAGAGCATCTTCTTCTGAGTCCATCTCTAACTGAACCCACATGGGTTCTGCTTTCTTCCTAACAGTGATTATCAGGCAATGTTTGAGTTATCTTCACACAAGAGACCCACTTCAGTCTTGGATCACAGAGAGTCATAGAGTGCTGGCTCACTCAGGCATGCATTACTAAGTGCTTATTCTTCAGGACTCCAACATTACATCCAAGCACATCATATGTATATCTACACAATTCTGACACATGGCCTCATGGCTGAGGCTTATACACATCACCCACTTGTTACACATGCTGGAGTAGCAGCCATATATGCAGGAGCTGTACAGTACCCCGCCAGAGCTTCAGCTCTTCTGGGATTGAGTAAACAGACTTTCTCTGTCAAACAATTCCTCTGAAGGGCTGTGACAACAAGAAGGAGACTTCACAGAAACATAGCTAAAGATAAAGCAGTGTTAGGACAGCGCAATGGACTCATAGATGCTCAGCACACTTGTCAATCAGCTAGCCAAGGTCTCCTGGAAGGGGCTGGTTTTTGTCTTTGATTTTGAACTTCTGTTTCTGGTTTTGTTTGAGACTACATGTTCAGTTACCTCATCCTGGTGTGACATCCCTTTAGGGATTTACTTGAGGTCAAGTTTTGGAACATCCTGAATTGTTCTAAATAACAGGAAATTGCTTTATTTTGGCTCTGGCTTGCACTTCTTAAATACAGACAACATGAAATAAGGCTTGAAATAGGAGGAAGCTCCCCTCTTTGGGATATTAAAAAACAGAGGCTCACAGGGTTTGCGAAACCCTCAACTTCTATAACCCGGATGAAATTTTAAGAGAAAGACTACACTCAGCAAAGTGCATAGGTACATAGTAAGACTAACTCTAGCCTGAGTCACCTGAGCTTCTGTCTAGACAAAGAATGAAAGAAATATTTATTACCTGTTCCTTGACAGAAAGAAAATAAATAGCTGAAAATCTCACATTGTAAACTCCAGCAATGTCTTGATACAAACACAGGGGACAATCATCTCAGATCCTGCCAGAGTAACATTAGGACATTCAGGAGAAGCTCCCCTTGTTTCCTAGGTGACCTATTACAGAGGACTACACCTGTATAGTGAAAAGTTGGGAAAGTCCTTGTATGGTGGTCACTGTTGTGTGGAATGTCAGTGATAAAGATATCAGGCTCTCCTTAGAGCAGGTGAAGGAGCAGAGGAAAGAGGCCTGAAGTCCTTTTTAGAAAAAAAAATGCCCAGTGAAGTCATCTTTTACCCTGAGACAGAGAACCAAGGCTGCCTGGATAGACTGGACCATTCAGCGCCATGTCACCCTAAAACACATTCAAACTGGATGAGAAATCTTGGGTTCAGAAAATGCAAGGTGCACACACACACTGCAGGACAGACAGCAAGAGCACACACTGAGCAGTGTGTGTTAATTAAAAACTAAAGTTTGATTCTATTTTCCACTACATGGAAAACTCCTACTTTATTCTAGATGAATATGTATTTCTCATGAGCTATGAAATCCCTGGAAAGCTAGCAGCTCAGAACACTAGAGGTGTGCCCAAATGAGCACATTATGAACATATTTCTTAGTGCCTCTTTGGTGATTTTATTGTTGGCATGGCACAACCCTGGCTTTACATACCAATTTCTCTCTCAGCTTAACCCAGGGCATTATCCTGGGCCTGGAGAGGTGTTAGCCACCATGAGATGACATCTCAGGTAGCCATGCATCTGCAGATGTCATAAGGTTGTCACACTCAGTAGAGCCCTCCACTCTGTGGTCTGGCATGTGTTTGAGGGTTGCACTGTGACAGCCCCCTGTCCCCTCCACTCCACATTGTCTTGGACAACACAAGGGCTGCCAACAGCTTCTTTGCAGATGAACCTAGACAATGGGAGGAAGTCTTATTGTCCTTCAGACACCACCAGCATTATCTCTGAGGCCATTGCCTCCAAAGGAAAACCCACCCTTATTTAAAAAATCACACTTGTTTTCCTCTTCTTTGCTGTTGTTATTTAGAACTTTTGGATTTATAACTTCTTCTGATATTCCCAGAGGACCAATGATTCTATTCCAGGCTGTGTTTTTAAAATAAGCTACAAAAAGAATCAAAGGCTCAGTATTGACCCTTGAGAAAAATATTTGAGAAAAAAATTATTTTCTTCTTTTTAAAAAAAATAAATCTTTACTTATTATGTATACAATATTCTGCCTACATGTTTGCTTGGATGCCAGAAGAGGGCGCCAGATCTCATTATAGATGGCTTGAGCCATCATGTGGGGGCTGGGAATTGAACTCAGGACCCCTGGAAGAGCAGCCAGTGCTCTTAACCTCTGAGCTGCCTCTCCAGCTTGAGAAATATTTGTTACAACTTTTGTGTTTAGTAATCTTCAAGTTGTTCAATAAGAAATTCCAGTGATTTTGTCTATTTATTGTCAACTTGAATTTTATATCACCTAAGAGGGAAAGTAACTACAGAAATATTCAGCTTATAGGGCTAAGATTTAAAACAAAAGCAGAAGAAGGGGGAGGAGATGAAAAAAGCTATTTTGGAGTATAAGTTGTCATGACTGGCTGGAGATTTTAGCAATATTTTCCAATAAGCTGTCTGATCCCCACAGAGTTGAAACAAATGTCAATAAACGAACATTTATTTTTGTCAACTGAATAACTGTTACTCAGTATGTGTACCACCTGATGACCTACAGAATGTTCAGTGTAGACACACACAGTGAAGACCTCATTCCTGCCTGCACAGTTGGAAAGGGAAGTCTCAGAGGAAGGCAAATGGACAGGATGTGTTGGGGGATCGTCTGTCCTTACATCTGTTCTGGACAGGGCTCTCTACCACCTCAGTAGCCTCTCAACCTTCCATCCTGATGTTGGACTGAAACGTGAGACATTGGCATTTTGCATTGTTGATCCATTTAGTATGATTGAACTGGTGAGGCTCAGAGTAAAAGAAGACCATCTGCGGGGAAGCCCATGCACAGTTTCAAGGTCCATATCTTTCTCCAGGACTTACAGTCTCTCTACTGCATACCACGTCTCATCCTCTGTGGATTATTGTTATTAGAAAGTGTCCTGGCAGTTTTGTGTCAATTCCACACAAGCTGGAGTCATTTTGAAAGAGAAATATCAATTAAATGAATGTCACTATAATGAACAGTGGGCAAGGCTGTGGTGTCTTTTCTTGATGATTGATGTGGGAATGCTCAGCTCACTGTAGGTGTTGCTATCCCTGGGTTGGTAGTCTTGGGTTCTATAAGAAAGCAGACCAGGCAAGCCATGAAGTGCATACTAGTAAGCATGCCCCTCCATGACCTCTGCATCAGCTCTTGCCTCTAGATTCCCGCCCTGTTTGAGTTCCTGCCCTTACTGCCTTAAATGATGAACTGTGATATGAAATGGAAAGCAAAATAAACCCTTTGTTATCAAAGTTGCTGTTTGTCCTGGTGTTTCATCACAGCAATGAAAATCCTAACTAAGACAAAAAGGCAATCTGGCTTTTTCAGGTTGAACTATGAGAGATGTGCAACTATGCAAGAAAGCTGAAATTGTAATCAACAGAGGCATGTGTGAAAAGAATGTTTCACAAATAAGAGTGGAGAGAAATAAATTGGTGCTTTGTGTTTTCTTCGGGAGTTTCACTACAACTCCTGTCTTCTTATTTTGAAGCTTTTTGCTTTATATTCATTGGAGTTATCAGTGTTTTCCTGGTTGCTCTGCTGGTTTCACAACAGGAAACCTTACCAAATTGGCACTTTACGACTGTCTCTCCTACTCTTTGGTGCTTTGTGATCTTGGGCTTTTTGCTCAGAAGTATAGGAAGAGTTGACATGCATCTCACAGACCAATGAGTGAGAATCTTTTTCTGTAAAGAGCACTTGGAACTCCCAGGGAAAGGCTGTTGGTGGCCCCAGCATCTGATGATGCTTCGTGGCTGTTCTACATTGTGTCAAATCTTCCAGGATTCTTTACAAAACCCAGATATACTTTGTGTTTTATGATGTGGCCAGGAAGATGGCACTTATGTGGCTGTACCCTCTCAGTGCTGAGGCTGCCGGAGTCTGTCACACAAAAACAGGAGTTTGAAGTTCATTATCTCACTCTGAAAATCGGTAATGACTATGTTGGTGCAATATTCCATAAAAGTCACGGAAACATGGGAAGGTAAGACTGTCAAGATTATGAAATGTGGCTGGCTTGGTATAAAAGCACCTGTGGTTCTATAGAATATTTCCCATGTAACTCTGGAATGAACCCCAATCTAGGTCAACATGAGACGAACCAGTTCCTTCTCTGTACCAAATAGTCTCAAACTGAAAGTCACTATGTTCTTTATCTGTTCCTCAACTTGCCACAAACTATGGTCATCTGAAAGAAGGGAAACTCAACTGAAAAAAAAAAATGCTTCCAATCACATTGGCTTGTGGGTAAGTCTGGGAGCATCTTCTTGAGGGCTGGTTGATGTTAGAGGGTTCCGCCCACTGTGGGTGGAGCCATCCATAGGCAGGTCATTCTGGCTCAGAAAGCCATGAAGAGCATCTAGAAAGCAATGTTCCTCTTTGGCCCTTGTATCAGTTCTTGCCTCCAGGATCTTGCCTTGAGCTTCTGTCCTTCATGGTGGACTATAAACTGGAAGATAAAATAAATCCTTTCCTACACAAGTTGATATGAGTCAATATTTTATCACAATAACAGAAAAAAATAGAATAATCATGTAGTCAAAAGCTTCCTTGCCTTGAAAATGGTGCATAAGCTTTAATATGTAACCTAAACAGCATTTCATTGCCTAGTTCCAAAATCAAGGAAATTCTGCTGCAATTCCAGTCTCTACCAGTAGAAGAAACTTAGCCACTTGATACCCTTGAATATTTTACAGAAATTCTGCTTTTTAATCTATTTTTCTGTATTTGATGATTTTTTTCTCACACAAAATATTCTTACTTTATTGTAATTCAGAATAGGGCAGTTTCCTGTACTTTGTAATTGTTCCTTTTTTGTTTGTTTGAGATGAGATGGGGGTCTATTGATATGGTGTAGATTTGGGGAAACTCAGGAGCAGACAATATCACCATACTCAACTTTTAAAAGACTTTTAAAGCGAGCAAGATTAATATATCATGTTTCCTCCTGTAGATTTTGATATTATCTAAGCTAAAATGCCCTCCATATAATCAGCTTACATCTAAAACAAATCTAGTTAAACCCAGTACACTCTCTTTAGGGATAAAAGCCCTGAGAACATTGGTTGTTACTCAGTGGGAGATTAGGTCATGTGAGCATAATGTAAATTTAATGCTGAGGCCAAATCTTCTGTGTTGTTATTTTTTTTTAGTTAGTCGAGGGAAACTATATTTTTTTTCTTCCCTGGAGGAAAAAAAAGAGAAAGAGAGAGAGAGAAGCCAGTATGAACTAAGACCATGTGGGAAATGAGGTTCTCTAAACGCACCCAGCTGTTTCATCCACTCTGGCTCCATGTGCACGTGCAGGATGTGTAGGACCTCTATGCTTAAAACATTTAAGAGTCTCTTTTTTAAAGGGGGAGAATAAAAACATTTCATCATGAGATAAAAATCAGCTTTGGATTAAATAGTGCTTTTGCTTACTTATTTAATGAAACCTGAGTATTTTTTGGTGCAACACATGATTTCTCCTGGGAATCTAGAAGAGAATTTGATTTACATTCATACATGTTACCCACAAATGTTTTGTGTGAGATTAATGTTCCAATTAGGATGACCATCCTGTGACTGGGATTATATGTTAGGGAGCTGAGAAAATAGGACACAAATGAGCACTCTATGCCGGCTAGTTTTATATCAACTTGGCACAAGCTATTGTCATCTTGGAAGAAGGAAACCCAGCTGAGAAAATGCCTCCATAAGATCCAGCTGTGAGCAAGCCTGTAGGGTGTTTTCTCAATTAGCAATGATGGGACAGGGCCCAGTCCATGGTGAGTGGTGCCATCCCTGGACTGATGGTCCTGGGTTCTATAAGAAAACACGCTGAGCAAGCCAAGAGAACCAAGCCAGTAAAGAGCCCCCCTCCATGGCCTCTGCATCAGCTCCTGCCTCCAGATTCCTGCTCTGTTTGAGTTCCTGTTCTGACTTCCTGCAGGGATGAACTATTATGTGGAAGTGTAAGCCAAATAAACCCTTTTTATTCCAACTTGCTTTTAGTCATGGTATTTTATCACAGCAATAGAAACCCTGACTAACATATCATGTATGTGGGGGCATCTTCTTGATTATCAGTTGGTGTAGTGGTACTACATATAGGCAGCTGGTCCTGGGTTTATAAGAAAACATGAGCTAGTGATCCAACCAACCAGCCAGCCAGCCAGCCAGCATTCCTCCTTGGTTTCTGCTTCAAACTTCTACTTGAGTTCCTGTTTTCTCAGTGCTGGAATGTGACCTGGAAAAGTAAGCCACATAAACCCTTTTCTCCCATAAGTTTCTTTTGGTCACAGTGTCACAGCAACAGAAAACAAAGTAGAATGCCTGGGTTTGGAGAACTGACTTATAGTCTCCAGGCTTGTGCATCTCACATAGTTACCCACTGAGCCATTTTCCTATCCCAACCATCCATATGTTTGGGAAACCAAATAACTCAAGAGTTGGAAAATTTAAAACCACGACAGAATAAAAGATTAAAATAAAACATCAGCGCCTCCACAAAAAAAAAAAAAAATGCTTCAAACATAAAACAATGCAACCATTGTTGCAGTAGAGGATAGAATATTCTAATCAGTCTCAGTAGCCTTGGTCACTGTCTTCCTGTCAAAATCCCTCAGATATTTTCATTGACAGGTTGTGTCCAGACCCTGTGGATAGATCTTAGTCCCAGCTTGACTGTCACTGTGGCCTAGTAACCATAAAAAAAAAAATGTGTCTGAGTCTCCCTTAGCTATTTCTCTCTCTGGCAAAGGATGCTTCAACTTAGTTCAGATATCTGAGGAAGAGTGTGTAGCAGAGGTTGGATTGCAAGAACTCTTTTGGTAAATGTGAGGGGAGACAGAGGGCCTGGATGCACTGCTGCAAAGTTCTCCTGCTAGGCTTTAACTCCACCAGCCTTGCCTAATGGAAGCATCTTTGAGTGAGGCAGTTTCTTTTAGCTTCCCATAATTCCAAGGATGGGAGTCTCTAGCAGCCAACACTCCAGACAGGACCAGGACAAGAAGTGCCTTGATTCTATCTGTGTGGCATGCACACAAGACACTAAAGCACTCATTGCGCTATAGAAGCCTAAACTAATTATATATAATGCAGTGCATTCATTGCATTATTGAAAACCTCACCCAAATCTGGGTGTGGAAAACCATACAATATCTTCCTGTTCTCTTTATTTTGAATCTTGAGGGTCACTTGCCATGGGACAGTGTTGTATATTATTTTAAGGTGCATTACTTTTGTTTATGCTCTGGAACACTTGTTTAGTGATTAAATAAAATTCACCTGGATTCAGGAGGCTGCATCAGCAACTAGCTGACAGGAAGTGGTAGGGAGGAGCCAGGTGGAGAAGGGTTTTTCCAGGGAGATGAGAGCAAGGAAAGGAGGTGAGGGATCTGCTTGGAATTCCACCCCAACCTTTGAGTCCTGAGCTCCTTAGAGGGATGGAGATTGAGATAAATTCCCTTGGTAACAGTGAAAGAGGTTGCCTGAAGGAATAGAGTCCCCTCTGACTGGGGTTCCTTTTTATTGTCACTTCCTGGCTGTATTCTGTCTTGACTTCTTCCAGATTCTAATATTTGAGTTTGCAGCTTGTTGTTTTGGGTTCAAGATTGGCCAATGTGACTTGCATTGTTTCTCCCAGAGACACAAGTACATACAAATTAATGCTACTCAAAAGTAGTATATAATGACTGTGTTAGCTTAAACTGAACTGTGCTGCAGTAATTTCTACAGCTTAATACATACAGACTTCTTGGGAATCATCGTTTCAAGGAGTAGCCAGAGACCTATTGACTTCTTTGGGGGCTCCCATTGACTCAGTGTATAGCTAAAAGGCCAATAATATGATGGAGTCCGGTGAGGTCTCTCCTTGTCTTATCCAGAAGTGCAGCTTCTGTGTACACTCAAGAAAGAAGCTGTGTGCCCTAAGGGCAAGAGAGATGGAACTCAGAGGGTGAGATTTTAAATCTCTGCCACAACCAAGTCCACCTACATTGAATGTAATTTAATTATTCTTTCTGAGTTGAGGAAAGCTTTTAAATTTGTCAAGCTGCAGGGGCCAAATTCTATTAATTACTATGGAAAAGCAGTATAATAAAGAATGAAAAGACGGTGAAACAGCCAAGAGCTTTGGGCAGCAGCACACTTATGCCACTGGCTGGCAGAGATCTCAGAACTGGCCTAGGCCACTTTCATAGAAGCAAGGAAAAGCCTGAGCAGATTTCTCTCTTTTATATTTTGGCTCTAACTAGATAGATTGTACAGCATTTGGTTTCGAGACACAGAGCTATGGAAGGCAGGGTTTATATGTTTTTCTGAACAGGATCTCATGTAGCCTAGCCTGGCCTATCATTTTCTTTTTAACCAAGGATGACCTTGAACTTTTAACCCATTAATCTTCAACTCTCAAGTGATTACAAGCATGAGCCAATACTTCTGGTTATACAGTTCTGAGCACTGGTGCATGCTAGACAAGCACTCTGCCAAATGAACTACATCCCCAGCCCCCACTTACTTCCTTTGACAAATATGTATTGAATGTCTGGAACTTTCACTGTTAGTGCTGAGAATGTCAATGAATAAGATATACCACGCCTCCATTGTGGAAGAAAACCAGAAATAGAAAGACCTTGTTTTCATTAACAGTGCAACCTTTTTACTAAGTGTCATTTATTTTTCTGCCTTTGAGTGGGTGACACTTTTATTTTTATTATCATACTTATTCTCTAAATTTTAGTTACACATGGGCATGTTCCATGTGCTTGCCTTAGCTAGCTGGGTAAATTGGTGTCTATTATCTTACAGTTTGGAGGTAAGTCTATTAGCTAAACTGGGTTTTCCATAGAAACAGAGCCACTAGAAAAATATTCTACACATTATATACACAAATGCTATAGAATAAGGTCTATAAGTATTTATATAATTATGTCATGTAGAGGTTCAAGATCTAATGTGTACATTAGAATTGGCTCTTTTGACTAGGAAGAGAAGGGCTCCTAAGAACCTCTGTGGGCAAGCAAGATGCCCTAGAAGCTGCTGGTAAGATTCAGTCTGAGTCCACAGGCCAGAGAATCAGGATGGGGTTGTATAGATAATGGGGGAACAGGCCAGAGTGATTCCTGGACTGTGAAGTTTAAAATCCAGGAGCGTCTGTATAGGAGGGCTGGAGAAGATGGAGGTCCAATGCCCCATGCTTACCTCATGTTCTCTTTCAGCCTTTAGTGGGTTGGACCATGCTCCTAGGATGGCTGGGCCTTCTTTATCTAGTTATCTTTGCTGTTATAGGGGCTGGACGCCTGAGCTGCCGGTGGTGTGAACAGGGCTGGCTACTGAGACAGTGCGTGATCACCTGCTCGGGGCTCTGCATGTCCTCTGATAGTTTGCCCACCTCATGTTTGATGTGTTCTATCTTACAGAAGGACCCCTCATTCCCAATGCCCTGAGAAAGTATAAACCTGTATTCTGATTTCCCCATTTCCTAAGGACAACAGACCCAACCTACTCTACTCTGCATCTGAAACAACTGCCTTCATCCTCTTTGCAAAATGCTCATACTTTGAGATACTCATAGTTGGATTTTACTCAGATTTCTTAAGGATCAGGGAGGACACATTGGTCCAAAGCAGTGTGGCTAAACTACTGTAACAGAGAAATGGCCACTTGACTTACACCTTCTTGAATGCCCTCCATTTAGAAGACAAGGTTTTACATGCATATAGCAGCACAGATGGATTTTTCTGAGATTCAAATCTGAGAAAAAAAGAAGGTTCTGAGGTAGGTGTGGGTGCAGCTGGGAGCCCCACCCATGATGGCATGATAACCTCAAGAAGTTTGTTCCTTCCTGAGGCTTTGTTTGCTTTACGAGAAACAGTTCAGACTGCAGAAAAGCAAGCTGTGCCCTCACTTCTGAGTGCTTTTCAGAATGAGATTAACAGGCACAGCTGGGCCAAGGGTGGAAGGTTATTCTACATGTATCCAGAAACATGAAGTCTCTAGGGATCCTGGGTTTCCCAAAAGAAAATACACTCAACTTTTCCCTTCCCCCTACAAATAGAGAGTTGACTATAAATAAAAATACTAGAATTAAGCTGAGACAGGAGAGTTGTAAGTTTGAGAGAAGTCTGAGTTAGATTGTGAGTTCTGGTGCAGCCTGGCTACAGGGTTAGACTATCTCAAAAGGAAAAAAAAGTATTTGAAAGAATGTAAATTCTATACTTAGAATGTGCAATCAGAAGTTTAAACAAATTGCATTGTCTATTCTTTTTCCCCTTTTAACTGTAAGCCACAAGTTTAAACTTCCTTTGATTATGTCTGGGAGAAAGCTTCATAATGGGCTTCCATTGCTTCAGCCTCTAGACCATTTACATAGGCACCAGTGCTCTGGCCTGTTTCCCCTGGGCATCCACTGAGTGAGTGATCATATGGTACCTACCCAATGGGTGATAGTGAAGGACGCATCACTGGCACAAAACCTAACAATAAAGGTTTTTCAGACAGGCTCAGAGTAATCTGGTGAGTCTTCCCCCGACAAGGGGTTGGGCTGGAGAACCACTGTGAGGGTAGAATGGTTCTAAGAACCAGGCAGCTTTCTGGAGAGGATGACATTAGCTGCTAAGAGCTCAGAGGAACCAGCTTCATTCATTATTGAGCACTTTTTATGCTCAGGCTTTGTGTGGGATTTCACAGAAAGTTTCTATAGACGGATGATCTAAGCTTTAGAGTAAATACCCAACACAAGAAGCATCACAAGTACCATAATCCACATGAAAACAAAATAAATATATACATATCTAGAGATACAAGGATGTGGAAAGCAATGGCAGATTCAAACAGGCTTCATAGATAAAACTAGAAATCCACAGCATGGTCTGCTGCAAACTCTGATTTCAGTGTCCATGTGGCAGCCTCATTCCATCTCCTCAGCCATAGTCTCCTTAGCCAACACATCAGATCATGGGCGTGAAGATACACAGTCACCATGTAAACACGGTAGGTGTCGTTTGTGCCATTTGATGAAGATGGGATTTCAACCTACCCCCAGATGTTCATAGGCAGCCTGTTTCTAAGAATACCTCAACACACCTGCTTCTCCTTGCTGTGAGCTTGCAGTCTCCCCAACAAAATCTCTCAATCCTTCATTCATAACTTTGCTCCCCAGCTAGGCCTAGGGAGGTGTGAACACATTTCTCTCAAACCTCAGGCCTTCAGGCGAAACTATTTCTATCTTCCAGTGAGAGGCTGGAGTAACAAAGTGCCGTTGTTAGGATTCTTCAAACTTCAAGCTTTCTCGAACAATGGCATTTATATAGAGTCCGACCCAAGGCAAGAGGCGGCCAGCCTGGGTGCTTGTTTTGTTTATTCTGACTTTTGCTTCTTTGTCATAGGGTCTCACTTTCTAGTCCAGGCTGGCCTTGAACCTTCCACCTCAGAGTGAAGCTCAGAATGTTAGGCTTACATGTGTGAGACACCTCATTCACCACGTGTACATTTATGAATGAAGATCAGAGATGTTCAACAAAATACCTGGTAAGGAGGTGGGTGTAGGGGCTGAGGATACAGCTTAGTCAGTCCAGTGCTTTTTGCATCCTTACTTTCCTTCAGGGCACCCTCATCACTGAGCTGACCTGGACCCACTGGAATTGGTCTAGGGAGCTCCTGGTCCATGGTGCATGGACGCTGCAGCAACGGCAGGGGGCGCTGGCGTGCGAATTGGCTCTGCCTCCCGCGCCCGCGCTTAGTGCGCGCTCGCGCCCCGCCGACCCCGCGCGCAGTTCTCGGGGCGCAGGGCGGGGAGGCATAAAGGGCGCTGTGCTGAGCTGCGGGGCGGGCTGCGCGCGGGAAGCTGTCGGGGCATCGGCACCCGCGAGCTGGCACCGGGCGGGGCCATCACAGCCGCGCGCAACGAGGCCGAGCGGGAGCCCGGACAGCGCGGGACCAGGTAGGTGACGCGCGCGTCCCCTTTGTGTAGGCATCGCCCGAGCGGGCCGCGCGGGAAGGTGTTGTGCGGGGTTGATGTCGGGCCCCCTCCAACCCTTGCTGCTAGGTGGTGACTCGAGGTCACCAGGGCGGCGATTGGAAGGCTCTGCTGTGTGTCTCCGCTTGGCCGCTTGCACTTAGGGATTGTGCGCCCCGGGGCAGTCTCCAGCGGCAGGCGCGGGGGTGCCTTGGGCTGTAAGTCGCTCGGGTGGGCGGCCGTCTACAGGCCTTGGGTGGACTCCCGTCGCGACCTGGTCGTGGGCAGAGTGAGGGCGTGGGAAGGTCGGGTCCGTTCCAGCCAGTGACAGTGGCGAGGACCCCGCAGTGCTCAGCTGCGTCTGGCCGTGGGCATCGTCCTCTGCTGGCCTCTGGCCCAGGAGTCTCTGTGTCCCTTGCTCCTTGCCCGCCCTAGTAAGTCCCCTCGGGTCTAACACATTCCGCGCTCCGCAGCGCTCCTGGTTTTCTACACCATCTGTGGAGTCCAGAGATTTAATCGCTCCTATTAACATGAGACTTCCTGGCCGTAGGGCGGGAAAAGTCCACTTCTTTACCCCAGGCGGGTCTCTGATGGTCGTTCCTAAAGTTGTAGCCATTGTTTGGTCTCATTTTTTTTTTTTTTTTTCCCCAGAGAACATTTGAAAGGATGCTTATTTTGCACAGTTATCTCAGCCTATATGCTGTGGTGGTGCGGGAGGAGAGGGTAGTCAAAGGCTGAGTAGACAAGGCCCTGGAAACCCTTCCCAGGGTGACCTAGGATGGAAGGACAGTACAGTTTTAGGAAGGAAGAACCTTCCAGGAGTAGTGCCTGCGAGATAGAATAGATTCTTCTCAGTGACGCTGGCCAAGATGAGAGTTCAGACTCCTAAGAGATGTGCATCAATACAATTCCAGATAGAAGGCCGGGTGCTCATACTGTCCTGGGGCAAGAGAGCAGAGACAGGGGCCTTTCTAAAGGAGGGATGTGGAGACAGATGATCACCCATGGGGCATATGCAGGGTGATGGGAATGCAGGGTGTGAAGGACCTTTCCCCTGGGGAGTTTTCCCCTTGGTTCCCAAGGAGCACAAAGACTTGCTCACTATGCCTTCATTAGTGATGCCAGAGTAAATTTCTAGTTTCTCCCACAGTTTTGCTTTTATTGAAGACTTCTCAGGAAGTAGGTCTAGAGGGGCTTTTGAATTGTAGGCGAAGACTCTGGACTTGCCTCTGTGGAATGGGAACCATGAGTGGTCTTTCAGAACTAGAGACAGTACCTACCCACTTTGCTTCACAGTGACTAGAGCCATGTTGAAGAGGGAGGTCTGGGGCCGGGTGCCCCTTGTGGCCTCTAAAGTTAAAAGCCACCCTGTCCCACACATACCTGTTTCACTTGCCAGGGTTTCATGTGCACCTCCAGGGACAATGGATGCGTGTAACTCAAGCTAGAATAGGAGGAAACTTTTCCAGACCCGGCACATTTTGAATTGTGGAGTAAACATTCTGATATGAATGTTTATCTTTAGTTTTTACTAGTGGGTTTTTGTAGGTTCTCTAGCTGGGGGTGGCCCTATGTAGCTAAAGGTGATCTGAAGTTCTCCCGTTTGCACCCATGGAATGAGTATACTGGAGTTAATGGAATGGAGCACTATACTCAGTTTATGTAGTATTGAGGTTTGAACCCAGGGCCTTGTGAATGTGAATGCTACTAACAGCCCCAGGAGTTCATGTTTCTAGAGATGTTCCAGTTCCCATGCCGATATCCCTCACTCCCATCAAGGGAATTGTTGAAGGATAAATGCAGGCGGATGTAGCAGCGGTTCACAAGCCACACACCAATGGAAGCTCTAGACAGTCGTGTGCATGTATTTTACAAGCATCTTTCAAAACTGTTTGCAAGTTTGCAATGCCTGTTACCAGTCTGTTCCTAGATGCCGTGGCTTTTCCTGAGACCTTATTGTGGCTTGGGACTTGGAAAAGAAATCATGCATCGTGTTGCAGAAACTGCCATGTTCGGGGCTAATGTGCTGTTCTGCTCCTAGTGGTAGGGCCCTACGCCAGGAGCCACGTTGTCTGACTTCAGGCTTTTTTTCCACCGTGGTTCCTCACTTGGCCTTGCTACTTCCTTTTGTTTAAATATCTCCTCTTGATGGCTTCTTTCTAGAGTGGCAGAGAAACTGGCAGAAACCTGTCTTTAGCCACTGAGAGTTACAGATAGAGATGGCTCCTCAGTCCTCCTATATGACTCTGAGGGCACTGTGGCAACCAGATATCCTGGCTACATGGAGCTGTGGTGGATCTGGCCTGAAATTAACTCTTCTGTGTGGTATCTGTGGTCCTTTCCTTCATCTCTTATTGGAATAGGACAGGGATGTGTTTGCTTTCCTGGGAGCCCATCATCTTTAGCTATTTGGGAAGATGCTCATCTGACCTAGTGGTACCTCTATCCTTCTGGGATGGTTCCACAGAGGCTGTCTGGAGTGGATTCTTCTTAGGAAGGCGTTTCTCTTGGGTCCTTATGGAAGGTAGCCTCCAATGCTTCTAGGCTGGAGAAGTTTGAAGCTAGCCTCCTCCTTTTGTTTCCCAATTTCAGTTACACATGGATTCTTTTTCTTAATTAGCTGGAGAAGTTAATTGAAGTCACTGTTCACGTGTCTGCAGGGCATTTGTTCCTCTGCAGTGTTCCCATCCAGCTGTCTGACCTTGGCAAGTGTCTGCTTGCCTGGATGGCCCCAGTTCCCTAAGGGTAGTCAGCCCTAAAGTGTTGGTCCAAATGTTCTCCTAGGTCCAGTAGCAAAGCTGCAATTCCTCAGTAGTATTTTCTAGAAGAATCAATACTATAGACTGAGCTACAGATGCAAGCACTGTGTAGACTCTTTACAAGGCAAAGGTATATTTTCACTGTTCTCCAGGGCTGCATAGTAAGAAATAAGCTAGTGAGGCCAAAAGGGCCTCCTAGCTCTTCAGCAGACTGGGGAAGCTATAGAGCAGCCAGTCTCAAGCTGTAGGTCCCAACCCCTTTGGGGGTCCAATGACTGTTTCACAGGGGTCACATATCTGATACCCTGCATATCACATATTTACATTATGATTTGTAACAGCAAAAGTACAGTTATGAAGCATCAACAAAATACTTTTAACTTTGAGGGTCAGCACAATTTGAGGAACTGTCGCAGCATGAGGAAGGTTCAGAACCGCTGCTCTAGAATGTAAGTTTATAAGCTAGATGCAGCATTGGGGAAGAGTCAGCTTCCTGTTGACTTGAAGTTATGTGTCAGCTGGTGTTTGATTGTGCACTCTATGTCCAGTGCTGGAAGGGGAGGAGGCAGAAGTAATGTCCATTAAGCCTCAGTCAACTGCAGGCTTTGAGCATCATATGGACCATAGATGCAGCTCTCACAGCCATAGGACAGGTATGTGGTCCACTCCCATCCTAGGAGGGCAGGCATAGTCCAAAGGTCTCATGGGATACCCATGGAAGTTGGGCTTTGACCTCAGAGGTCTGCAGAAAATGAAGGATGTATAACCCCAATATACAATGTAGAGAGCTGGAAGCAAAGACATTAGCAGGTTGATTTTGAGGTGGGGTCCACAGTGTTGGAGATGTTCCCTGGGCCCTGTGGGAGGAGACGGCTCAGCCAGGGTTTGGAGCCTGATTGCAGGAACCAGCAGGTGGTTACCTGGGGAAATTAGAAGGCCAATGCCAAAACCAGGACCTGAAATAGCAAGAAACACCTTGAGGTGGGTAAGGATTTAGAACAAACACAAAGATGCTGAGATCATCAGGTGGACATCAGATTGTTGGAGGCATGTGACACTGACAGCTCTCCAAACAGGCTTCTCATTTAACACACGGTGCTTTTACTTGTGGTAATTTCTGGAAGGTTCCTCAGCATATTTTCATTGCCATTTGCATGGGACCTTTCTCCTTAGGATTCTTCCATTTACTCCTGCCTAGTTGGCTTCTTGTAGAGGTCAGAGTTCAGGACAGGTTAGTGAGAGCAATATAATGGTGTGGTTGTCACAGTCAAGAGGCATTACTTCTGAGTGGCCTGAGAGGGCTTCCATAGGCTGCAGCCACTCCCAGAGGTGTTTAAAACTTTCCAGCAGGCCTGATGTGACAGACTGTGATAGCACGGGC
This sequence comes from Sigmodon hispidus, assembly GCA_004025045.1. Taxonomy (NCBI): domain Eukaryota; kingdom Metazoa; phylum Chordata; class Mammalia; order Rodentia; family Cricetidae; genus Sigmodon; species Sigmodon hispidus. Next base: position 299,561 of record PVIH01000411.1, on the reverse strand, counting down.
TTTGGGTTCTACTTGGGTCTCTCAACTTTGCAGCATTGGTAACTGTATTAGTTGTTTTCTGTTCCTTTGTTAAAACACCATGACGGAGTAACTTAAGGAAGAGTTAGTTTCGGCTCATGGTTCCAGAGGGACAAGAGTCCATGATGCATGGCAGCAGGTGGTAGGCGTGAGGTCTAGAGCAGGAAGCTAAGGGCTCACATCCTCAATTACAAGCAGAAAGCAAAATGAAATGCACATGTTGTGAAACTTTAAACCATCACTTCTAGTGACATACTTCCTTCAGCAGGGCCACAGCTCCTAAATGACCTCTAAGCACTCCAGTGACTGGGGACCAATTGCTCAAGTTGCTGAGCCTGTGGAGGACATTCTCATTCAAATGACCACATGATGGCAGCTAGTATGTGAAGGGGACTGGCTTCCTGAGCTGAGCTGTTGGTATCTGACCAAGGACTGTAAGCATTTGATACAATGTTATTCTTTTGGGAGAACGTGTTAAGCTTTCAAAGAACCAATTTTCACACTATCTTTGGATCAGGGCATGCTTGGTTTTTGGGTGGTAGCAGGAGAAGAAGGGGTGGGTCTTGAGGAAGGAACTGTGAGATAGATACAAAGTAGCGTGTCCCGTGACCTCCTGTGAACTGGCCAGACAGCCCAGCTCAGATTGTGGATCTGTTACATGACCAGTAGCCTGGGAAGCTCACAACTGTTAAGCACTCCTCTACACACTCCACCCCTAGGATGGGCTCCCTGTACCTTTTGTTCCTGTCATCAACCATTGAATTTCTATATCATTCCTTGGGTCCCATTATACCATCTCCAGTGAATCTGCTGTTATTCCCTGAAGGAAGCCAGCCTGCTGTCAGGGGCCACCACTGTCCCAAGTCCTCACGTAACTGCGGGAGGAGTTAATTTTCCTTCACAGAAATGTTCAGTGCTTGACATCATTACCCCCGTCCAAGTGTCCACACTTAAACAGCAGCATGGGAAGCTAGTGTCAGAGTCAGTGTCTTCTCAGACACCATTGAGCTTTCCTGTGAGGTTTTTGTGTTGGTCCCCTACTGTCCCTCAGCATTCTGTCCACTTACTCCTGTTATGCTCTACTCAGACACCTCCAGCAACCACACAGCCTATGCAGAGCCTCTGGATGCCTGGACTGAACAACCTATATATAATCCCAGGGCTGATCTCTCAGTAGCTACTAACTTGGACCTTTTTCCACCATCTTTGTCGAGACCAGACTTCAAGTGATCTGCCCACAGATAACACTTTTATCCTTATCTGGAGAATCGCCCACGTGTCTTCAGTCTTCCTGACATTGGTATTTTGCAGAGAAGGAAACACAGGTATAAAGAGTACAAAGAAGTGAAGCTACAGAGCTAAGGCTCTAGGTCTAGGCTCCCCTAGGCTCAGAGTTCCTGTAGGCCCTGGCTCCCCTAGGTTTAGGTCTCCCTAGGCTTACATTGCCTGAGGTTTACCCCTACCATCCCTCTTCCTGTAAGGAAGATTTTTCCCATTAGGTACTTGATAGCAACTTTCCCTCAGAACCCACGGTTGCATTTATCTTATCTAAAATAAGTGATCTGTGTAACTTATTTCCTCTACTAACCATCAGCTCTACAAAGGCAGGAACTTACTCATTTGGTAACCACCCCTCCTCACCAAGGCCCAGTATACTCTTCATGTATAAACTATGAGATGATTGACAATACTCCAGAGCAGCTAGCTATATGGTGTCTCTGTGGGTAGAATCTAAGTGAAAATAAGAACAGTCTGTCACTCTCCAGTGAGACCACAGCACATCCCATGTTACTGGCCCCTTTGGAATGTTGGGTTGAAGCCAAATTCACCTCAGAGCAGGAACAGTGAGGTTGGGGCACTGTCTCTGCAGTGAGAAGGGTTAGAATTCTGTCAGAATGCGCAGTGGAAGCCGTGGGGTACTGGGTTTGGCATGGCAAACGTGTACACAACTCCATTGTGACAAGTCCCAAGGCTCTGATAGACTAATGCGCTTACACACACACAAACACATGCTGACACACCTCTACATAACTGTTAGTGTTTGTATGCATTCTTATAAGTCACCATATATGTTGTTAGCAACAGATTATCTCTTAATAAGATCTTGAACCCATGGGTGTGTACGTATCACAAGGTATTTGGGGGAGGGATCAATGATTGGAGGCTGATTTAGCTTATCCCATGCCCTTAAGAATCAGGCTCTCTTTGCTTCTCAATCCTTAGTCCTCAGGATACTGACTTTAGCTTGCACACTGGTCCTAAATGGTTCACCTTAGCTGTGGGTTTGGGTCTGTACTTCTAGCAGCTGTGTGTGTACCCATGGCATCTGTTCCCTTTCACTAGGAAAAGAGGAGTTTTCAGAACCCACTCCAGTTGACTCAGGTCTCCTGTCCAGCTGGGTGAGGCTGCGTTAACACAGGAGTGAGATACAGAGATGTGGGAGCCTGCAAACATGGAGGAGCTCCAGAGGCTAGGGTGAGGCAGAGTTCATGATAACAGCCAAAGGCTATGCTGGGCCATGCTGAGTTTCAATAAACAGCTTTCCCTGTTATTCCTAGAAGAGCAGAAATCCATATGAGGCAAGGTCCAGGTAGATGTTTGTCCAGCTTCTGTGCTCTTGATGTGGTGTGTCTTTGTCCCCAGGCCCAGTGTGAGTTGTAGAGTCTGTATCTACCAGCTGCATGAGGCTCTCTCCAGGAGGAGTCTGCACCTTTTCCCAGCAAAGCCATTGATTGGATTAGTTTATGCTGTTCATTCTTACTTTATTCACATGTCAGAAAGTACCCAATTCTGGGGGCTTGGAGGCTAATTGAGACCTCTCTAGGGAGGGTAAGGCCTTGCAGAGAAGTGGGGATGAGGGATTGGTGAGGTCTTTCTGTAACAGGTAGTGCATTATATTCTGCAGTCTGCAGAACATGAATTCCTAAATGATTGGCATTTCCTGCATTCCACTTTCCCTCTAGAAATCTTTTCAGCTGGAACTCACAGAAACCCTTTTCTCCAGAGTCCCAGCCTGTCCCTTGATGATGGTTGGGGGGCGGCTGACCCTGCAGGTGCATGTATTTCCACAGTCTTAGTAAAGACTGAGCCCCACCCTCAGTCCGGCACTGTAGTATACTGTAGTATCCCGAAGAACCTGGCTTGTCTCGCCTTTGTGCAGCTTCTGCTGGCCAATTGGCTGCAGACAGTGACTCTTATCTCTAATGCTTTAATACTCCTTGGCTTCATTTGATTCCTCTCTTTGGCTCTCAGCTCTGCTTCCTTGACAGTGACCTTGTTTTTTCTCTGTCCTGGATTCAGGCAACAAGTCCAGCTCCAGCTAGGAGCAGCAGCTAAACTGGGCCTATTAATGACAGATGTAGGCTGTGAGTGGGTCAGTCCTGCCTGTCTGGCAGAAAGGGGCTGTGTCTCTAGGTGGCAGGACTTCCTTTGTGTGACTGGCAGCCATAAACACAGGCAGATGGAGGAGATGGGGCAGCTCGGGAGCCTTTGTGTTGTGGGGCTTGGCAGCTGGCTACTCTGGCTTGTCCTATTTGAGCTGTGTGGAACGTGGGTGAGCAGTGTGAAAACACAGTGTAGAGCACCCGTAGGAATTTTTGTATGAATCACATGTTGAAATGACTATATTTTGGCTGCATTGGGTTAAATAAAACACATTACTAATTGGACTGGGGAGATGGTTCAAGCGCTTGCCACATAGACATGAGGACCAGAGTTGGAATCTCTAGATCTGGAGAAAATGCCAGGTGGGTGTGGCAGTCAGTCTGTCTGTAGTAATTGCAGCCTTGAAAGGCAAAGGCAGGCAGGCAGGCTTCTCAGTTAGGTTAGTCTAGTTAGCTAGAGTGAGTTTGATTGAGAGACCCTGCCTCAAAGAGGAAAGAGGAAGAGTAACAAAAGGCAGCGTCTGATATCAAACTTCATTTACTGTCAAGAACATATGATAGGCTTTCATATACACAGGCACCCACATGCACCTACATACTGTGCTCACACATATACAAACTTACAAAAGAAAAGCACAGTACCTAAAATTAGCTGGGACAATATCTCCCTCTTTGTAGGTCTTCTTCCTACCTCCTCCTCTTCCTCCTCTTCATCTTCCTTCTCCTTCTCCTCCCCTTCTCCTTTCTCCTCTTCCTCCTCTTCTTCCTGCTCCCCTTCCCCTTCTCCTTCTCCTCCTTCTCCTCTTCCTCCCCATACCAGAAAATACAAATTCACCTGTGTGGCTGGTTTTCTTTTTCCCTGGACGATCGGTGATGCTGCTGTGGAAGGACTGCAATAAGCAAGCTCTCAAAGCTAAAGACCTTCTGACAGGGCCTGTCCCTCTGGAGAAATCACCTTCCCAGGGATGGGCTGGTCTCATGTGGGGACCTGCTGCTGTGTTTTCACTGGTAATTGTGAATCGAGTCCACTTGACATTGTGGATTCTACCCAGCTTGGCCCGTATGTGCATCCTGAGCCTCTGTTATCAGGATTCAGCTACTAAATGGACTCAATTCAGCATCATATTTTTCATTCTGGAGTTGTACAATTTATTTGTTTATAAAGTGGAAAATGTAGCTTTTCCTTAACAGAACGCCTCAACTTTGGAATGTACTTGACTGTTCTTCACCTTTGCCTCAGGTTAGTTGCCAAGTGTTTCAGGTTTTCCTCTTCTCACAGCTGCCGGGGACGTCTAACCTTTCTGTCCTTCTAGGTTCAGAGCAGGCAGTAGCCATTGAGAGTTCAGGGTAGCTGGTGGGGAGGGTCCCTCTCTCCTACCTTAGGTAGCTGTTGTCCCAGCCGGCTGCCCTGTCCTTCCATGACCTCTGTGCTGCTGACCTCCTTTCTCAGAACTCTCATCCTCAGTGTCTCTGTGTCTGTTTTCATAGCCGACCCATATTTTTTGGCATCTCCGAAGCTTATGGCTGTGCCTGACCTGTACACTAGGCCTCCTGGCAGATTCCTCCCTCACAGGAGTCTTGTCTTTTTTCACTTTGTATCTGGCTCCAATGTAAAAATCCTGGCTTTCCCAGTTCCTGTCCTGTGCAGTGGCTCTGTGTGCGTGTATGTGTGTGTATATGTGTGTATGTGTATATGTATGTATATACATGTGTGTATGTGTGTATATGTGTATGTGTATGTGTATATATGTGCGTATGTGTGTATATATTTGTGTGTATGTGTGTGTATATATGTGTATGTATGTGTATATGTTTGTGTGTATTTGTGTGTATATATGTGTATGTATGTGTATATGTGTGTATGTGTATATATGTGTATGTATGTGTAGATGTGTGTATGTGTATATATGTGTATGTATGTGTAGATGTGTGTGTATATGTTTGTGTGTATGTGTATATGTATGTATGTGTATATGTGTGTATGTGTATATGTGTATATATGTGTGTATGTGTGTATATGTTTGTGTGTATGTGTGTGTATATGTGTGTATGTATGTGTATGTGTGTATATGTTTGTGTGTATGTGTGTGTATGTATGTGTATGTGTGTATATGTGTGTATGTGTGTATGTTTGTGTATATGTGTGTATGTATGTGTATATGTGTGTGTATGTGTATATATGTGTGTATGTATGTGTGTATGTTTATGTATATGTGTATATGTGCGTATGTATGTGTATATGTGTGTGTGTATATGTGTGTATGTGTGTATATGTTTGTGTGTATGTGTGTATGTGGGTGTATATGTGTATATATGTGTGTATGTTTGTGTATATGTGTGTATGTGTGTGTATATGTGTATATATGTGTGTATGTATGTGTATATGTGTATATATGTGTGTATGTATGTATGTATGTTTGTGTATATGTGTGTGTGTATATGTGTATATATGTGTATATGTTTGTGTGTATGTGTGTGTATATGTGTATATATGTGTGCATGTTTGTGTATATGTGTGTATGTATGTGTGTATATGTGTGTGTGTGTATGTGTGTATGTATGTATGTGTATGTGTGTATGTGTGTGTTTCCAGCAGCAGTAGGCCTCATGTTCCCCAGGTGGCTTTGGCATGCTGAGGACAAATGGGAAGGAAGTCATTATTCTTCTGTTCCCAGGACCCGCAGAGAACTTTGCCAAATGGGATCTTTTCAAAGTCTGAAAATAAAAAGTTATTAGTTCTGTAGTATAGGCAGACAGACCTGGGACTCATTTTAGTGTATGAACAAAGCAGAACACTCATGAGACTGAAGCCCATGTACCGTGAGATAGATAACATGAGCCTGAAACGAGGCGCTGCTTACTGTTCAGGCCGGAGCTGGGGTGGGAGATGGAGTGGGCTGGGGGGAGTCTGGCATATCCCTGCTCTGAACACTGTTTTGTTCTGGGCAATGGGGAACAGCTTAGATCCTTGGGGAACAGAGCAGCCGAAGGGCTCTGGGGACAGAAGCATCTGTCAGGCACATTTAAAACTTTCTGTCTTAGGACCTTGTAAACCAAACTTGAGTGTGCTGAACTTTTAGCTGAACTCTAGGTTGAAGCTAGTGATGTATGACTGTCATCCACATACATGAGAGACTGGGACAGGAGGATGACAGATCATCCACACCAGCTCCAGAGTGTCTAAATCAGCTTGGGCTACACTGCATGGGTCTGTCTCAGGAACTGAAAAGAAAGGGCAGGTTGGAGGGATAGGAAGAGAATCCATTAAGATCACACGTGAGGGGCTGATGGTGTTGCTCAGATGGCAGAGTGCTTGTCTGTGCATTAAATCCTTGGCTCAGTCCCTAGCTGTGCACATAACTGTCAACTCAGCACTCTGGAGGTAGAGGAATAAAGATGAAAAATTCAAGATCTTCCTCAGCTACACAGTAGACTCTAGGCAGCCTGAGCTACAAGAGACACAGTATAAAACTTAAAAAAAAAAAAAAAAGTCTCGCTTGAAGATATATATGTTGGTGATTTTCAAAGCCATGCATAGGTATAAACCAACTCCTAACGAGAAAGTAAGAAAAATCACTTAAGGGTTACACAGTCCTAGTGTCTATTTATATATTTATATTTAGTTATATTTGAATCTTTTCTTGTGTTGATCCCAGTCTACTTTCCACACCATTCTCTTTATGTAGACACAGAGTATAGTTACAGTGTAACTGTGGGCAGCCATAATAAAGGCCTTGGGCGATAAGATAAAGATTTTCTTGGTAAACATGAACTCATTAGTGCTTAGAGTTTTTGTTTTAAAGAAATTAGCTCAAAGGAACTTATTTTTAAAAGAGGAACTAGCTGTACTGTGGGAAGGAGGTGAAATGTATCATGTTGGCTCAGTCAGAGAAATAAATTTCCTGGCCTGAGCTCGGGGGATGGGCTAGATTACTGACCAATGTATTATTATTATTATTATTTTCTGCCATCTAGTCAGCCCGGGAAACAGTGTTAAAATGATTTATTCACAAAGGCTTAATGTTTCCATTTTTTGTTTTTAAATGTAATAGCCTGTAATGGAAAAACATCTAAATATGGTTAAATAAACATCATTCACTAATTAGATAAGATTTTTGAAGATTGTGGCCCTGGGAAAATGTTTAGATTATTAAGCAAAAATAATGTGAGACAGGATTTTGTCCTGTGTAAAATACAGTTTGATTTATCAACATGGAAAATATGCTAAGGGGAAAGACTCCTAACTTACAAGGAACATTTTTGTTTTGTTTTGTTTTTGTTTTATGACATTTATTTCTTATTGTGGTTTTTGTATTTGGCTCCCTGGATCCTCACTTGGGGTCAGCCAAACATGGACTGAAAACACACAGAGTCAGACCTTTTCCTGTCTTGATTTTGCTCTTGACATTATTATAGAGGTGCACTTTGTGTTAGGCGACACATGTAAAAATGTGTGTGTGTGTGTGTGTGTGTGTGTGTGTGAGCTGTATGGGGGCTTGGGTGTGGGATATGTCATCAGTGATGGGGACACAGACACAGCCCCTACTGTGTCTTTATGCAGGACCCTGGAGAAATTCTCTTCCTGCAGGAGTCTCCATTTAGGCTAAACCAGGATTCTTCGATGAAGGAATGATTCTATGGTGAAGCAGGATTGGGAATTTACCAACTGACATTTTAAATGTAGCTCTCAAACACAGGGGTGTTTAGAAAGACAAATGATCTGAATAGTAAACGCACACCAGAAGGAGGTGGGTTTCTCTTCTCCCTCTGGGGCAAATCAGAAGTAGGTTTCTTTACAATGGGTGTCCATAGGATTTTGTTGGTTCTGGTGTTTGTCACATTTTTTTCCCTTAACTTGACATAAGTTGCAGTTATTTGGTAAGAGGGAACATCAGTGAAGGAATTGCCTGCATTAGTTTGGTGTGTCAGCAAGTCTGGGCATTTTTTTGATTAATGATTGATGCTGGAGGACCCAGTGTACTGTGGATAGCCTCTCCTGGGCAGGTGATCCGGGCTTGTATAAGAAATCAGGCTGAGCAGACCAGTAAGCAGCACTTACATAGGGCCCAATGCCGACCTTGTCAACTCCTCCATGGGCTCTGCTTTGGTGCCTGCCCGGGGTTCCTGCCCTGATGTCCCGCAGTGATGGACTGAGAACTGGAAGTATAAGCTGAATCACGTTGATCATGGTGTATATTTCAGAACAGAGAAGCACACTAGGATTACTCTCTAGTTACATCTCTAAAGACTGACTGCTAAGGCTGCCGACACCCCGTTTTGTTCAGGAGGGCCACTTACAGAAAGGGGAGATGTTCAAGGATATGCATTTGGAAATGGAGTTGTAAGGCAGATTAATGGAAATTGTTTAGATTTATGTCAGAGTAGGAACTTCAGGTTGACACTATTTGGGCTCTGTGTAAGCACTCTTTGCTTACTGTCCCTGAAGGATGTCCTAGGAAAATCTAAGTTGTCTCTGTGAGTAATTTGGGCTTTCTGGGCATTTCTGATGTTCTCTGACAAGCATTTCAGCAGCTGAGCCAGAGGTCTAAGATAGGCATTTTGCTGTGGCAGCTTAGAGAAAAATGAGTAATAGACCAGGAAGGAAGGGCCCCTCCTCCCCCCTTATTAAACTAAACAGCAATGCAAACATCAGCAGTGTTTCAGAAGGGCTCACTGGCTCCCTTGGAAATCAGGCTCCTGCAGATTTGCCTGTGATGGTGAACCTCAGAAAGGAGGCAGTAGCCTGCAGAGTCAGCATGCATAGCATCCCACAGTGTGGTAGCTGTGGTCAGGAATTGTACAAGGCAAGATGAGGCCAGAGAAGAGCCTTGCCCAAGCCTTCAGCTCCAGGGGACTTATTCAGAGGCCTTTGACTTTCACAAATGTCTCTAATTTGTTCATCTCTATGATTAGAATGGTACCAAGTTTACTTTATTCATGGGGCTCCTTTGAGGACAGAAGACATCACGCCTCAGAAAATGTAAAGATAGACATTAAAAGACAATCCAAAAGGTGAATCCAAAATGCCTCTTGGTGGGAAAGTCTGAGACTGTATTGTCCAGAGCAGCAAACAAGAGTGGTAGAGTGCTCAGCAAGAATCTATAAGCCCTGGGCCCCAAACCCAGCATTGCATAAAATGAACAAACAGTACATATTAGAAACTGTTAAATTTTGTCTTTAGTTTTTAGCTAAAGATAGAAACACCTAAATGAATAATACCCCTTTTTTCCTTAATTGTTTTTTCCTGTTTTGAGTATTGTTTTGTGTTAAGATTGCAGTAACATCTATAGGCTGTAAATGATGTGTGTGTGTCTATGTTTGTGGCTGGCTGGGGGAGTGCATGTGTGCACACAGGTCAGTATGTCTAGGGCAGCATAGACATCTCCAGGCCTGGGACTTTCCTGGGTATCCTTTGTCTACTGGTTTGAGTTTCGAAGCAGGAACATGAAACTTGGTATGGTTTCTGTGGGTGTTTTATTCCTTTGTTTATTTATATGTAGCTTTTGGCCTAGAATGTTTCATGGGAGGCCTAGAGTTCCGATGGCAAGTTATAGATCAACTAGGTTAAGTCGATTGTTTGTGGTGTTGAGATCATTTTTGTCTGTTCTGGTTTTCTTGTTTTGTTTTGTTTTCTGTTTGCTGAACTTGTCCGTGTCCCATGGATGGTGTTAAATCTCCTTTCTGTAGTTCTGTCAGCTTTGCCTTATGTTTTCTGGTGTGCTATTGTTCTTATGCCTTCTGGAAGAATTTGTCTCTCTGCATTTGTATCCTGATAGTTCTTGTTTTAAACTCTTGTCATTTTCTCTGTCTCTGTCTCTGTCAACTAGCTTTGGAATGGTGCATTTTTCTCCAACCCTTTAATTTCACTTGGTTATACATCTTCTCAGTGAGTTTCTTATAAATAATGCAGTGCACAGCTGTATTTTTCTTTGCACTCTTGTATCCATATTTTAATATAGTATTTTTATTAATTTGAAGATTTCATAAATGTATTTCATAATTTATTTTGATTATACTAATTTCTCCTGTGCCTCACTCTAATTCTTCCTGGGTTTATTCATGCCCTTTATTCTCTTCTTCTAGCTTTGTACCTCCTCTCTGTCTCTGTCTCTCTCTCTTAAATTTAAGAACCCACTGACATTAATTTGTGCTGCCCATTTGCTCCTGAGTGTGGGGCCACCCAGAGGAGCCTGGTGGACCTGTCAGGAGCCTCACACTTAAATAAAACAAACTCCTCATTCCTCAGAAACCACAATTGTCATTAGGGTAGGGACTCGTGAACCCCTCCATCCTCCGTGCTGGAATGTTGATTGGCTTGGCATCATGCACACAACCACAGCTGCCATGAGTTTCTGAATGCAGTGGTCCCATCATGTCTGGAAGATACCCCTTTAGCCTGGGCCTCCCCAGCCTCTGGTTCTTACAATCTTTTTTATCTCTCTTTATTGACCTAAGCCTTCAGGCTGTGACATAAGAGGTACCCAGAAACTGTGACCAAGAACCACATGGACACTTCTCTTTACTTTGACAAGTTGTGATTTCTGTAGTGACAGCCACCCACTTCACAAAGTGACTTCATGGGTGAAGTCTGATAGCCACATCTTTTAACTTATTATTATTATTATCACTAGATCATTCATGTTTAAGTGATTTTTTTGATATGGTTGCTTGGCAGCTGTAATACCTTGTGAATGGCTATTGCCAATTTATTGTCTATTCTCCCTTTTGTTTCTCTGACTTTCCTGCTTGAATATGGATGGGATTTCTAGGCTACCACTATTAACCCTATTAACCCATCCTTATACTTAAAAAAACAAAACAAAACAAAACAAAAATGCCTGTAGCTGGAAGTCTTTATTTCAAAACATAATGCTCTTTCAGAAAGTGTTACAGCACCAGATTGTGCAGTAAATGGCCTTTGCAACAGAGCATCCCTCCTTCCTCGCTCTTGCCCCTGTGATGAGTTGTGGCTGTGACTAATTTTCCTTCTCTATGCAGAGTTTATAATATGGCTTTGTCCTGGGATCTTATGTTCTGATTGTTGTAAGAAGTCTCTGATTTGAGGCTGGCCTGGCATGATGGGAACTGTGACCCTCTAGGTTTCCACACAATGCAGTTGGTGTCTTTGGTTTCTACCTTGATTACTTCATCCCCATCTTCACCAGTGTCCCATCATATTGTCCTGCAGTCCCTGGCTGTGATGAAGAAGACTCATGTCATATAAGGCTCAGAGAGCTTTCATGGTAAGCTGGACTGCTGGGGGTTTTTGAGAATTGACCTTCTGTTGTGAAAGCGACCTTTGAGATGCCCCTGTTCTTAGGTGTTGAGCCTAACATGATTACTTTAGAATAGCTCTGGGCTCCTTTACATTGGTGAGATGTTTTAAGACTCTATTTACCCACCATCTTTTGCTTTGTTAAGTGGGAAGTTATTATTTCATACTCTTTGCATGGATAATTTTATCTCTTGTCATCTCTGGGATTAGATATAGACACACAATAGCCTTGGAGAAATGTCATACGTGGCTTTGATGGAACTTTCCCAAGAAATATGTCATTTTAATTTTAGCTTTTAAACAAGAGCTACAAAGGGAACTGGACTTAAAAGGTTAGATTCTATTTTTATGAACTTTACAGAAGACACAAGACCATTGGTGCATACTAGAAAAGACTGACTTACTGTGTGAGATATCTGAGGGCTTTATTTTAGATTAAAATTTTATTTATTCATTTATTGGATATGCATGTATTTGTATTGGCTGTACCCTCTCATTGGTTGTGAGATCTTCATGTAATGATGTTGTAGCTATATGATCCTGTGAGATAACTAGTCACATTGACTTGTGGGCTCTAAATACTCAGTTTTACTCTATATAAATAACATGGATTTAATATATTAAACACACACACACTGGACAGTACAGAATCACACGATATAAGGCACTTCCCCTTCCTGTCTAGGCCTTTGATGTTTGGATTCAGAATCATCTATGCCTGCCTGGGAATCTTCTCCTTGTTAGATTCTCCTTCTCTTCCAGCGCACATATGTTTTGGATAGAAAAATAATTCATCTTGCTTTTTGGAGAAATTTCCTTCTGCTCAGTCAACACAAACCCACCTCATTCTTCTTAAAGACACGTTGCTCAGGGAGCTGCTTTCTGAGTCCTTTCAAGTCACAGAGTATTTTATTGTCCCACAGCTCTAAATAAATAAATATTTTTTCCTCCTAGTATAATGTCTCGACAGTAACAAGATTCTTATTTTGTGCCTGCTTCGGTATCCATTTGGATAAATCAATTGGTTCTTTGTGAGTATCTTGAAGCTTGAGAATCAGTTTTGTTTTTATGAGTGATTTCTTTGAGTAAGGAGTGATGGTTGAATAACCAGAGGCCTTTCTTCTCTGCAAGAGAGAAAAAAATATCCTCAATTAATTGATATCCAATGAGCCAATGAGTGTGCCTCATAGCTGCCTGGAGAAATGTTTCAATTGTTTAATTTACCCCAGAGAAGGCAAGTGTTAGTTAAATAGGTCCCTTCAAGACAACATGAAAGGGATTGTCGTGGAGCACTTGGTAGGTTCCCAGTGGACAAGACTCTCAGTTTAGTATGCATACAAACAGAGAGGTGCTTTATTGAAGCCAGACAAGACCCCCATTCATATCGAAGGCCAGAAGCTCACACATGTGGAAGCCTCTGCCTGCAGCCATTGTGAGAACCTCCCTGCCTAGAGCAGGACTGGGTTTTGAAATCCTGACTACTATCAGGATCAACAGCAGTTAGGAAACAATCCTGGGCTTGAGCATGGGAAGAAAGACCTGGGGAGAAACAGCTGCCTGTGCAAGGAGTCCTAGGTCTTTCCTCTCTATGTGCTTTGTAACTATAGCCACAAGCAGGTGAGCCGAAGCTGTAAATATGTGTGTGTGTGTGTGTGTGTGTTTGTGCATGTGTGTGTGTGTGTTTGTGCATGTGTGTGTGTGTGTGTGTGCATGTGTGTGCATGTGCATGTGTGTATGTGTGTGTGTAGATGTAGATGTAGGCAGTGAAAAGAAGAAAGAAAGCCCTGTTCATCTCTGGGACCAGGAATGCAAGGGAATTAGGCACTTCCTGTAGGGTTTTAACTCATAGTTTGTGGCATATATATGATCCTTTGTCAGCCAAATCAAAAATCAGAAGTGAGTAAAGTTTACTGTGCCAAAGATTGTTAACCTCTGAAAATCTAAGGTTGTACAGGCACAGACTAAAAGTTCCAAAGAGGAACAACATGCAGAGTAAATTCCCTTTTAGATTAAATTGATCACTGATGCCCTTTGTTTTTTTGTGTGCCCCATGTCCTTTAGAAGATCTGTATGTCTTCAGTCCCGCTCACAAATGTCATCTTATTAATACACATTTTGCATGTTGCCTTTTTATTTCCACGTGTGTGTTAGACATCTTTCCAGACCAGCTCACTCTTACTCATGGGTACAGCATCCTGCTATTGATTCAGCTTCTTGTCCTCAGTCAAGTCTTCCAGGGTTTGCTCCTGCAATGGCTCCTAGAGCTGAGACATCACGCTTCACCATTGCTCCTCCTGTGTGAGGGCTCCATGGTGTTGTCCTGTCCCCTGACTTCCTAAAGGACACTGGGCCTAGCTTTAGCCACGCTGATTGCTACTGGTACCCTGTGCTGTGTGTCTCTGTGTTGTCATTAGAGGGACGAGGCACATCCATACACTTACCGTTCTTTCCTCTGGTGCCCATGCTTGGATGAATTCTTGGCTGTCTCCAGCAGATCTCCTGTCTGGCCCTAAGCATCCCAGGGACCCCTTGCTTGTCACCTACCTAGATCCTCACCGGTATACATGCGGTGTCAGAAGTGCACTGCCACTCGCAGCCAGGTGTCCCACTGCTCAGAATGAAAAACTAGCAGCATCTTTGGCCTTTCCTTCACCTCCGTTCGTTTTCTCTTCTTCCATCATCTTCTCTTCCCTTCCCCTTCTCACCCTTAGTCTACTCCTCCTCCTCCTCTTCCTCTCTTCCCTCCCTTCCCCTCTCCATCTTGACATCTTCTCCTTTTTCTTTCTTACTTCAGAGCACATCTGGCTGTGGCTTTTCTGGCAACAGCTGCTAAGACTCTTCTGAGTCCCTGACACCAGCCTGCTGAACTGGTTCTTTCTCAGCTATCTTTCCACCCTTCTTACCCATTTCAGCCAGTCTGTTATCACTCTGCTCTTCAGAGACTGTGAAAGGTGGCTCTAAGCAACAGCACCCTTCCTGTGCAGGGCTTTACCTTACTCCATCATTTATGACTCACAAGTGTACATGTGGGCATGCTCGCATATGTGTATGAATACGTATGCGTGTACACTGAGGCTGCAAAGGTTTAGCAGGCCTGTCTCACCATTTCACAGGGCAACAGATTGTCATCTACAGAGTTTATACTTGCGCAATCAAATTACAAAATAAAATTGGAAACAAAAGTCTCATAATGTTTGTAGTCAGTATGGTTTTGTGATGAGCTGGCATGGCTGTTTTGGGGCATATGAAGCTCCAGAGTTGTGGGTTGGATACCCTGGGAAAGGCGCCAACTGATGATTCCAACTCCATAGTAGGAAAGTCATTGTCTTAGAGTCCTCATGCAGGGAATTTGGGTATTTTTGCAAAGGTCTTATAAGTGTCACCATTACCTGATTCCAGAATTCTTTTAGTAATCTTCCATAACCCAGGACCATGTGTGAGTCTCAGCAAAGTAAGCATTTCATTTCTCTCTCCATTAATTTGCCTGTTGGGACATTTGTCACATGAATGGTTTCATATAATGAAGGGCTTCTGTGGCCAGTCCATTGATTAGCATAGTGTGTTCAACATTGACCTTTAAACTGCAGTAAATAGGTAAAGTGCTTGCTGAGGACACAAGTTCAACCCCCCAGAATACATGCACCCAGGCATGGCTTCTGCAACCCTAGTCCTGGGAGGTAGAGACAGAAGGACTCTGGGGTTTGCTGTTCACAAGCCTTGGCCAAATGGTGAACTTTAGTTAGTGGGAGACCCTGCATTAAAAAAAAGAAAAAAAAAAAAAACAAAACAGATGTAATAGTGATTTAAGAAAGACATTCCAGTATCAACCTCTGGCCTCCATACCTACCTACACAGATGAGCACACCCCCCCCCCAACACACACACACACAATATGTGTCTTAATGTGTATCTGCACTGTAGTTCCTTTTAGGAACAAAGCAGTTGCATGGTCATGCAACACTCACTAGTTAATGTACATGTGAGTTAATTTTACCTGTAGCCTAGAGTGAGTGATGCTACTTCTATCATGTGTGCATAGGAGTTGGTGTGTAGCCATCCTTTTATTTATCTCAGGCAAACCCTTAGTGTTCAAGATCTCCAAAGTGTTTCCCAAGCAGGCCTCACTGCTCCAGCCTCCCACACCAGCCCTGTAGATTTCTCTGCATCCCATTTAAACCATCTAACATAATTACTAATGACGAATGTGTGCCCGCCCTCACTCTGTTTCCCACGGCACTTATTTCTCTTAATTCCAATTTTCTCCTTATGTGTTCTTGAGTTGTGTTTTTCCTTGTTGCTTTTCTTAATGGAAAGAAACTTTCCATTCCATTGAGTGTCTATAGAGAACAACACTAGCTGTCTTCCTGTAGGAACCCCATTGGAACAGTGCTGGATAGTTGGAGGATGGTACTCAGTGACCAGCTGATCTGTTAACTCCTTGGTGGAATTTGCTTTTGTTACCTGTTGAACCATCATTGCTTCTCTAACAGACCATCATTTTATAGTGATGCTTAAGTAAGTTTTTAGACAGCTGTTTACCCAGTGTGGGTTTGGAGACATGGAGACCAGTGTCAACACCTTGGTCCTTCGTAGTGTCCTAGTCTTGTCATCCTGCACCTGTTGTGTTGACTTCTTCATTCTTTTGTTCCCTAGGTACCTTGTGCTCTGCTGAGGCTGGTGTACCCAGGGCTTCCTTTCTCAGCTGGAGGGGCCCTAGTACAGAGACCTCAAGGGAAGAGGCACCTGAATGCTCACAAGCACTGCGGGACCCCTAAGACCTGACTGGAAGATACCACCTCTCCTCACCTCTGTCCCTCTCTCAGGTACTTTGGACTCTGGAAAGGAAGGGTTAGAGACCTCCACTCATCTCTTTCTCATTGTCAAAGTCTCAGTGCTGGAGGACAGTTGGCCTGCCTCAGTAGAATTTTCTACCTCTCTGAAATTATGACATGCAGATGAATTTCTTGTGGGGCTCTCTTGCATGAATTTTAAGGAGTGCTGTTATGTGTTTGCTTTGTAACGTGCCACTCTTTGGCTGCTTATTTTCACAGTGAGGGTGAGGCTGTTGTTGCTAATCTCATGCTGGAGCTAAGTGAGAGGTTCAGAAGGCTGTTGTCACTTATGTGACTCATCCAGACAGTCTCTTATATTTATTCATGCTCTGGCAACATAAAGAATGAGTTCTCGTGTGTGCCTGGTGCTCTTCTGACACTTCAACAGCAGGGCTGGCTCTTGCTATCTGTCGGGTAGGAACAGCTGTGGGGAGACACCATGTATAACTGATGACGTGAGGAAGTGGCACAGATGTTGTACAGAGAAGAACATGTAGGGAAGGCTTTAGCAGGTGACTGGGCCTTTTTTAAACAGGTGGGATTTGAACTCAGACCTTACTGAGCTATAAGCATTAACCATTTAGCATCTGGGAAAGAACATTGCTGAGGGAAACCGAGGTCACCAAAGGCCTGAAAGCAGTGCATTGTGGCAGCTTTCAGAAGCTCCAGGGAAGACAGGGTGTCTTTAAGGAAGCCTGGGAAAGCCAGAGTCAAGCTGAGTTCAGAGATGGCAGGAAGCTGAGCTGTCTAACATGGCAGCTATTCAGAGATTTCAGGTTGCATCATGGGAAACCTGTGCATTTTATGTAAGCATTGGAGGAAGGGAATCTGCATTCCATCTGAGTGGACTCACTTTGATGGCTGTGATGGAGTAGACCCAGAGGCTGAAGGATACAAGTAGAATCTAGGAGGTTGTCCCAGAGACCACTGGAAGAGATCACTGGCATTAAGACAATACACAATGCCAGTGTATCGTGCAGGCACAGAAAAAGTGGACATTCATTAGGCACATCTTATAGATAGATCCTATAAGATGTCATGAGGAAAAGGAAAAGGTTTATGAAGATACTAAATATGTCTTCACACAGCTGGCTGGAAGGGAAAAGGCTGACTGGAGAAGGATCTGAGTTTGAAGGCACTAGAAAGTTCCTTTGTAGACATGTTGAGTTTCTGATGATTATGAGGTGCCCACTGTGGGGATGCTGCACTGGCCACTGTCCCCAGAGCCTATGTTGAGGGATTGATCCTCACTGAGATGGAATTAATAGGATTCTCACCAGTGGCTGCTGCTTGAAGGAGTAAGATGTGAGATGCCCAGTGAGGGAAAAATCTTTAAAGTAGATTTTTGGGAAGTTCTAGCTTCATGAAGAATATGAGAGGAGGGTTACCAATAGAGGGGACCTACAGGAGATAGCCAGGAAGGAAGGGGAAGCAAGAGCTGGCCACTTGAAGGAGCCTCCAAGGAGCTTATGGGTGGGGTGAGGTGAGTCAGACTGATGGATGCTGGGATCTGAGCCATCTAGGTTACTGATGATGCTAATGGGGTGAGTGGGTCTGGTGGCTGTGATGGTGTTGGGGGAGTGATGGAGACAACTGGCAACTGCTTTGAACAGTTTTCCTGCAGAAGGAGCCTAATTTGGGGTGCAAAGTTCAGAAGAGTTATTTATTCTTAGTTGGAAGCAGTCTCCCTGATCAGTGTGCCAGTAGGGGTGACTGTGTCTAATGACATCATGAGCGTACTGCTGAAGCCATTCTTGTCTCTGGCTGAGGAGGCACTGGGGATTACCATGGGAATGCTGTGTAGTGGGAGGGAGACATCTATAGGTTTGCAGGTGTGTTTGTGATCTAGGAAAGCAGGTCATCTGCTCTGATGGTTAATATTGACAGTCAACTTGACAGGATATAGAATCATCCAGGAGACAAACTTCTGAGCTTGTAATGAGGGAGTGGATTAATTGAGATAGGGAGATTTACCATAAATGTAGATGGCATCATGCCATGGGCTGAGATTTTGAACTGAACAGAAAGATGAAACTTGATTGGGCCTCAGCATTAGCATGTATCTCTGTCTGCATCCAGACTTCAGATGCAATGGGACCAGCTGCCTCATCTTCTTGCTGCCATGAACTAAAAATAAACCTACATGGCCCAGTTGGGGAGTTGGAGGCACACAGTAGGGCATGAACTGAGTTGTCATTTGACTAGACAGAGAGGGAGACTGGAGATGCTGGCAGGCAGAGTAGACGGGGAGTTTGCTCACAGTAGGTGCTGAAACACTACAGTGAGAAGGAACAGAGGCTAGTGATGAGGAGGTTAACACCCTGGGTGTCAAGACGTAGAGGAGGTGAGCATGGGTACCACCAATGGCCTTACAAGGAAGAGATGAGGGACTTGGGGCTCTCTGCTGTTTGCAGAAATCAAAATTCTCTATGGTAACTTTCTCTGAACCCCAGAAAATCAGGCATTCTTCTGCCATACATTTTCATTATTTGTTTTTTAAAAGGATCTACTTGGGGTATTTTCCATATCTAACCTTCATGTACCCATGTTACCAGCTTACTCTTTTGAGGACAGTGGGCTGATAATGGATGTGTTAACTGGTGTATTTCTTTGCTCAGCACCATGATCAGGTGCTTGGGGACATCAAAGATGACATTTCAAGGGATATTCCTGCTGCCCCTGGCTTCCTTGGAACACAGCGTTGTAAGCTTTTATCTTCTCATCGACACTGTAGGATCATTGCAGCCCTCCCTGTCTGCAAGGAACTTACTGGTCCAGAGACGCAGGCTCTCCCAGCTGTCAGGGGGAAGACCTGAAAGCTCTCCAAGGTTGAGCAGATCCTGTGTTCTGTCCAGCACTCACCTGCACCCCCCTCCTACGACATTTGTTTAGGAATCTGTCTCAAACTCCAAAAAGTATGAAATGGCTTCATACTCAGGAAAAAAAAAAAAAAAAAAAAAAAAAAAAGGAAAAAGAAAAGAAGAAACCCATTCAGGCTAAAGAGGCCAAAATACCAGAAAATGACATTCTGGCCTAAGCAAAAGTTATTTGTAAATGTTTAGGGTTGAATTGACATAGTTCAAGAGGCTTCCAGACAACCTCAGTACACGTCTAGACTGGAAGTAAGTAGAGGGGCAATATATCAATCTCTGCTTCTGTCCAGATCTGCTTCCTTCTTCCTCCAATTTGGATAAGAGTCTTCATTTTTTTAAAAAGGTGGGGCAAATCTGGCTGAGAAAGTTTGGCTGGGCCTTGACCATCCGTCCACCTTGGGAATAGCTGGAATTGAGAGAGAACCACATCTGGTTATCCTAGCTTCCTGCTATTGTGTAGTGGGATTAATAGCCTGCAGGACCAAGGAAGTTATGGCCTTCCAGCTGGGTAGACAGTCTCAATGCTTTGCTTCCCTGGGCTCAGGACATTGGCCAGGACATTAGGTCATCAGTTTAGTTTCCTGAGGTGGGGTCTCTCACTAATCTGACGATTCATGTTCCAGCCAGGGTGGTTGGCCAGTGGACTCCTGGGGTCTGCCTGCCTCTACTCTTTAGCTCTGGGGTTAGGCATACTGGTTTTTTTAAAATTTTTTTATTTCTTTTAATTGTTTTATGTGAATTGGTGTTTTGCCTGCATGTATAACTCTGTAAGGGTGGCAGATCTTGGAATTACAGACAGTTGTTAGCTGCCATGTGGATGCTGGGAATCGAGCTCAGGTCCTCCAGAAGAACAGTCAGTGCTCTTAACCGCTGAGCCATCTCTCCAGTTCCATGTGCCCAGCTTTTTATGAGTATCTGGGAATTGGTGTCAGCAGGTGCTTTCAGAAGTGCTCTTATCCACTGAGTCTACTGCAGTGTTGTTGTGGTTCTTTATGTGACTTCACTGTGGGGACTTTGTGGGACACACCTGCAGACACACACAGGACAGTGATGGTACATTTGGAACTTCTGTCACAGGGGCGACTTGAAGATCCAGATGGTGTGCAGGGGATATACTGATCAAAGACAAATACATCCTTCCTCTGACTTTAAAACTACGGTTGCTTTGATTATCCCCCCCAAGGCCAACAGTAGAGTTTCATAGACACACATTCACATTGACAGGAGTACTCTGCAGCTTTCTCCCATACTTGCTCCATAAGTAACTCCACACTAGCCCCATGTACTATTGCCGCGTTAAATATAAATGAGAAAGCCATTATCTTGGCCTTGTCATATGCTTCAGAGTGGATAGCATAATTTAGTCATGCAACCTTAGTTTAGTCTCACTTTATTGCTTATAATAATCATCATATGTGCCTGGTCACGTATTTCCAAATGTTTTAGAGCCTCCATCTCTAGCATACATGTTCCACACATGGAATGTATAATAAAAACGAAACATTTGAACTTGAAATTTAGGTGGTGCTGCTTCTGATGGAGTATAGGTGTAATAGATAGGCTTAAACATAATCTTTCTCCTCTCTGGAATGATCAAAATAGCCAAATGGTCCTTATCAGCATATCATTAAAGAATTTTTGTAATAAAATTACAACCACAAGCTGAGTACACCCCCCCATACACACACACACACACACACACACACACACACACACTTTTTTCTGTGCATATGGATCTGAACAGTATTGTTTAAAAGACAAGTCATGGATGCAGTTGAGTTATTCATGCAGTTCCCATATCTTTTGATATGTTCAGCTTCCTTTCTGTTGCTATGACAAAATAATCTGACAAAGAGCAAGGAGAGGGTTTATTTTAGTTTGTACTTCTGGATCATAGTCTATCATTAACGGAAGTCAGGGCAGGAGCTCAGACAAGACTTGAAGCAGAAGCCATGCCTCTCCTGGCTTTTTGTGTGGATTCCGGTGTGTGAAGTCAGGTCCAGTGTTCTTCTCCTCTGACCCATATGCCCAACCAGTGTTCTAGTTTAATCCTATTGTTCCTTATAGCTGTAGTTATGACACAGACACTCTGCCGACATAGACATGTGGGTTATTTTTAGTCTTGGCTGTCACAAGCTCACTATTGTTAATATTCTGGTATATCTTTCTCACTTGCAAGCACATTTTCCCCCTTTATCAGATACCTACAAAGGGCATCTGTGCCAAAGAGAGATGCATTAATGATGAGATATGAGACTATCATGGTGATTCCCTAAAGCATGCTAAACTCTATGCTCTTACTCATAGACAGCCAGTCTCCTTCCTTCAAACATCCCATCACATAGTACTGTGGGGCTTGTTAGTGTTCCAGTTGATAGTGATATGGCTGACACCTGCACACTCCATCCTCCTGATTGTTAATGGTCATTTTGTGCTACTTGCACCCTTTATCCATTATGCTGTATTTTCTCTTGCTGACTTGAAACCAGTCTCTCTATATTCTGAAGGGTATTGTTAGTTTTGTGAGCTAAAAATAGCACCTCCCAGTTTATGCCATTGATTTTCATTTTAAATTGTGAAGGGTCTTTTGGATGGCCTCATACTCTTGACTACAGCATACAGAATCTTAGCAATTTTGCCTGACAGTTGACATGCTTTATATTTTGAGGTCCCAAATTGCTCCTTTATGTTTTCTTTAGATGGTTCTGTAAATTACTGGGTGCTGCTTTGTGTGGGTGATATTGTGAATCGACATGATTTTTCCATGGAGGACAAACAGCACACAGGACTCTGTGGATCAACACCCGTTTTCCCCACCAATCCTAGTAACATGCTGTGGTGGTTTGACTAGGAATGGAAATGTCCCGCATAGACTCATGTGTTTGAATGCTTGGCACGTATGGAGTGGCACTATTTAGGAGGTGTTGCCTTGCTGGAGTAGGTGTGGCTTTGTTGGAGGAAGTGTGTCACTGTGGGGGGTCGGTTTTGAGGTCTCAGAACCTTAAGCTATCCTTGGTGTGGGACAGTTCACTTCCTGTTGCCTGTAGATCAAGATGGAGAACTCTCAGCTATCTTTCCGGTACCATCTCAGCATGCCATCATGTCCCACTATGATGATAATGGACTAAACTTCTGAAATTGTTAGCCAGCTCCAACTAAATTTTTTTCTTTATAAGAATTTTTGTGGTCATGGTGTCTCTTCCCAGCAATAGAAACCATAAGACACACACACTGTCTTCTGTTTTGTGTATTTGTTTGGTGTTTCTTCTATCATTTTATCTGCTCCCCTCTGTGTCATGACTTCTTATAGTGTTACTGTAGCTCTTGAAGAAGGTTCCGTATTTGGATCCCAAGAAGTAATTTCTTCTTGACTCTACTTAGGCCTTTAAAGTTCTATAAAATTATAGAGTTAATTGATAAAGTATCATAGCATTAGAAGTGGAAAAACAAACAAACAAACAAACAAACAAAACTCACATTGACCTGGAGAACTTTAATTATCAACCCCACATAGTCTAGAATTAACTAAGAGGGAAGCCTTGATTGAGGAATTGCCTAAATCAGATTGACCTTGGGCAAGTCAATGAGAGCTATCGTATTGACTGTTAACTGATGTAGAGGAGCCAAGTCTACTGTGAGCGACACCTACATAGGTAGGTGACCTGGACTGTGTAAGGAAGTTCACTAAATGTGAGCGCAGAGCAGTCTAGCAAGTAAGCCAGCAAATGGTGCTCCCTCATCATCTTCCCTTGAGTTCCTGCCCCGACTTCCCTAAATGATGGAGTGTAAGATGAAGTAAGCCCTTTTTTCCCTCTAAGTTGCTTTGGTCATGGTGTTTTGCCACAGTAAGAGAAAGGAAGCCAGAGCACAGCCTATACCAGAGCAGTGACATCAAAACAAATATGACAAACCCTACCGAGGGATTGATTGGCTTGCATTAACTCTGCAAGTCAACAAGACAACATTGCCATTTCCCCCACTGATCCTTCTTATGAGGACATTAGATCTTTATTACCTGTCTACTTAACAACTCTGTTTTCTTTAGTTTTGTGCTTTTGTATAGCCGACCCTTACCCATATGTGCTGTCTAGTTACATGTCATCTTGACACAGATACAGACCTTTGAGAAGAGCAGATCTCAGTTGAGAAAATATCTCTACTAGGTTGTCCTCTGGGCAAGTCTGTGGTGCATCATCTTGTTTGATGATTGATATGTGAGGGCTCATCTCTCTGTGGGTGGTACCATCCATGGGCTGGTGGCACTGGGGTCTATAAGAAAGTAGACCAAGCAAGCCATGGGGAGCAAGCCAGTAGGCAACACCCTCCATGGCCTCTGCATCAGCTTCTGCCTCCAGGTTCCTGCCCTGCTCAAGTTCCTGGTCTCTCTTCCTTGGATGATGGTGTGTGACCTGAGAATCAGAAAGTGAAATAAACCCTTTCCTCCCCAGTTGCTTTTGGCCATGGTATTTTACCACAGCTGTGGAAACCCTGACTAAGACACACTCTGTGGAGTTTGATTCCAGCTGTCTGACTTGGGAAATGGCAGCCGACAGAGTCTGCTGACCCATTCATTGACTTTTTGGCTGATCCCACATGTAGTCACTTGACCAAGTCTTTAGAATTCTTTAAAATCTGTCTGACGATTCCCCTACAGATAAAATTCAGTTGTGAATAATTAAAAATAGCTTACTACACTTACTACACTTCATTTTTCTGTTTGTGGAGAGGAATTTCTGTTTGAAGTTAGGGGATGAATGAAGCCATGAACGTGTTCTTTACTCATGCCTGATTTTAAGACTATTTGTTGTCAGTTTTATCTCTGAAATCATATGTAGTAGGTTAAGGAAGTCCATCCCTCTCCCCTTTATTTATTTGTTTTTCAGAGCTCTGTCTTCTGGTTTTGTTTTGTTTTTTAATTACAGATGCATGTTGAGGTTTCCCTCAGTGTGGTGGGACTGGACCCATTTCCCATCAATTTTTTTTCCCCTTATGTGACACGTTGCTTATTGCAATGTCAAATTCTCTTGCTGTTCTTGGAGAAATATGTTTAAATACATGTCTCATGCACATCTGGATTCTATTTGCTCTTATTTTGTTTTAAATTTTTCTTCCTTTACTCATGAGAAAGTTTGGCCTATGCTTTTTCCTTTCTTTAGCTGCTTTTTATCTGATTTAAGGGAAAAGTGGATTTCTTAACTCTCAGTTAATCACTTTACTCTGTTTGCTTAGAAGATACATTTGATGTAATGTGAACTACATGCTTTTGGTAGTTTAGTTGGGGCTCAGTTATAAATGAAGCCTAGTGATGCATCATGGGAAGACACTGTTGTGAGCAGTGTGTGGGTACTGGGAACTCAGCTCTGGTCTTCAAGATCAGCAAGTCTTCTTGGCACCTGAGCCAGCCCTCTAGGCCCTTATTAGTTCATGTGAAGTTCACCTCTAGTCTGTATGTTTTGCTGTTAGAGGATCAGAGGGAAGCTGAGGTTTCAGATGTGTTTTGTTGCTGCTGAATATTCAAGAATCCCCATGACTCAGAGCTTCATTGTGCAGAACATGTAAGACAGTGGGAGCCCTTCTGGACTAGGATGTGTCTCACAACTGTTGTGTACATGGTCAGTGAAGAAGGAATGACTAGTAGCCAGGGTAGAAGAAGCTTTTTTGATCAGTTTGAGCTAAGTGGGAAGTTCAGATTTCACTTCTGTGTAAGAGCAGTGGTTTCTACCTGTGTTGTACACACATGAAGAAATTGTAAGGTTAGTAATTTTCTGGCCAGGGAGATGGCTTACTTGTTAAGAGGTTACCATGCATGTCTGAGTTTGCTTCGAAACCCAAACAAAAGCTTACTTTGATGGCATGCCTTGTTATCCTGGGCGGGGAGGAACAGAGGTGGGTGAGTCCATGGGGCTTGCTGGGAGGCCAGTCTAGCATAACTGGCAAGCTCTGGCTTCTGTACCAGACTGAGAGATCCTGCCTCACAGTATGGTGGACAGTAATGAAGGCACTTGATATTTGAATGCACTCCCCACACCGCCACAAACATGAACACACATGTGCAGAGATGGGGGATTATCAAGTTTAGTTCTAGAGTTAATTTATAGTTTCATATTGCCTATTTTTTATCATTATAAAGAGACCTAGACCTGCACCTTCCTCTGAAACAGTGAATAGTGTATTTAGTAAGTGTAGAAATGTCATTTTTTTTCTCTAGTGATTTGAAATTTGGGCATGCATCACAGTTTTACTACCAGGTACATTCACGAGGTGTTCGTAGGACAATCAGGTCCCTCTCTTCTACAGATCTTACTTTGAGTTAGTATGTGTCTAAATGTGGAACCACAGAAAGCTCAGCTTAGATATGGAGTGAACGGGGTTTTCAGATATTTTGGGGGGCATGGCAGTGCAGTTATCTTTTCTTACTCATTATCTTATAAAAGCCTATACCTTAAACCTAAGTTTAAACAGCCCAGATGGGAACAAACCCCTGCGGCCTATGCTCACCATGGTCTCCCAACTGATGCTCCCAAGACAAAATTGGAAAACCTACAAATTCTCCAGGAACTTGACTTACTCTTGACCTGCCTTAGCAAAGTGGATCCCAGAAACTCCACAGGTCTGGCAAGTGGCTCATAGTGCCTTCTCAAAGCCAGGCACAGTGGTTGCTTCATGCAAGACAATTAAAAACTGTTTACATTTCTGTCTTTATTACTTCCAGGTTACCCCCAAATTTATTTATCTATATATTAATGTGTGAGCTAGGTGTATGTATGTGCATTTTTTGCATGCCCAGTGCCCACAGAGGTCAAAAGAGGGTATCTGATTCCTTGGGACTGGAGCTACAGATGGTTGTGAGCCACTGTGTAGGTGCTAGGAACTGAACTCTGGAACTCCCGTCCTCTGGAAGAAAAGCCCCTGCTTTTAACCATTGTTGCTTCCTACATTCAGCTTCCTGTCAGGACATTTGCTCAAATGTCACACTTATTACAGGCTGGCCTAAACATCATTGTACCAGCTCTGAGTCTGTGCTGGTCTCTTGTGTGTCCTAGACTTGGGAAGCCTGCCTAGTGTCCAGGGATGGGCATGGGAACAAAAATTCCTGCTCTCTGTGCTATCCTTTATTTTCTGGTTCATGCTGGGCTTCTCCCTGTTTGTCACAGGGAGTTGGTTCTTCCCAAGTAGACAAACCACATGCTATTTCTAGGCTGTAAATTTCCAAAGCTGTTTCCCCATCCACCTCTCCAACCACATGCTGGAAAGAGACGTGTGTTTCCAGCTATAATCGGTACACTTAAATACTGGTTAAATTCAGGGGAATGCAAAATCCGTACATCTCCTGACTCTGAACAAGGCTATAAAAATCTGCCATGACCATAGGGCCTCTGGGGGCCTTTCAAAATAAGGTGATCCTTTTTAACCTTTTGAGAGCTTATTGGGAGTTCCAGAATAGCACAGACCACATTTAAGGGGTTGTCTGATTCATACGGCACTGTGTCTGACCACTGAGGAGTCCTGGACACTCACGGGCAAATTATTTTTTTTGTTTCTACTTTTACTGGAGATGAGATGCCCTGAAAAGAGATCCTTCCATTTGCTGGTAAATTCCTGAGGGTACTCCCCAGTCTCAGGGTCCTTGATATCCAGTGCTAGGACTATACTTGAAAGAGATGTGACACAGGGGTCTCAGGAACCAGAGGCACTCCTAAGGAAGGCCTTGTAACTGTCTGCTTTACTTTTGTATTTCAGTCTAGAGGTCATAGTAAACATCCTTTGGCAGCTTGTGAAAAGCTACCCTGTCAGAAGTGACCACACTGTGGTACCTTGGGTTTCAGATGCTCGCTTGGGAGTATGATTGGCAGATGAGTCTTAAGTCTGAGAGTTTCTTAAACCCAGATTCCCTGTTTCATAGAGTCCTTGGGTCTGTTTGGTGCTTCATTTGGTACAGTGGTATCTGTGAGTTTGCTTGGCTTCCATCTGAGAACACTGTCTATGCTTCTAAAGGCATACAGACATAGAGTGCTCCCCTCATATGCACTCTGATAGCCCTGCAGAAGATTGATACACCATGGGAAAGAGTACAAGATGCTTTTCAGTCATTGCCTATGAGTCCACTCAGTTGCCTTTTTTTTTTTTTTTTTTTTTTTTTTTTTAATCATTCTATGAGGCTAGAGAGACCTCTCAGTGTTTAGTTAGGAGCACTTAGTACTCTTGAAGATGACCTGGCTTCAGATCCCAGGACCACACAGTGGCTCATAACCATCTGTAACTCTAGTTTCAGGAGAGCCGATGCTCTCTCTTGATAAACATACATTTATGCAGATAGAACATTTATACACATAATTTAAAATAGTTACTTGGTGGTGGGTGGTGACTCTCCCTCGCTCCCCTGCCTCTGTGTGTGGGTTTTTTTGTTTAGTTTTTTTTTTTTTTTTTTTTTTTT
>PVIH01000411.1:148436-271646 GCA_004025045.1 Sigmodon hispidus | reverse complement strand
AGCTTGACATGAGTACCAGAGATCAGACTCATCAGCAGGAGCCTTTACCCCCTGAGTGCTCTTGCTGTCCCACAGACTTATTTTTGATTCACCTGTAATTGAACAACTCCTCCCATCATCGGCTCTGAAGACTGTGTGAACTAAGTTGGGCCCCTGAAGCATCTCCTAAGCAGCAGCCTCTGCTTCTCTAGACCACCAACACATCTCAGGTGTCCTCCTGAGACTTCAGTCCACCCCCCCAGTTCACAGGACTCTGCACTTTTGGAGATAGACCCTCTCTTTGTGCAGGTGTCTGTGGGAGGGTGGAAGTGGCTTTTTGGAATAATATGAACAAGATGGTTACAGGGCAAGCGCCTCATCTCACATACCCTTGGCGTTGGTGGAGCTAGGACCAAAGAACCATGCTGCATAAGATAATGGCATTGAGGAGTGAACGACCTGTATTGCCCATCCTGGACCCATAGCTTCCCAGACCCTCCTCTTAATGGTGTGTCTGGGTTTCACTGGTGCAGCAGTCTCTTAGAGCATTTAGACTTAGTGATATGCTTGTTCTCATTGCCCCTGACATCTGGAAGAACACCTGGAGGCACACCCCGGGGGACACCTTTTTGCAAACACTTCTATTTTTAAGTAAGAGCAATGACTTCACTCTCTCCCACCCCCTTTCCAATCTTAGGACCAAGGGTTGTCATGTAAGTTCTACAGGCCCCCAGGCACTGCTCTGCACTCCCTCCGACAGTCCCAATCTGTCTGTTTTCACCAGCTCCCCGTCAGATTCTCAGCTTTTCTTCTGGAGTTACAGCTGAGACTTCTAAAGTTGGATGTATCCAGACTTGGCTGGGAGAATCGGGATGAGATTCTAGAGATACACATGGATTGCCAGAGGGCTTCTGTCACCGTTGTTCTGAAGGTGACAGATGGGAGCATAAAGCTGTCTTCCCTAGCCACAATGTAGTGAGCATACATGGTCTCGCCCCTCAACACTGGGACTTGATCACTGCTCTGCTTGGCCTGAGAGGCTCCTTCAACACCACTGGGCTGTTGTCCCTTGGCCAAGCTGGGGGTGGGCAGTGCTGTAAGCAGAATGTCAAGATCTATCTAATGCAGCTGACTGCTAAGACAGGGACAGGATGCCACAACAAACCAGAACAAAGCTTTCTCACTTTCTCATGGTCTTACTGTCTCTGTTTCTTGGTACTCCCTCAGTCTGGGGAAGTAAAAGACATCAGTCTATATCCAATAGAACAACGTACTCAAATGAAAGTTCTAGATCTGGGCATAGAGCTCTCTAGCCCTATCAGCATTATTTATCAAATATTTCTTGCAACCTACAGATACTCTTGATTTATTACCTGCTCCTAGAGAATTCTTGGTCCTGGGCTGTGGCTCCCTCCTCATGTCTCTGATGTGGGAAGCATTCCTGTGTCACAGTGGTAAGCTCATGGAATGTCTCTTTTTTTTTTTTTGAATGCCAAGTCATATCCTTCTGTTCACTATTCTGGGAAGGTCCATGTGACCATGGTCAAGTTCCTAGCACAACCTTGATGGCCTAATTCTCAGTCCTACTGTTATCTAGGAGGACATTTTGGGGCTTGAGCTAGAATAGATGTGGGTTGTTTCCTAGATTTGCCTGCAGCCTGAGGGCATAGCAGGACCCTTTCATCTTCCCATGTTACCCTGGCTTATGGTAAGCAGGCACATTGTGTTTAGATGACTTCAGGCTTGCAGCAGCCAGTATAACCAATGTTGTGGACCCTATTGAATCCCTGAAACATAGGTAGGCATTTATTTTGAATGCTCCTGATAAAGCTTAGGTGTTTACACTTTTCATTTTCCCATGGACTCTTTGAAGGTCTACATGGACATCTGATACACACATTTCCTGGTATCTTTCTCACAACAGCAGTCCTTCTCTTCATTGTAGGGATCTCCATCATCTAACAGGAGCCACCTTGCTGAGATGTACTGGTCTAGCTTAAATTCAGGTCTGCCTGGGCTCTTTTAACCCCGTTTACTTTCTCTTATTCTGTCTGTTTTGCCTGGTGTTAATTCAATGCAGAATTTACCCCTGAAGGTGCCTGATGTATGAAAGGCACTTGCTAACAGGGCAGGGGTTTCCTCAGTAATCTGGGAGGGACAGGGAAAGCTAAATTTGGACCTGGGTTTGGTGACTCATGAGTGGTGTGCAGAGAACCAGGTTAAGAGCAGCCATTTGGGAAGCCTCTGGACACAGGTCAGGAACTGCATTCCACTAAGCAGCATCTCCCGGATTAATCCTCTGATGATCCTGTGCTTGGAGTGCACTCTAGGTCAGTGCATGAAGCATTACTGTCTGACCCTTGTTACTTCCCTTGAAGCAAAGAGCATCTTGTTGACATATCAGGAAATATATTCTCTCTGTAAGGATTGAAGCAGGCCATGTGGTACCTCAGAAACTTCTCTGCAACTCTGAGAAGATCTGATCGTGGGAAGCCTTAGAACTTTGTAATCAGCACGATCTCTGTGGGTGGCTGGGAAGTGAGAAATGGAAAAAGAAAGCAGGGGGTGAGGTGGTCATGCGAGATGGACAGGGCTTCTCTTCATACTAGCAGAGAGTTAGTTAGGAAACCAATGATCTTGAGCATTGCTATAACGAAGTAGGTGATCGTTGCTGCGACAAATCAGGTGATTATTGCTACAACCAAGCAGGTGAGCATTTCTGCAACGAAGGAGGTGATCATTGCTGCAACCAAGCAGGTGAGGCCCGTAAGTCCTATGGGCTCCCATAATTTACCTAGCACTGAGGTGAGGGGTGGGGTTGTCTGGTCTCTGGGACCTGCATGTTCCTGCCCTGCCCTCATGGAAATTACTGTTCTCTGTATTGTTGTCTCTCTGATTCCTGGCTCCCTGGAGCCCTCTCAGTGATCATGTTCTCAGCTCTGAAGAAACAGCTGTATTTAGAGATGTGCAGTCCATCCTTGGTGACTGGGAGTGTGTTCTCTGGCCATGGAACCATTGGCAAAATCAATGGAAACATAGGAGGAAGAAAAGTAAACTGCTCTGTTCTTTGCTCAGGGACGATTTTAAATCCTCTTGTCTTCTCCTTCCATCTCTTGCTGAGAAGCCTCAGAAGACACCCATGCCTTTGCAGCGGAAACCTGTGCAGCTGAGCCAAACCCTCTGAGGTCTTCAGATCCACTCAGAATTAGTCTTGCAGTCTCAATTT
Source organism: Sigmodon hispidus (assembly GCA_004025045.1). Taxonomy (NCBI): domain Eukaryota; kingdom Metazoa; phylum Chordata; class Mammalia; order Rodentia; family Cricetidae; genus Sigmodon; species Sigmodon hispidus. The sequence continues at coordinate 268,441 of PVIH01000411.1, read as the reverse complement.
CTAAGCCTGCCTAGCTGAGGTTTCTTGCTGGCACTTTGGAGGGGACCTTCTTTATTCGTTGGGCATTTTTAACTAGGATCATCCTGTGTGCTGTGAGTACAGTGAGGAAATTGAAGACCAGCATGCAGAACATTTTCTCCTTCTTTGAGGTAGGAACTCTTGTAGCCCAACCTGCCCTTGAACTCACTGTAGCTAAGAACGGCCTTGAACTTCTGGTCCTTCAGTCAGCCTAAGCTTCTTGAGTTTGGAATGGTACACTACTAGACCTAAGTTGATGGTGTGCTGGGGACTGAGGCCATGACCACACAAACATTCTACCATCTGTGCTGTCTCCCTGGGCCCCTTAGACTCCAATATTAACTTCAGGAGAAAGCCAAGGTTTAGAAGAATTGGAAAGAGTTAGAAGGGTCCTGCTCACCCTCTGCCTGGTTAGACATTTATTTCAACACACTGACTGCCCTCCGGTTAACCTCCATCCAGGTCTTTCCGTTCCTGAGTGGTTTGTGGCTAAGATGGGACCCAGTGTGAGAATTCTTGCCCTATGCTGGCTAATTATAGATTTCAACTTGACATATCTCAACTGTGAACCTCAAGAGAAGAATTGTCTTCATCAGGTTAGCTCATGGGTGTGTTTGGGGCCAGATTTGCACAAAATCCTAACAGATGTCACCTGGCATGCTCTGTTTCTACTTCTGGGAGTCAATAGGCAGTGTGGGATATAATGAAAGTATAGAGTTTTTTGCTCTTGTTTTTATTTTGTTTTTCTGTGGCTGTTCTCAGCTGATCTCAGTTGGAATATATATCCAGGTGATATTGAGTTAACTGCTGACAGATCAGAGAAGTAACGGAACCTCAGACTGAATGGGCTGAGATCCTGTTTCCACCAGTCTTATATTTCTGTCTCCTCCTCCTCCCTAATGCTGGGATAAAAGGGAGAGAGCCATCACCACTGCCAGGCTCTGTTTCTTTTATACAGATTCAATCTGGTATAGTTCAGGGTAGCCTTGAACTCTTCCTGCTTTCTCCTTCCAAACGCTGGAATAAAGTGTCACCTCTATGGTTCTCTGATCTTTAGGCAAGCTTTGTTAGAGCTAGCCCTGAGTCCACACCCCCAACCTCAGGATGACAGGATAAAAGGACAGTGTGAGAAGATGTGGGTGAATCCTTTCTGAGGGTTTTCAGGACTTGATTGTGTCACTCAGGATGTTTCTGAACAATGGGTTGTGCAGTTGATAGGAAGTGGGTGGCAGGGCAAATGCACAGGATGCTGTTTCAGGTGACTCTTTGGAAGGTGTTTCTCAAGGGCAGTGTTTTTCAACTTTCCCAATGCTGTGACTCTTTAACACAGTTCCTCATGATATGGTGATCCCCAACCATAAAATTACTTCATTGATACTTCACAACTATAACTTTCCTACTGTTAGGATATGTGATGTATCCTCCTGAGCGAGGTATCACAAACCCAGAAAGATAAGCAGGGGATGTACTCACTCATTAGTGGACTTCAGACAAACAAATGAACAAACAAAGAAAAGCATGCCCAAGCTGCAAACCACAACCACTGAACAGCTTGGGATCCAAAACACTTTGGACTGACTCCTTGGATCCCACTCCCCCTAGAGGAACACCTGACTCAGTCTTGATGTGGCAGGGAGAAAACTGGATCTGCCAGGAGTGGAGGCTGAACTAAGCAATATTGGGACTGTGGGACCTTGGGACCGCCTGCCCATGGGGGGATGGGGAGTTGTGGAGAATAGCGAATGACCTGATGTGGTGAGAGGGCGAAGGGATCTTGAATAAGGATGTACAAAGATAGAAAATGTGTCTTCTTTATTCATAATAATAAAAAAAGAAAAAAAGGAAATATGATGTAATATTTGATATGCACAATACCCATTATGTGACCCCCCCCCAAACGGGTTATGATGGGTTAGAACCACTGCTCCATTGGGGACAATATCCAGCTTCCTCCAATGAAAGTCTAGTTCAGTTGATAAACCACTGCAACTCACTTACCTTAGCTCCTGTTCTATAATTGTGATGAAATACCATGACCAAAACATCATATTAAAGAAAACTTTTAATTAGAGGATTGCTTACAGTTTCAGGGAATTACTCCATGATCATCGTGGTAGGGAGTGTGGTATAGGCCGGCATGGTGCTACAGTGGTAGCTGAGAGTTTACATCCTGATCCATAGGCAGGAGGCAGAAAGAGAGACTGGCCCTGACCTGGGCTTTTGAAACCTCACTCCTTCCTCAACAAGACCACACCTCCTCCATGGTCACACCTACTAATCCTTTCCAAACAGTTCCATTAACCAGAGACCAAGTATTCAAGCATAAGCATCTGTAGGTACCATTCTCATTCAGATCACCAAGACTACATATGAGAATGTTGTATGAAACTCAGTTCCTCACCCAGAGACACAGCTCCTCTCATAGTTACTGTCTGTAGCTGGAGTAACCCTAACCCACTACACTACTTCCTCCAGCAAAGCTACAACTCTACAAGGTGCCACAACCAACTCAGACAACACCACCGACTGAAGACTAGGTGTTCAGACACATAAGCCTGTAGGGGAACTACACATTCAGATTATCACAGCTCCTTTATCAATTGCTCAGGAAACCTTCCTTGGGGCACTCTGGAGTCTCCCTAGAGCACCCAGTGTAGAAGGAGGAACATGTAAAGAGAGTAGCTTAGTGTGACTTATGGGGATGTCAGTCCACCACTCGTGCCCATTCTTACCTTCAGTTTCTGATAGTCTAGTGTGGGGACAGGCTTTTGCTTACATGAGAAGTATCCCTGGGTAGCCCCTGCTGGGGCTGAATGGCAGCAGCATCAACAGCTCAGGCTCTAACCTGGAGCATCCTTGGATAATAGATGATGAAGTGCACAGGACACTGCCAATTTCTTGCCACCTAAAAGGACTAACTATGGGACAGGGTGTGAGTTGGCATCAAGATTCCCCTACGATTAAGCATCCAGCAGCTACACTGCTTCCACAGAAGTTATCCCCTTCACTGGCTGTCTTTCCCTGTCTGCTGTACTTCTCCATGTCTGTAACTGGCTTCTGTGGGAAACCCTTCCCAATATCTTCAACCTACACTTGAACCATTGTGGGCTTTTGGGAGAAGTCCAACTTGGAGCCCTGTGCAGATTTCTTTGTTCTTAAGTGTGAAGTGAGGATGCCCAAGAGCTTGTTGGGCACATTAAAGAACTAAGTGACTAAAGAACAGAGTGTGAGAGTCTCTTTAAACTCAAAACACTAAACCTGCTTGCCAGGGCTTTTATTTTAGGTTGGAGTTCTATCCACTGTTCAAGGAACACAGAGGTTTTCCAGAAATGGGTCTATGTGTTCTGTAAATTGTCCATATCCCTAGGGCAGGGGGAAATGGTTGTCTCTTCAAAGGATGCTTGTTTCTGGGACCCTTTTAAACCATGCACTGCTGCACTATGGCTGACCTTCCCTAGGGTGTTGTAGCCATGGCTAGAAAAGAATGAGATTGAAGATGAAGGCAGAACATAATTTCCCAAGACAGTGTTGTCCAAGGACAGCCAAGGTCAGCATGGCTGGATCCAGCTCATAGCCATCCAGCCTGGACAATCCTTTCAGTTTTCTTTCTCTATAGATCATTCTTGAGAAGGGTGGGTGAGACATGTTCTGGAACCTTTTGGTTTTCTTTAATTGCATTAGAAACCCTAAAAGAGAGTACTATGTGGAATGATTTAAGAGTCTGAATGGAGGAGAAAGTCCTTGCAGGGGATGCTAGTTAACACACAGGACTCACTAATGGGTCAGCATGAACCACGGCATGGGCTCCTGACTGGTGTAGCCAGCTCTGCCAATTATCCCTTGCCTTCCAGCTGGGACAAGCCAATGATTTATTCTGGGGACACTGAAGAGGCTCCTGGAATTGAATGAGCTCTTGTGGCTGTGGCAATAATGAGGCCAGGCCCATGAGACAGACGCCTAGCACTGAAGACTGAACTCTTAGAATCCTAGCCAGGGTGGTGAGTCTGCCCTGAGCACAGGAAGGCAACACACTTAACAAAACATTAATTTTCTCTAGGTCTCTAAAATAGCAGCTGGAATTACCTGTCCATTTATTTATTTGTTTATCTTTACAAATCCATTCATCCACAATGTTGGGGATTCTTCTGTGGAACATAATAGATACCCTGAATCTGATGTAGCAGCCACCAGCATGTCTGAGCATCATCCTCAGGGTGGTGGCAGCATTCACAAGGTCCTCTGTGTATCCTAATGTCTGCAGTTGACCTGGGAGGCTGATGAAGCCTGGTCAGTGATGTCCAAGGTCAGTGATATTGCGGCCAGTGTGTCCAGAGACTAGCACCTGGATGTAGGCACACTTGGTGATTGTTCCCTCAAAGCACAGCATCCCATGGCTACATTAGGAGACAAGCTCCTGTATTGATGGCAATGAGATGGGATTGAGGGCTGCTATTCTGGAGTCCCCTTGATTGAACCCAGTCTTGTTGGCCTCATCTGCTAAAATGCATATTCCCACTGAGGGTTTGATGCTGGTGTGGATAAATTGCATCCCCCTAAACTTCAGGATTCATACTGAAGTCCTTACATGGGCTAATCTTGTGCGAAGGTTATATGGTTGAAGGTCACTTACTGAAGGGGCTAATTCTTTAATTCAGTTGGGGTTGTGCTCTTGTAAAAGGGAGAAAAGCACAGACACAAGGAGTGACAAGGGCCCAGAAGATTGCCACATTGCTCCTCCTGGTGCTCAGGAGCCAACCTGCAAATGCCCTCCCTGTGGTTCCAGGGTGTACAACTGTGCGGTGGCAGCTCACTTTGATTGTGCTTAAGCCTGACTGCCTGTGATAACTGGTTACAGCAGCCATAAGAGACAAGAGCATGTGAATACCACTTTTTCTCATTATATAGACCAAGGCCCAGAGAGACAGGTGATTTAGGAAGCCTGCAGAGACTATGCTAGGCTGCTGTGGGACCCATCCCTAAAAGTTAGTCTTATGACAGCCTCGAGGTCCTATGGCCAGTGTCTTCTTTGAACCACCTCCAAGGCTGGTTTTCTCCATAACGGTGAGCCCTGGGCCATCAGGTGCTCACTGCCCACAGTCCTTTTCTTTGCTCAGAATTTGGAGCCTCATATAGTGCTGAAAAATTACAAACCACACAGAATTTACTACCCCAGCTTTTAAAAATCACTCTAGTGATGTGTGTTTGACATTTAAGAAGCTATACCATTTATTCTCTACTACTCTGAATTTGCAGATCAGTTAACACACATATAATTACCATGAGGTGAGGAATAAACAAATCTACCACCAACCTTAATTTCCTCCAGCCTCAGTAGTGATTTTTTTTTTTTTTTTTTTGATGAAATACTGAGAGGCAGGGAGATGACTCACTGGTTAGTATCCCGCATAAAAGGATCCAAATTCAGAACCCCTTAAAAGTCACTGTCCCAGCTCTTCACCAATGCAAGGATGAAAGTGGTGGCATGCACACGGGAGAGCTAACCCTGGACCCGCCCCACCCCTCACAGAAGAACTGGCCTATCACCTGCACCATAGTACCTGTGGTGTGGACACTGGAGAACGAGCCCCACCTCGCCTCTCACTAGCCTGCACCACTGTAGTGCATGCTGTGGTGTGGGCACTAGAGAGCTAAGTCCACCCTGCTCTGGCCACTGGAAGGCTGTCCTCAGCTGGTGGCCTCTTGTGAGATGCAAGCAGAGAAAGACTCACTGGGCCGGCCACTAGGAATTTAACCATGTCCCAGTGAACATATGAACAACACAAAATAGACAGGGATTTTTTTGGGAGGGTAGGGAGGCCATGGGGTAAGGGGAGAAGACAAGGGGATAACGTGAGGTGAGCATGAATGTGGCACATGGTGTGAGATCTCAAAATTAATAATAATAAATGAAAGGCACCATGGTATGTGTACAAATAAATGAATACATGCAAAAGACCATTTTTTTTTAATGTCAGGCAAAGGTAGGGAGGTAGGCAAGTCCAGGAAACTCATTGGTCAGCCAGCCTACTCTAACCCTAACCCCTGACCCCTAACCCCTGACCCCTAACCCCTAACCCCCAGCTCCAACCCCCTAACCCTAGCCCTAACCCTAACCTGTCTGAGCTCCAGGTTCACCGACTCTGAAAGGATACAGATGAAGAGCAGCCAATGAAAACATTAAACTCGAGTTTGGCCTGTCACCTGCACATATGTCCACATGTGTGAGGACAAACACGTACACACATGCACATACACACACCTCACATGAGGCATTATTAGCAACATTTCTTTTAATAAATTATTCTAGTACTAGAGATTGCACTTACACCCTTCTGCATGACAAATAAGCACTTTTCCATTCAGCTTTACAGAACTGTAAGAACAGTTAAAGGCTCCAGGCGTGTGAACCCTGCACACTAGAATCACTTCCTGTCTTACATGTATCCCTAAAAATTTTGAGGATTATTTTTCTTTGGGTTTTTTTTTTTTTTTTTTTTTTTTTTTTGACTATGAAGTGTGGCTTCCTAGAATTTTTGGTAAACATAAAATAACTGTTGCCATTTTATCTAACATTATTATTTTTTAAAGTCTGTGTTTGAGTGTTGCCTGCATCTATGTCTGTGCACCATGCACACACCTGACTTCTGCCAGAAAAGGCAATATGATTTCCAGGAGCTAGAGTTCCTGTGAGCTGCCATGTAGGTGCTGGGAATTGAACCTGGGTCCTTGGAAAGAGCAGCGAGTGCTCTACCACTGAGGCATCTCTCTACTCCCTGTCTTCTCTGGGCTTCCCACTGTCCTTTTGCCTTGTTTTTTCTTACAGACTCACTTATTGGTTGGACTCAGCAGCTGAATATAACCATCCACCGGGAAGTCACATGGGTTTCTTTGGGGACAGGAGTGCAGTGTGCCGGATTCCCCCAAGCTCCCACCCCAATTCCAGGCCTCTGAACCCTTCCCTAGTTTTCTATTGCTCCGGCTGTCTGGGTTCTTGAGACTGGCTATTGTTTTTGGCACTTGGGTCATGGTTGTGAGGAATGTCATGGGTGGGGATGCTGTGCCAGCCATTCTACTGGAGATGGTAATTCCCATGTTGTTCAGCCCAGATCGACAGAAATGGAGTGAAGTGGGGCAGGAAGAGTTTACTCAATGCCAAAAATAATGTCTAAGCCAAACCCAGAGCGTTCTGTGGGCAGCTGACATCCTGGAGTCCCTTTGCAGAGTCAATGGCAGCAACAGAGGAGACAAGCATTCAGTTAGTTCCCAGGTTATCTTGTGCCTGATCACCACAGGGAGTCTGCCTGAGACTGCAGCTTCCCACTAGCAAGCTGCTAAGTATCACTGAGATCAGTGGATTGAGGGCAAGATGTGTGAAAGGGAGAAGGTCCAGGAGAGCCTTGCCTTCCTTCTGGGGTACAGCCCAGCTGTCAGGAGACTTGTTTAGCATGCATAAAATCCTGGGTTCCATCCTCAGCACCACATAACCTTGTGCAGTGATTGCACAGCTACAAAACTCAGGAGGTGGATACAGAAGAAACAGAAGTTGAAGGCAAGTCTGCTCTAATGACATCTCTTCTCAGAAAATATAAAAGGAAGCCAAGGGCGATCTCCTCATCAGGAATTGTCTTGCTCTCAGCAGATCCCTCAGTTGCCTGTGGCTGCTGATGAGGCACGGTGCTGAACCCTCCACTTTTCCAGCTCTGCCTCATTTTCATCTTTCTCCCCTGATTTTTTTTTTTGCAGCTTTGCAAAGTGCAGACATTGCAAGTTAGTTTTATAAGCAGAGAGGCTTGAGGGAAGGAGCTTACTTTTCTGTACAGCTTTGGCTGTAAACTGCTTCCTACTTAAGGCTCTTATAAGTCCTGCAGCCTTATCAAGTGATTACAAATCAAGCTGGTGCCACTGGGACCCTCCCACATCTCTTGAAGCCACAGAAAGTACCAAGAGTCTGTCAGGTGGATTCTGGTCTTGCTTGGGGTCTAGTTCCTCCTCTTCTCCACCTCCTCACTCCGAGCTGTGATTGAGCAGGCTCACGTGGCTGCACTGGTGCATGTTAATCTGAATGACATTCACTGCACATGCAAGGTACTTGGTTCACCTGTCAAACCTGAGCAGCTAACCTTTCTTGTTGCTGAGAAATGAAAGTGAAGTTATGTAATTTCCTGTACTCAGCCCCACCCACCCTTCATACTTCATCTTGTAGTGTTAAAGATGGAATCTTCTGCTTTGCCATGTCCTTCCATGTAGGTAGGGCTGAAGGAATGCAGCCCCAGATGGGTTGTTCATTATTTTAGTTGATTCTTACTTTCTGGGGTGGACTATGGGGGGCGGAGGGCTCTTCTGTCTGTCTCTAGTCTTCTCAGCACTTTCCCTTCCTAGCCTTCAGAATGTGGACCAGTCTCTCTGATGGCTGTTTGTAACACGAATTCCAAGTACTGAAAGAGACTCAGAGCCAGATATCAGGAAAGGCTGAAATTTCAGAGGGAGGAAACAGCACAGTCAAATCTCACCCAGCTATCTTCCAACTTCCTCAGCCTTGCTGTTTGGCCTTGTACTCAAAGCTGAAGAACTTCCTGAGCTATGTCTGCCTAGTTTTGGACTGTGGGTTGATCTCTTGATATTCCAGGTTTTATTAAATATGTAACATATCATCACAGCTGTTTGTTGCACTTGTTTCTTGGGAGCACAAGTAGCAAGGCTACAAGCTGAGGCTCCTGATTATATCTCTTCCAATTCAAGGGCACCAGATGTGCTGTTGAGACCAAGGACTGAGTTCTTTTTTTCTTTTTTTTTTTTCTTTTTTTTTTTTGTGGTTGTACTCGGGCCCAGCCTCCTCCCAACAGATTTGAGTATCTACACAAGGCTGTTTTGCAGAATGAATGTGATACAATGTGGTGGTTTGAATAGGTATGGTCTGCATAGACTCATATGTTTGAATAATGGATCCATGGAGAGTGGCACTGTAGGAGGTGTGGTCTTGGAGGAAGTGTGTCACTATGGAAGTGGGCTTTGAGGTCTCATAAGCTCAAAGTCTTGCCAGTTGGTCTCTGTCTTCACATCTGCTGCCTGTGGATCAAGATGTGGAACTCTCAGTTTCTCCAGCGCCATATCTGCCTGCAAGCTGCCATGACGATAATGGAATAAACTTTTGAAACTGTAAACCAGCTCCATGGTCATGATGTCTCTTCACAGAAATACATCACTCACTAAGACATATTACCAGACGTTGGTTAGTCAAACCCAAGTTCTCTCTGATGGTGGTGTGACTTAGTGGTACCATCATTTAAGAGGCCCGAGAGCTGTGGGGTATTGGGGGAATTCATAGCTAACTTGTTTGTGCTTCAGACTAGACCCTGATATTAACTCATTTTGTGACATCAGGCTCCAGCATCTTAGTGTCCCATCTGCAGACAATATGTCTGGAGCATCACAGGGGACAGATGGAGGACTTGGGGGTTTAGTGGAAACTTAGTAGCTGAGCTGTAGCCTGTGCAAATTACTTTTGATGCTCTTGGCTGTTGGCTGAGCTGAGATTCACACCAGTAGGAAGACTGCATACTTCCCTATACAGCATCAAGCTAAGGTGGCATCTCAGGCTCCAGGTATGATCCTAACACTCTCGTATCAGAGTCACTAAGGGTTGACCACAGGCAGCTTGGATTTGCTTTGCCAGGCTTCCTCAGTTTCTCCTCTGCACACTGTTACCATTGAACCAATATGTGAAGTACTTCCCTGAGGTGGCTGGACCTAAGAAGGCTTATTCATTCCTCTGACAGTCATGTGATGGGGAGTTTCTGTGTCAGGCCAGGTGGCAGTACAGAATCCAGTGGCCACAGGTAGACAGATGGGTCAGAATTAGGCTGTGCCATGTTTTTATTTTGCGCTCATGGATTTGAAATAAAAATCTAATTTCAGAAACTCAGTGTCATGACACAAAGTCTTGTTCAGAAGGAAAAGGCTTCGGATAAAGGTAGCTTTTTGAGAGTCACCAGTCTTCATCCTATGGATTGGTATCTGGTGTGTGGACTGATCTGGCTACTTGCCTGTCTTTATAAGTAAGTGTGCTTGAATCCCAGCCAGGCCATGGGTTACACATTATCTCTGTCTGCTTTTAAGCCTGAGCATCGGGGTTTAGTGGTCCACAGGGTGCTGTGGTTCACAGAGCCAGAAGTATTGACTGTGATAGATACAGTCTGCTGACTGGTGGCTTCCTGGACCTCACTGTAGCCAGATACTCACCAGCTAAACTAAAGATGAGGACTTCAGGACAGACTTAGGTTTAGCTCTGTCCAGATTCGGACTTACACTTCTTGAGGGTTGAGCAGGATAGAATTCTGGAGGAAGAACAGCATGTGAGCAGGTTCCTCATGCTGAGGGATGAGAGTAGCTGAGTCGTGATGATGAGTCACACATAGACTGGTGGCATTTCCCAGTAGAACTGCCCAGAATTTGATGATTGAGAGGAAGGAGCAGAAGAATCCTCACTTCATCCCTTTCCAGTTTCACTTCCTACTATCAAGTGAGTTTACAAAACAGGTGTGTGTCTGAGGCTTGTAATTTCAGCTACTGGGGAGGCTGAAGCAGGAGGCTTGAAACTTCCAGACCAGCTTGAGCTGCAGAACGAGTTCAAGGCCATCCCAAGTAAGTTCAAGGGCTCTCTCAATTTTTAAAGTTGAAAATAAGATCAGATGTGCTGGGATTAGGTATTATTGAGGTATACCTAGAGGTGTAGTTTTGGGGTCTCGAGGACCCTGGATGAGGTATGACTATTCCCCTTTTTGCATGATGCCTCCTCCCTTGTTTTTGTACTCTCAGAGGGAGGTTACTGCCACCATTGCATGGGAAATTTCAGCTCTCTAAAAATTCCCCTAAGGTTCAATCTTATATCAGTGAGCATTTATGCAACCCTAGTAAATATTAATCCTTTATATAATCAGTTGCCCGTAAATAATTCCTTAAAATCTGGCGCCCAATATGGGTTTCCAGACCTTGGTGATAATCGAAAGACAAAGCCGTACAAGAGGCCTTATGTTTAATGGATAGCATCATACACACATGCACAAGCAGCAGTGCATGCCCATAATATCAGCACTGGGGAGGTGGACAGCAGAGAGTCTTTGTGGCTTCCTGGCTAGCCATTCTAGGTGAGTTTATTAGTTCCAGCTCAGTTAGAGACCCCACTTCAAGGAATATGTTGGAGACTCACCTACCACTTTGATCTGGTACTGCTTAGTCTCAACATGTAGTATGAATCAGATTCAGGTCAGTGTGTCGCTCAACCCTCATCAGAAAAGGGTTAATTACCTCAAGTAGATGGTAATTAACAAAGAAACTTCCAACTGACCAACATGTAAAGAATATGGGATTTTGAAATACCCAGCCCTAAATAGGATGTCTGTCTCACACTCTTCCACTCAAGGCTCAGGAATCTATGCTGAACAGGAAGCAGAAAGTCTAAGATCTAGAGGCAGTAAGTGACTCTAACAAAGCGGTGTCCTTGGGACACTACAAGGTAGATTGTACATATGAGCTCACAAGACTGTGGAAGCATGCCCAGGATCTGTACAAGCCCAAGCAAGACAAATACCAGCATGGAGAGGGGAAAGTGGGCATGAAGTCCTCCTCTTAGCCTAGAACAGTTGGCGTTTGGTTACTACTAGATGCAAGAAAATTGTCTTTCATGGAGTGACACTGGGTATATTGACAGCACTCCAGGGCAGACCTCACATCCACTAGTCAGCCAGCATAAACTAGACCCCATGTGTTTGTTGGTTGCTTTTTTTTAAGAGAGAGAGAGAACATGAAATTTGGCAGACAGGGAGATGGGGGTGAATAAGTATGACCAAAATACATTGCATGACATTCTCAGAGAATAAATTATTTTGAGAAAGAGTTTTAGAATAATTGAGGAACAGAATAATAATATCACCTGATATCAGCCTCTGGCTTGTAGCCAGTGAGCTCCAAGGATCTACCTGTCTCCACCCCTCACCTCCAGTGCTAGGGTTACAGACCTCACAGGCACCCCACGTGCCAATGCATTTGACTTTTACATGGGTTCTGGCTGTCTGTCCTCAGGTCTTCACGTTTGAACAATAGACACCTTACCCCCTGAGCCATCTCCTCAGCCCAACTAGTCTTATTTCTTAATTCTTATTAAAAATTATGTTGTTCCCCCCCACACACACACACCTTCTTTTATGGAAGAACTAAGCCTCTTTACAAAGGCTGACAGGTTGGAGATTCGACTCAGAAATGACAGACATTGAGTCACTGCTTCGCTCTGACTGGGATGAGTCAAAGGCATTGTTCCTTTTGATAATAGAATAAATTTGAGATTTTAAATTAGGGAAAGATGCATAGGAGAGCAGATATACCCAGATACTTTTGGAACTCAGGGTTAGCTCAGAAAACACGTACAACTATGTCATCTGGAACTTGTGATTTATATAACAGCAAATGATGTCTCCTGCATTCCCAGAAGGGGCAGACCTATAGAATTATCGGTTAAATAAGGAAGGCAAGTTATAGACCATCTATTCTGAATTACCATAATGGCCATGATGCTTATTAAAATATTTGTTATTTAGAGTATTTGTGATGTTCTCACTAGACTTCCTTGAGGATATCTATTGAGAATTATGGCTGATTCTGTCAGTATCTTGCTTACAAGCTGTGCAAGCATACTGACCTGAGCTTAGACCTACTGCCTGTGTAAAAGCTTTGGTCTGGTGGCACATGCCATGCCTGGAATGCTGGTGCTGCAGGTAAGGAAACAAGAGGGTTCCTAGAGATCAGTGACCAATCTAGTCTAACTGAACCTATGGGCTACAGGTCCTAGTGAGAAACTGTCTCAAAATATATGGTGTACAGTGCCTGAGGAGTGATACTTGAAGTTGACCTCTGCTTGCATGTATACACACACACACACACACACACACACACACACACACAAGTACAAGTGTACCTATGTAAACACATCAGCACACATAGATACAGATATGCATAAATAAATGGTGTCTGTTGTGAATCTTGCTGAGGTTTGCATGTGACCATTTTGTGCATGGTCCAACTCTCTCAGTTAAGATCTTGGTATTCATCTAGTGCTTATATCTGAAAACACAGCATCACAGCATATACTGCACATCGCTGCATGCCTTGCATTTTTCTTTGCCCTACATATTCTGCAGTTCTTTTCACTCAGATGCATGCAGCTTTCCTGTTCTCTCTTCAGTGTCCCACTTGAGTAGCTGTGGTTCCTGTTATGAGCCTTCTCCTTGGCTTGATACCAGTCTCTTGACATTATAAGCAGGCCCACAGTGTCCACTGCTGCGAAATGAGATTACTGGCTCAGTGAGCGAACAGGTAAACTTTGGGTAGATATGGACACACTCCTAGGTTGTGTTATTTTGAACCACTCTTAGTGGGACTATTCCAGGAACTCATAATCTCACCTGCAGAATGTTTAGGCCAGGCATTTGAATTGTTCCTCATTCGCTCATTAGAAATAACATCTTCTGTCCATTTGATTTTTTTCAGTTGATTTTTACATTGTTGTGTGATTATTATCTATTAAATCATTGCTATTTATTTGATGATTGACTTTTTGTTGTTTTTGTGAGACAGTCTTATTTTGTAGACTGAAACTTTATGCGTAGCCCAGGCTACCCTCAAGATTTAGTTACTCCTTCTGCATCTGCCCTCTGAATATTGGCATGATAGATGAGTGGCATGATAAATAAGCCTTCTAGTTGATTTTTGAAGCCTTGTATGGATTAAAGATGAACACTTCGTTTTTGTTTTTAAGACAGGGTTTCTCTGGGTATCTCTGGCTGTCCTGTAACTTATTCTGTAGACCAGGCTAGCTTGAACTCAGAGATCCACCTGCTTCTGCCTCTGCCTCTGCCTTCTGAGTGTTGGGATTAATGGCATGACCACTTCACAGCTTAAAGATAGACTTTTTGCCTGTGAACAGTTTTGTATTGGTTCTACATTAAAAAAAAAATCATTGACTTTGGAGTTACTGAAATTTATTTCTACAAAGGAATGTTACAGAAAGAAAAATAGTGTCTCTTCCTTTTAATTAGATTTCCTTTTGTGAGCATGCCTCCATCCCTTGTAGTAACCCCACAGTGAATGTGGTGCAGACTTTGAAAAATCTTACTTCTAAGTACTTGCTAATGTATTTTTCCTTGGTATGCTGCACACTTACCTTTTCTGCTTTTATTGATCTCTTTAAAAGGCATATCACACTTGGAGTTTCTTAATGTCATAGGAAATGCTATAAGGAAAATTCTCAGGCCACTGATTTGTTCTGTAGATAAATTCCCAGAACAGGGGCTACTTAATGACAACATAGAAACATTTCTAAGCTCCTGCCTTTCTTCCCATTGCCTGGCAAAAGTGTCATTTCTCTGGGTTTTATCATGGCCCACATTTATTTCATCAAGACTTTAACTAGGTAATTGCAACTTTGTAAGTGCTGGTTGATTTTACAGGAGGCCCCTGAGTTTAGCAGGGGGCCTGAGATCAGGTTCTATACCAAGGACACAGAGCCTGCCAAAGACAAGCTCGGGGTCACAGCCAAGCTTGCTCTCAGTAAGTGGAGACTGACTCTTCCTCATGCAGGATCATCCCACCAAAGCTCAGAGGACTGGGCATGTATCTTATAAGCAACTCAGTGTGTATGGACCCGAATCACACTGAGCCTCCATATGCCCCCATTGAATGAGCATTTTTGTTTCTTAGAGAAGATCATACCCATTCCAGGCCATGTCCTTTGCATATGTGCTCATACCACATGGCATTATGTAACCAGCTGGCACCATAGGTGTGTCCTGCTCCTTACTAGGAGGAAGTGAGGATGATCCAGCCAGGACTTCTTCCTAGGTAGAGAGTTCTGGGGCATCGAATGAATGTTACAGGATCAGTTCATACTCTGTGCTGCTGTTGGAGTACATGGCTGGGCTGCAGTGATGACGGTGAGTGAGGCCTGTTCAAATCACTAAACTCCTGGAGTGTCTGAGTCTGGAAGGAAAAACAAAATGAACAAGGGAATCCGTAAGCACCGGCCATCAAAAGTGGGAGGGATCAGTCTTATAGTCACTGTCTCTGGAGTCTCTGGGACAGAAAGATGGATGAAATGGGGTCGCTGCACTTGTGTGGCTATTCAGACATCCCTGGGAACTGCATCTCAGCCTCCCAGCCTCCCATCCACCCTCATCCACATATGAATCAGCAGTCTACTGTGGAAAGGAAGCCTGCCATTCATTGTAGTCCTGGGGATGGTGGATCTATCTTGGTATGTCAAGAACCTTACAGGTGGCCTTCATGTGACTGAGGCCCATGGCAGCTGTGAGTGAGGCAGACATTGGCTGGACACAGTGACTTTGTTATTTTACAGGCTGTCATTCTACATTAATAGTTCTCAGACAACCAAATAACCATGGGTCCTCAGGAACATCTGGTCCCACTAGACCCATTACCATTTCTACAACTGTGTCCTCTCCCCAGATGGGGCCTCCAAGCATAGGGACACCTTGCCATTGTTGTAGGAATATTAACTCCAGGTTGAAATAGGGCTGTAAATAAGCACATTTTCTAGACTCTTGTTAGTGAGTATCCTCAACAGGCATGCATCTGGCCTTGGGGACTGTGCCCAGGTTGTCTTTGGGTTTTCTTGGGAATAATTGGAAATCCACATCTCTGTTTCCCTTAAGGAAAAGTTGCGTCAGTTCATCTGGTTGTATTCAGCTCCCCTAAGGTTGGGCTGCACACAGATCTGTATGCTTGGATGTGAGCAGCTATCTCTGCAGTCTGTGCCCTGACCAGACTGGATTTTGCTTCTTTGTGACGATTCTCAATTCAAGCTCTATTTCTGCATCTGTGGGGACTGTCACCATGTCAGAACTCATTCTGAGTAAGTTTTGTAGTTTGCTTTTCTATCTAATAGAATATTACAGAGTGTCCCCCTCCCCCAAATGGAGTATTATCTTTGAGGAAAACGCAACACAAAGGATCTAGGAGTATTGCTGCACTGTGACCTTCTATTGTGACTTTGTGAACTTGTCTGAACTTGAAGCCTCTTCAGCCAGGACGCAAGAGTAAGAAGGATTGGAGCAGCCATGGTTGTTCTGTAAGTGCAGAGTGGTAGACAGGGTCCAAGAGGGAAGGGGCTGAGGAGTGTCAGAAAGAGACTCTGCTGAGCTTCTAGGCTGGGAGAGATGAGCTCAGCCCACCCCAGGTCCATCCTGTCTAGGGATGTAGCAGGTCCCCAAACCTGTGGTAGGACAGATGTTCCTTGGATTGGCTGTGAGGACAGGGATGTAGCAGGTCCCCCAAACCTGCGTTAAGACAGATGTTCCCTGGGACTGGCTGTGAGGGAAGGCAGAGGACTTCTGTGAGTGTGGCTGAAGATACTGAACTGTGGATTTATAAGCCTGTATGTTGGTAAATTGGTCAGGATATTAAAGCCATTGTTAACAGCTGAAGGACTTTATGATGAAAAGCATATTGCTTTCTCAGAGTGTGATTGCTTTTAGTGGGTCTGTAGGTGAAACAGACAATAGCAAACATCTGTGTGTGAGGAAATGAGAGTCAGTGTTTGTAAAGGGAACCCAGGGAGCCTGTGGCAATGGATATATGTGTTCATTTGGTAGACAATGGCCTCGAGTCCTAGATTAATGAGTTGTCATTTTTGAACCTCAACACTTTATCTTTTGAATGAAGACAACTGATCTAAATTTATTTTCTATGATTTACTATATTCACTGTGATCTACAAAATACAAGATGTAATGAAATGTGATAAAATACTACAGGAAATTTTAAGTGTGTCATGAGATGATGGGCCGCATTGTTGGTTAGAAACAGGGTGTGTGAGTGTTGCAGACAAGCTGTGTCAGTAATACAGACCATTATACTTATTTATTTGCTATCACTAAATTGACAAGCTGCACCAGCCTCCTTAGCTTCCCTTCACTGAGTCTTTAAGGTCTTGCTTGGAGTCATAACCATGGCAACTGTGAGTTCTTTGTTCCTTTCTAGTCTTATTACCAATGTGCATATCAGCCAAATCTTAGCTCACAGGTTACAGGTGTTGCATTGATTATGGAAAAGGCTACAAATGAGCGAGGAACAACGGGAAGAGTCAATGCAGATGCTCTAGAGAAGTAAAAGTGATCAGAGAGATAAAGGATATACAGACAGTGCCAAAGTGGGGGGCACTGATAACAGGGAGGATTGTGCTGAGCTGAGTCCTGCCTGTCAATCTATTTAGCAGGCAGAGGCTGTGAGAAATACATGGAAGGAGTCACTGTAGGAGCACCAGGTGGGCGTGCCCTGTGGCATGGCATCCCCCTATGTGCATCTGTCTCATTCTTATGGTTTGACACTCTGCCAAGTTAGAGTTAGGTGTGCCCAGCATCTGCTGGCTTAGTCAATTTGCATAGACAAATGAGAGCACACCCCACCTTGACAGTTACTCTGCAAATGGAGTAACTCCCAGCAAGCTGTTCTATATAGAATGGGCGAGCTAAGCCTCTGGTTTATGTAGAATGTACCTGCTCTGCAAAGTGGCTTCACTCTGCTCTGCTCTGTCAATGGCAGGGGCCATCTGCTTGGAGGAGGATCCTCCTTCCTCACCTGAAGAGCAGGCATTTCTTGCCCAAGGGAGCCTAGTCCTGTTCCAGATCCCATTAACAAAGGGAAGAACAAAAGGCAGCAGAGTACTTCTCCCTTTGAGAAGTTTCTTCTTGTATTGTTGTTGTTGTTGTTGTTGTTTTCTTCAAAGGGGTGGGGCAAACATAAGTCACTAAATAGGTGTCAGAGAATGTCTCTGGGTGAGATGCAGAGGGAAGGGGCCAGAGGGTGATGGGTACCCTCTGTCTTCAGCCAAGAGCTAAGACTCAGGTGCTTAAAGAAATGGCAGGCTAGAATGTGAGGATTTCTGACATTGCAGACCTCATGCTGCTGAGGGTGACTGGGGTTCTTCAAGCTCCCACACCCTTTTTTAAATATCTATAAAAAGACAAAAACTTAGTTGAGGCCCCATGGTAAAGAAAACATTTCCATAGCAAAGCTCAGATGGCTCCATATATGCATGTGGGAAGACTTGAATCTGGATCTCTAGAATCCAGTACAGCCAGACCTGGAAGTATGTGTCTGCAACCGCTATGCACAGAATTCATGGGAACTGCAGACCAGCTTGCCATTTTTTTTTGCCATGTGCTGATGGCTCATTTTATTTCCTTGACTCTGACCTCTCACCCACTGCCCTGGAGGATTCGAGGCTGGAATTTCCTGACATGTGTTAGTCTCATTCAGGAAACCTCCCCTGTTCCTCCCTGGCACCAGGGAGGACAGATCCCTGCAGCAGGGAGGGGTTAGCAGATTGTTTTGTACAGGGCCAGAGGGTTGACTATTTTGAGCTTTCATAGACTTCATTCCTTTGTTTGCCTGTGTTTTGTTTACTTTGTAATCTTTAAAGCTATTGTGTGTATGCTTGTCTCTGTGTGAGTGTGTGTGTGTGTGTGTGAGAGAGAGAGAGATTAGTATTTGACTATGGGCGTCTTCTTGTATTGATCTCCATCTTTTATATTGTCATCAACCATCATTATATGTGTGCATGCACACATGCGAGCATGCACACACAGTATACCCGTGGAAGTCAGTTGTCCTCTCTCATCATGGGCCCTAGGATCAGACCCAGATTGCCAGGCTTGCAAACAGTCATTGTACCTGCTGAGTCCTCTTGCCCATCCCTGTCTACTTTATTATTTTATTATTTTTGTTTCTGTTGGGATCTTGCCTGCTAGTATGTCTGTGCACCATGTGTGTGCAGTACCCTCAAAGGCCAGAAGAGGGCACTAGATCCTCTGAAACCAGAGATGCCTTGTGTGTGCTGGGGACGGAACCTGGTCCCTCTGCTTCTGAGACGTAGCATTGCCAGCCTAGTGTTCTATCTGGGGGGCATTACCCCGAGTCTTTGGTAAGAGAGGAACAACCTCTAGAAGAGGACACAGATGTTCCCCAGTTCCTGTTAAGTAGCAGTGATACCCCTGATCCTATGCCAGCCTGCTGGGAATGGAAGCAAAGCTCTTCCCTGGGCTTCTCTGTTGCTCAACCTTTCTCACACACCCTCTCACACTTTCAGCTATTCCTTCAGAGTGTGTATGTAGAACAGATATACTTGCTATGGGCTCTGATTATCATTTGTGCCTGTGAGGAAAGTCTCTCCACTCTCCATGTCTTACCTGGTCCCCAGTCATCCACCAGACAAGGCAGACATCTTCAGGGAAGAACTCCTGTCAATGCATCCATTCCTTTATCTTAAGCTAAAGCTTTAAAACACAAACCAAACTATTCCCAGAGGCATTCCTGTCTATCACTTGTGTCTTTTATGTCCATGATCTTAATAGGTCAATCCAGGAATGAACAACACTGAGCATGCTCAGGAATAGGCTAACCCTTATGTGAATATGTACAGGAATACGTACAGGTCCCCTGAATAAAACTGACATGCTTCATTTGTTTCAGAGGACATTGCTATAGGAGAGACTTCCCTTTCCCTTGCCCAACTGTGCTCTTCTAAGTCTTGACTCTGCTTCTTTTGCTTTTCCCCTCTCCAAGAGGCAAACCCACTTCATCTGCCTACACCATCACCTCCCATCAAAAACAGCCTTCCTGGTCAACCAATACCCAGTGTGTAGTCTCTACCCAGAATCCCATTGTTTCCTGCTTCACCAGCAGATGAGCTGCATGATTTCCAAATTTTTATTATTGTTCTGAGTTTCTAGAGGGGGATAATATGTCTGTTTCATTGCCAGTCAGCATGGCTAGAAACTGATTGAGGGTCTGGGCCGAGAGAACACTTTCCTGATAGAGTTGTCAGGGTCAGAAACCCTAATGAGTTAGGCTGTCACTCATTCTCAATGTGCTAATTAAAGAGACTAATAGTCATGGAGATCAGAGAAAGACTTGTTCCCTGTGGTCACATTGGGAAGAGGAACAGATAAAGGGGTTCAGGGACCCCCACAATCATCCCAGATATCTGGAGAGGGCAAGCTGTCCTGGCTGAGGTGTGGTCCCGCCCATCTATTTATTTCTCATTGTCTGGGCTCCTACGAGGTGGTCAGAAAACTGAGGAAAACTAGAGACTGTGCAAACTTGAGAAGACAAGTTTCTCCTCTGTCTGGTTCCAGGCATCAGCCTTTTTCATCTCTGGTCATGAGACTCCTAAGGAAATTCCAATTTCTTGGGAGCCATTTTCCAATGGGATATCAGTCATGTGCCTCTCTTTAGAGTGTGTTGGCTCCTACTAGGAGGGTTGTACTTAAGAACTATTAGTAGACGCCGCCTTCTGTGGTGGAGTGTGTAAGCTCAGTGCTGTCTTTAGTTTTATTTCAGTTTTATCTTTTATATTCCAACTTGGTACAAAGGATGTACAAATTAATGGGATGCTGACATAATTCCCATGGATATTGTGTGATACTCATTAGGATCAGGGGAAGCCTGCCCATCCCTCCAGCACCATTTCTTGTAGTAAAATGCTTGCTTGCTACATGCTCAGAATAGAAGCATAAAGGCACACAAATGTTTGTGGCCATGTTTATTTTGAGAATTCCCCTGCCTCTGGGCTCTGCATAGCCCTCGGCACACAGGTGACACAGTAAGATAAAGTGACTGTAGAAAAGGGACTGTTTTTGCCAAAAGCATTAACTCTACCTTTGGGCTTGTAAATAGGCAATGAATCACCTGCATCAAAGCAAAGTTGGCTTCTCTGCCTTCCTTTTATGTCTGTCTCCTTTGTCCTAAACCTTGGGTCAGTTCTTGATCAACTTTGCAGGAGGCTGCTAGTCCCTGCCAGTGTGACCTCCTAAACCTGGTGATCCCCTCTCAAGGCTGGAACTCCTCTCTCTCTCTCTCTCTCTCTCTCTCTCTCTCTCTCTCTCTCTCTCTCTCTCCTCTCTCTCAGTCTGGGGATTTGGTAGATGTTAGAACTCTCTGATGCCTGACTGCTCTGCTTCTCAGTATCTGGCTCCAGGTCCTTATTAAGATCAATTAGGATTTGTGCTACAGGATTGATTCAGTGAGTCTCAAGTAAACCTGGGTTGCATGAGACCCTGTGTCAAACTCTCTCCAACCCTTTCTCTGTAGGAACTGTGAGGTTGCAATTTCAGGAGGCTTGAAAGGCACACTGTGGAATGAGGGATTGATTGCCTGAAAAGAACTCAGCACAGACCATTAGTATATATATCCATTGACCCTGGTCTCTTAGCTGAGTTTGAGTTTTGCAAAGCATATCTTGCCTTCATCTCCTCTCCTTGTGAGATTTATTCTCCTTTCTATGATGAGCACAGTCACATGATTCCAAGGAAGCCAGAGGCTGAGTATTTCTTAGCTTTGAGAAGGTTTTTGGATTTGAGGAATTAAGCCATCCGCAGCTAGTTTCCCTGTTCATATATGAGGTCACTGATCTGTGAAGGTATAGATAGGTACAGCTCCAGGGTCTCACCATCACTTATTTACAAAACTAAGATTAAACTTGAGTTTTTCTGAGTCTTCTTGGAGTTCTCTCTCACCCTGACTACTTCTTCCCCACTCGATGCCCCCATTCAGTGCTGTTCCCTCCATTCAAAGGACTGACAAGCTCCAGAGCCAAAAGTTTCCCAGGCTTGTTGCCTTGGCAACAGGGCTTCTGTTTGTACCCTGAAGGAAACAACTATTGTGCTTCGTGTTTAGCTGGCCATAGGCCTGTTCTAGACTCATGCTTACAAAGACTGAGTTAAAGGAACCATAAAAGTTTCAGATGAGAAGAAAAAACATCCCCCCCTCCCTGCACTCTACAATCATCTCTTTTTGGAGCCAAGTGTGCCCCAAGTCCCATCACTCCAGGCTTTGCATAGCTGTGCCTGCCAGCTTCTCTCTCTGTATGTCATCATCCGACACAACGAAGGTGAAGTGGCAGTGTCCATTGCCGTGTCTGAAATAATACATCAAGGGCAGTTTATTCTCAAACACATGGAATTGATGCTGAGGTGTCTTAGTGTGACTGCTTAGGGAGTCCACAAGCATTTTAAGCTAGGAAGTTCTCCCTAGAAGCAAGGGTGATCTAGAGAACCTCTTCAACATTAAAAATGTAATGACTCAATGCTTGATGTTTAAAGTGCTGCTATCTGGTAGCCAAGTTCAATTTTTATCTGAGTACTATAAACTGCTATTGAAATAATAGGTCCTTAATGTCTTCCTTTGTGTTTTGTTCCTGGACATGAGTCAGAGAACTCAGCTGTTTTGGTCTTTTGTGGGGAGTAAGCCATGTTGGTAAAGAAACCAAACATTAAATTTTTTTGTTTTGTGTTTGGGATTATAATACTATGTCATTTCTCATGCTTTCAGAATTCTTTGGTTGCCCATAGTTCTTCATGCATGGTCAAAGCCTGGTGGGCTTTCCTCTGAATACTTTGACATGTCTATGGTCGTCCTTTTCAGTTGGTATTTGGGTGGTCATGTTGCTAAGAATTCATAGGTGTAGTTTCTAACATCGCTAGTGTAGACAGAGTCTCACAGCAAACTCCCTGAACTCCGATCTCTGGCTTTTATAATCTTCCCTACCCCCTCTTCTGTAAGGGCTTTTCTTTCTTTCTCCATCTGTTACAAAGAGAAGTTTCCTTGATGAGGCATGGGGACTACACTTATCTGTCAGTACAGAGATAAGTATTTAGAGTGTATACGTTGGGGGATATGTTTATTTAGTAAAGTGATGGTTACCGAAGGTTCCCCTCCTAAACCCATGACTTCTGTAGCCCTGGCTAGAATTCCAGCATCAGGCAAGATTTTCTTCTTGAGTGGATCTTAAACCCAATTAGAGTTTTTAGTTACTGCCAAGGTATATGTGCCACTAGTGGACCCTTAGGGCTACTGTGCCATTACATGCTGGTTGTTATTGAGGATCGTAGATGTCATTGATAGCTGAGGAGTACAGTTGGTTTTTCACCTTCTTCGGAAGCTTGTATGTCACCTTCTGGTACCATGAAAGCTAGTCCTTAGGGAAAGGGGGACCTCTGGCCCCAGTGTCTGAAGTACATGGTGACTTCAGCAATAGAAATTTGTCTTCCACCTCTGGGGACAACTAAGGACAACAGCAATAGTCACATGTTTTGGGAGACTCTTGGATAACTCGGAGCAACAACTCAAGGAGGCTTCCGTTGCCTGGCGCTAGGGTTTTTATTAGATAGTTTGGACTCTTGGAGGGAACATTTTCATCCAAGATCAGAAAATTTCATTTAAAATATGCATGCATATTTATATACACACTTAAATATATCATAGGAGATATTTTATTTAGATAGTTGACAGTTATGATTTTTTTAATGACTTTCCAGGCATCCTTACTGGTATTTTACATTTCTTCGTTCTTATTATTTCTCTCCATGTCCTATCTATTGTGTCATGTACTTTTTTAGGTTTAGTTTGTTGAGTATAATTATTTTAGACTGCTTCTATCATGGTTAAGTTTTTCTTTTGCCTTTAATTACTCAACAAAACTATCTGCTAAGTATATTGGTCTAGGCTGGTGGTAGTTAGTATATAGTTTTGCTGGGTGTATTGGTCTATGCTGGCTGTCATAGTATTAGGACTTTGAAGACATCTTTTGGCTTTCAAAGTTTTCATTGAAAAATCAGCTGTTACCTTTATGGTTTTCCTTTATATGGTACTTGCATTTTTTTCTTGCAGCTTTCAGGAGAAAAAATAATTTCAATACTGTGCTGGCTAATGCCATGTCAACTTGACACAAGCTAGAGTCATCAGAGAAGATGGGGCCTCTATTGAAAACATGTCTCCAAAAGATCAGGCAGTAGGTAGGCAAACTTGTAGAGCATTTTCTTAATCAGTCTTGGTGGGAGAAGTAACAGCACATTGTTGGTGGTGCCATCCCTGGGTCGGTGGTCCTAGATTCTACAAGAAAGCAAGCTGAGCAAGCAATGATGAGCAATCTGGTAAGAAGCACCCCTTTATGGCCTTTGCATCAGCTTCTGGCTCCAGGTTCCTGCCTTGCTTGAGTTCCTGTTCTGACTTCTTTTGGTGATGAACAGTGCTGTGGAAATGTAAGCCAAATAGACTCCTTCCTTCCCAAGCAACCTTTCGTCATGGTGTTCCATCACAGCAATAACAACCCCAAATAGGACAAATCCACTTTCTTTTTCATAGAGATTTTCTTTTCTGGTCTTGTCTACACAGTGTTCTTCACTCTTCTTGTATCTGTGTGGATGTGTTTCCCTTAGGTTGGGAAAGTTTTCTGTGTATGATTTTGTTGAAGATTTGGCCTATGCCATTGACTTGGGATTCTTTTCCTTCATCTATTTTTTTTATACTTTGAAGGATTCATTTTTTTTAATGACATCCCATATTTAACTGTGTGTTCCTTTCCTGTGCTTTTGTTTTGTTATTGTTAATTGTTCTAGTTCATATCTCTTGCTTACTTGCTCTAGATTTTCCATGTTATCTTTCAACATATATTCGTTTTTTCTGCTTGGTTCATTCTGCTTGTAAGGCTTTCCTTTGAGATTCCTAGTTGAGTTATTGGGTTTCTCAATTCTATCTTTATTTCACCTTGAGTCCTCTTCACTGTTTCTATCTTCTGATTGAATTCCATTCCCAAGTCTTAGATTGTTTGTCATTGTCACCAGCCTTATTGTGTGTGTGTGTGTGTGTGTGTGTGTGTGTGTGAACATCACTCAGGAATTAATTCTCCATAAGTTCTTTTTCCTCAATTGAACTGTTTTTCTGTGTGTTCTTTAAACTCCTTGAATTCTTTGATGACATTTATATTGTTCTTTTAAATTCTGTATCCTGAGTCTATCTAGCTAATTCTCCTTGTCTAGGGACAAGCTATAATGATTCCCACCCCCCAGCTTTGCTCAACTGTCTCTAATTAGTTTGTTTCTATCTTGAATACACTAGTGGGTCAGAAACCACCCCCCCAGTCTAATTTGCCCTGGAATGTCCCTCATAGATACACTCTGAGGCTCTCTCTCTCCTATGTGGCTCTGAATCTATGGATCTGAAGTCCAGATTAACCATCAGGAGGCTTCCTCAAGCTGGTCTGCTGGAGGCTCAGGCTGGTGTTGTGGCAGGGTTCCTTCCCGTGTGTGGTTGTCCCTTCCCATAGGGACTTTTCCTGTGTGTGGTTATGCCTCTGTTTTTATCACTTTTGTGGGCAACAGGAGCTCTGGAAACAATGTGGGCAGCCATGAGGCCATTTCTTTTTGTGGTGATGCAAGTGTAGATCCCTGAGTGCTCAAGTACAAGAGAAATGTGTGGTCTGTGAAAAGTCCCCTGCCTATGGTTCTGTATCTGTATACAACCCTTCCCCCATTGTCAGTCTCAATGTCCAGTCACAGCTGCTGTTTGTGTCCTTGAGATTCTTATGACTGACTTGTGTCCCCACTTGGACAGGACAGGTATGTGTTAAAGCTATTCCATGGCACTGGCTGTCCTTTTTGTGACTGGCCTATGTCCAGCACTGAGCCCTGTGGCAGGTGGGCAGGCTCCCTTTTTGGGCCTTTGCTCATGGATCAGCCAGGCCTTCCCACTACAACACCTTAACTTAGGGATGGGCTTTCTGGTGCAAAGCCATACTGGTGAGCTACCCTCCTACAGAAGGTACTTCACAATCTGGTGTGAAGTACACAGAGCCTCCTTGGGATTATCAGACATTATTCATTATCATATTAAAACCTTAATGAGTGGGGTCACTCAAAATTCACTAAGAGACCTGGAAACTTTGTTTCCGCTAGATTTTTCAGATTTTAGTGGCATCTTGGGAAAACCCTGGCTTAGGATGTCATTCTTTCCTTTTGAGCCTACATTTCTGGTTTGGGCGCAGGAGCTTTTAAAAATATATATCATTTGATACAGTTTAGGTTTAGTTTGATAGGTTCAGATTTAGAGGTAGAAAAAGGTCAAAGGTAGACCAGAGAGAATTCCCCAACTCACACACACACACACACACACACACACACACACACACACACACACACTCACCTCCATACCTCCTCTGGTGACATCTTGGGTCATTATCATGGTCAATAAACCTATGCATTCATCACTAAAACTTTTACATTATTCAGACTTCCTTTACTTTGACCCAGAATCCTACCTTACCTTCCAGGGTCAGAGTTACACTTGTGTGGTTTCAAGGAAGACCCCGGCAGTTGTGAGGATGATTGACAAGATTGTCAAGGGTTCTCTGAGGCACCATTTGCACAATGTTCTTCCAACCATACAACTGGGGTTGTAGGTTTAAGGAGAGGGCCATGAGGGAAAGTGCCAATCTCATCCAACCTGGTCAAGGGGTGCAAACTGTCACCTTGCCTGGCCACTGTGACACCCACAGTGTATCTCCAGAAGAGACAGTGTGACATCACGCTGCCGCCCCTCCTCCCTGTGCACCTGGGCAGATGGCCCCTGAGTGCAGCCCACCCTGGAGTCTGAATTGTACTCCATCCACCCAGGGGAAGTAGCTACAGAGGCCAGCAGGACTTTCTCGCACAAGATACGTGTCTTTTCTCATTTTTATTTTGAGACAGGGTCTCTTTGGTAGCATAGCCTAATCTGGAAGTCATTCCTCCTCAATAGCTGGCATATATGCTCATGACACTGCCCTCCTGCTGACTGTCTCCCAGGCACTGGAGTTGCCTGTGTGGGCTGTCATGTCTAGTTTGAGATCTGTACTTGTGGGCAAGGGCTTTAGTTTTGTATTTGGCGTCACAGTTCAAACAGCTGCTCAGAGTGCTCGGGTATTGGCACACTCTCTCAGCTTTTGGATGGCTTTGCACATCTCCAAATGCAAGTGGATTGTTTTGAGCATGACCTTGTTTTGTGACACGTTGGGACCATGCTTCTCAGGACCCCTTTTTGTCTCTGCTAGAATCAGCCATGTATTAGTTTCCCAAACTAGATGCCTTTACTGGACTGAGGATCTGGGCAAGACATGTATTTTGTGTACAGTCCCATCCCCTCAGTGTCCTCTCATCTGGTATACAAGGAGCACATAGCAGTCATGTGAACCAGCATGCTGCCTACAAATGCTTCCCATCCGCTTCTATAGAAAGCTGAAGTTGAGTTTCTACTTAAATTATTTTTTTAACACCAAGATTCCTAGCTTCCTTATCATTCACCTCATACTAATAGGGGTACCTTGAAGTCAGTGAAGATAAGCAAGTGATGAATGAGAATGATTAGCGCAGTTTTTTAAACAGCCACATGCTTGTGTGAACATATGCAGAGGCCACAAGGGACCATTGAGTATCCTGATCTGTTCACTTCAGATGTTGTCTTTTTTACTGAACCTAGAGTTCTTCGTTTTATGACTAGATTTGTTACCAGGGAAACTGAGGTTCCTTTTGGGGGTTCTTAGTCTCATTAATAAAATAATTTGCAAGTAGACTCAAGAAGCAAAGGACAGTTTTATTATTAAAGTTTAAGAGAAGCTGCTGGGAAAAGAGATGGAGAGAAATGCTAGGCATGGAAAAGAACAGCTTATTATGAATGAGAAAGGCACCCACAGCAGTGGGTTTTTCTGCTGAACTAAGAAAAGTACTTCAAAGATATTTAGCGAGGTGGTTGTCTGCTGTCTTTTACAGCCACCCGGCCTTTGTAGGTCACAGGCTTTGTGTCCGTGGTGCATGCTTTCTGCACTAGATGATGCCACCGGAAGGAAAGGTTCCTACTCTTCTGCAGACTGGCTTCTTTCACATGTTAGTTTTGATGTAGCTGTTTTGGTTCCTTCTCTCCTGGACAGTAAGCCCCAGGGATCCCCCTTCAGTGCTGGGGTTACCAATGTGCACAGGATTTTACATGGGTGTTGGGGGCTCCAGGCTCATGGTCTCAGGCTTGTGCATCAAGGGTTCTTACTCACCGAGCCATCTCCCCAGCTCCCATTGTCTCTTATATCTTTGATTATTATAATTATGAACTACCTGCCTATGGAGAGCCCAGTCTAGAAGAATGGATCACAGCACTGACCATTGCATAATATCACTTGAAGGTAAGGAGAGAAACTGACAGGTACCATAGACTTCCAATGCCATACCTAACTAGAAAAAGTTGTGGTAAAGAATGGTTGAAAATTACTCTGTATAAATCAGCTCAGTGCATGGAAGCTTGAGCCTATGGGCACCTTGAGTCCTGTAGATGTGAGTGGAGTCTCTTACATAAAACAATGCTGACTGTTGATGTACAGGCTATGTGGTAAATCCTTATCTCCTAAAAGCCCCCAATAGCACAGCCTATGGTTGCTGCACTCACCAGTTTCTGATTAGTAGGTATGGGTTGGAAATTGCAAACTAATAGGTTGTGTGCAGCCTGATGTTCCTGGCCCATTCGGCCAGAGGTCCAGACTTGCAGTCCCAAAGCTGCTTAGCCCCACATAATGACTCAGACACTTATATTAATTACAGACTGTCCAGCCTAAGGCTCAGGCTTATTGCTAGCTCTTGCATCTTAACCCATTTCTACTAATCTGTATTTTGCCATGTGGCTCGTGGCTCACCTGTACTTTTACATCTTGCTCTCTCAGTGACAATTTGCAGCATCCCAGTCTGACTCTGCCTTCCTCCTTTATCTATGCTTGGATTCCCCTAAGAGAGTTTGCTATAGTCCAAAACAGCCTCTATATTAACCAGTGGTATTCACAGAACACAGAAAGACATCCCACTTGTCTTGTTGTGTTAGTTACCTGTTTTGTTTTAACAAAATACCCAACAAAAGCAACTCAAGGAACAGTGTATTTTGGCTCACAGTTTCAGGGTACAGTCTATAATGAAGGTGTTGTAAGAGATTTCCAGACTTGTTTGGGACAGAAGTTCAGAAAAAAAAAGTGGCTTTCCCCCCCCAAAAGAAATGAATCAGATGCTTATATTAATTTTATACTGTTTGACCTATGTCTCGAGCATATTACTAGCTAGCTCTTTCATCTTAATTCAACCCATTTCTAGTATTCTATCTGCCATGTGGCCAGGCCTGTAGCTCACCTGGATTCCTTACATGGGTCTACTCGGGGGGCTGATGGAGACTGACTAACTTAGCCCTCCTTCTACCTGTCTCTCCACATAGGCAAAATCAGTTACTTTATTTACAGCATACAGAGAACATTTCTACCACATGAAGGCATGGCAACAGAAGCCTGAAGTACCTAATCACATCATGTATAGGGTCAGGAAGAGGAGAGTGAATGATGGTACTGATCTTACTTTCTCTTTTTTATCCAGTCCAGATTTCATGGAGTGGTACTGCTCACGGTTAGGATCTTCCTATCTCTATTAACATAATCTAGACAATCATTCACAGGCTTTCCTGGAAAGCTTGTCTAATAAGAACAGTAGATTCTGTCAAACTGATCTCACAGGTTCTCAGGGACTGCTGCTGTTCAGAGAGTGAGGGAGGGGGTACCATGGGCCACACATCAGAGTCAGAAAAGAGGAGATACCTGAGGACTCAGAGATGCCACAGGGACTCCCTAGAGCATCAGATACAGAAGCTGAGCATGGGGCAGGCTTATTGAGTTTAGAGAGGAGGTGAGTGGGGATGGCAAGGGAGCAGTGACTTACTTCAGAAGGTCATGAGATGACAGGAAGATAATAATGCCCTCTCCTGCCCCAGCTTTGCTTTGAAGATGCTTTGGGACAAGGGCTTGGCAATTAGTTGGTATGGCAGATATCGCCATCCATCTTCTGTTAGCATGCTAAATGTTTTCCACAGTATGGCTCTTTCAACTCTTTCTTGGTCTTGAATAGATTCCTCTCCCACCACAGTGCACAGCCCTTTGCGTAACTCCAGCAACACCCAATAAATGTATTGCCCTACAAACATTTTGAATTACTTGAATCCATGCTTGTAATTGACCAGACACCCTTAAAATAGTTTGTTGTTTCCTAAGATTTGACATTCACATTAGGAAAACAAAGACTTTCTTTTTTAATGTCCATTGTGATTCCCTTAGCAAATTCCCATTGTAAGTTTGCAGATGTGCAGTGCTTACAAAATCATATTTAGGCCACTCCATGTGTGTGAAAGCCCTGATAGACTCACACAATATAGACATTTTTCTTCTTGTGCATAGTTCAAAGTCTATACACTTAATAGGAAACAATACAGAAATGGCATCTGAAATGGGAATCTGATTTGCTTTTGAAGTTGCTTAGTGGGCAGGGCCAGGGCCAGGAGCAGTGGCAGGGGCAGAGGTCAGAGAAGAGGCTGACCTGACCCATGCCCAGTGCAGTGGGAAGCCTCATTTTCTGTGAGTCAAGGGGGAAAGCATGGGCAGGCAAGAGAGGAAGCCAGACAGTTCAAGCCTTTCCAGCTGCTCCAAGGGAGACTGTAAACAGGAAGGGGAGCTGGTGCTGAAGCTGGGGAGGGGAGACAAGTCTCAGGAACAGCTAAGATGAACTAAGACAGTGGCTTGAAACAGAGGCTGTGGAAGAAGCAGGAAATTGCTGTTCCCCAGGCCAGAGCTTGTAGAGGGTGGAGTTTGGGGACTCAGGCCTCTGTGGCTTTAGTTGAGTTCTCCTCTGCCATGCTCTGTAACCCACCTAGGCTGATGTTCCGTCCTGGGCCATATTGTACAACTAATGACCAAACAGGGGTCTGGTGTTTGCTTTTTGCACATGTCCCAGCTGTTGGATGGAATGTTCTTGAAGGGCTTCTTGTCTGGTGCCTTCTCTGCTGTTGTTTTTTTCTTTCCCTTGCAGCCTCAATGGGTTGTTTCTCAAGTTCTTTCATCGGACATATGTTAGTGACTGTTGCTTACCAAGCTGACATTGTCTGTCTTCTGGAATTTAGTATATGTAGTGTGGCTGTACGTGGGATTTACAAAGATTATAACGAGGTTCCTCAGTCTTCCAAAATCACCCAATATGTGGCAGAGTAGTGAACCCAGGCCTATTAAATTCCTCCTCCATGAATGCCCTGCCACAGTACTCTGCAAAATCTGGACCCTGCACCTATCTGACGCTGTCAGGGGCAACCTTTGTCTGGCCTCTACCTTCCAGGGCCAAGAAATTAGTTAGCAGAGGCTGCCCCCTGGGGACATTTCCAGCCTACCAGCCCTCGGCCTCAGGGAGTCTGTGAGCCCTTTAGGACACCCCTTCTTAAGCAAGACATAGTCACTTTGCACAGGGTAAAGTATTAACTTGAAAAGCAAAATTAGGGGTTTAAACAGGGAAAGAGGCAGAGAGCTACAGAAGAATCAATTAGCAGCCAGGGCCTATTTTCTCCAAGACCTCAACAAACCCACATGTCAGCATTTAAATAATCATAATAATAAACTCATGGTCTATGGATATGCTCTATTTGGAAATACCCTTAGGGTGGGAGAGGTCATAATCATAGTGTTCTCTTGTACTTCCGAAAGCTTAGAAACCCTGAGATCCTCTTATATTCTTAGCTATGGCTACATCAGAGCACGTTTAAATTATCTTAAAGTTTCTACTTCATCTATCTAAAAGTCATTTTATCTATGCCAATGAGTCCTTTATATCAGTGTAAAATATACTTAGTGCAAACTAAGTTAATTGTAGCCATTCACTGCCCTGAAAAGCTGCTGGTCCATCCCTTCTGCCACCCATTCCTTGCTCTGAATACAGGTTGGCAGCCTTTATTCCTGTATGATTCCAGAGCTGCGTGGCCACATCCTGTCTCCTGGGGTCAGGGCTCCACATCCATCTGCCGTGTTCTCACACCATGGGTCATTGTATGTTACCTGTCTTGTATGTTTGCAGTATGTTCGCAGTATGTGCTGCCTCTAATTGAGTCCAGATACTTTTTCTTTCAAAGGCTCTTTGTATGGAATCTAACTAAGAGTTTGCCTTAACTGGATGTTTACACACTGACACCCAGGGAGTCTAGGCTCACTGAATGTGAAGAAAAGTGCAAACTGTAGACTGGATCTGATGCCAACCTCAGATGGGAATCAGCTCTTAGAACACGGGTTCTCAACCCCATAGGTCGTGACCCCTTTGGAGGTCGCATATCAGATATTTACACTGTGATTCATAACAGTAGCAAACTTACAGTTATGAAGAAGCAACCACATAGTTTTATGGATGGGGGTCACCACAACAGGAGGAACCGTATTAAAGAACTGCACTGATTGCTCCAAAGCTACTTAGGGAAACTATCTAAATCTGAAGAACTCAGGATTCAAAAGTTTAGGTGGAATCCTGCTCAGTCAGAGAGGCTGAATAGCCAGTAGCAAACCTTCTCTCTTTCCTGGTGTCTTCTAAAAGCCCAATGTCCTTCTCTAAGCCCCAACTTAAAAACCCTTGCTACACGTGGTTCCTCCCTACTGTGGACCCAGAGAGCTAGAATGTACAATTGCCATGACAGGCTTAATGAAAGCCAGGCAGACAGCAAGCTCTTGCTGGCACCCAGTGTTTCCAGGAAGGACTCATGAGTGGACACCATCCAGGGAGAAGCCAGCACCTAAGGGAAAATACCTGACTTTCCAAACATGCCCTTCCTGGGAAAGGGACATTAGCAATAGAACAGACAGTCTCCAGATACAGGTAAACCTTAATGACCACTGCTAAATATTGAAATATCCCTGGAATTCAAAGTGGCTAATAAATTCATAACAGGAACACCTGGACCAATCCCAGACTGTAACCCCACAGCTCTGAAGCCTCTAGAACACTCCCCCCCTCCACCCCGAGACACACACACACAATAAAGCAGGTTTGCTCCTAGTCCACTGCTGTGTAGGATGGATGGAGAGACCCAGGTTAGCTTGTCAATATAGAGACTCTTTTCTGTTGGGTCAAACCAGTCTTTTGGTGATTTACGGGGTGGGGGTGGGGGGTTGGGGGGGTGGGGGGGCTAGACTCTGGATTTAGCCTCCTACTGGCAGGTTAATTTTATTTAATCAAACACATCTTTGAATTGTTAACGAGACCAGCAGGGAAGAAATGCAACACACTTTAAAATAATATTTCCCAACACATATCCTTCCTCATCTAAATTCAATTCTGAATGAGGCCATCAGACACGAATACCAGCATCTCCCAAGTGAGAGCAGATGTCAAGGACTGTACCCTCTAATCTCTTCCTTATAGCAGAGGACTGTACCCACGACAAAGACAGAGATAGGAAGTAAACATGATGCCACTATCAGCGAATAACAGCTCTAGCATCTCAGAAAGAATCAAAGATACCTGAGGGAATTTCTATCCACAGATCTGATTTGGGAATGTGGTCTCAGTAATCAAAAACTCTCTGGAAATACCTTCAAAACTACACTTACAGGTGTCCCCTGGGTGGCTCCAGGTCTTGCCCAGTTACAAAGATTAACCATCACACAGTCCAATCAGCAGGAAGAGACAACCTGTGTGGTTTGGGTTAGGACAGAACTGTTTCCAAACTATCACCCATAAATAAAATAGTGCCATGCATGGTCTTACCCCATGTGGGCTTCAGTCTACACCTGTGTACAAAGGACTTACAAGCCCAGTTCACAGAAGGGTGAGATGAGGAGGGATCATACACAAGCCTCCCTCCTGCCCCTGTGATGCCTCATGACAACATGGCTTCATTAGTTGCTGACCCCTCCCCAACCTGGTACCCTTATAAGCAGGAGGTGTGATTCTCACTGTGTTTCAGTGGAAGCCACAGGATGGATGTCTTGAGTGTGTGTGTTTCTCATTTCAGACTGTTCTGCGATGACCACAGCGAGGTACCGGCCCACCTGGGACCTGGCTCTTGACCCACTGGTGTCCTGCAAGCTGTGCCTCGGGGAGTACCCAGCGGAACAGATGACAACCATTGCCCAGTGCCAGTGTATCTTCTGTACCCTGGTTGGTCTCAAGTAGATGTTGAAGGAGGTTGTTGCTCTTATTTCCAGACATACCAGTGATGTGAAAACTTTATACTACACACCAAGTCATACTTGGGACAAGATTCTGGGGGGGGAGCCGAAGTGTCCATTCAAACTCACACAGATATGAGAGGAACCCTCCAGGCAGGTGGCCAGAGAAGCAGCTTTGTGTGATCATTGCTTGTGGCTCACGAGCCACCACTTAGCCAGGATTGGAGAACCTAGAGGTGCAATTAAAACACCCAACACAGAACACATTCTTTTTGCTGGACAAGAGGCTCTCCCATACCCTGCTTTCAGTTTGATGATAAGCACACACTTTACATTGAGGCAGGGCTAACCTGAGAACCGTATGTAGTGACAATATGTAGCCAGTAGTACCATCTTTCCTTGCACCAATGTTCAATATCTACAGCTTGAGGCCAAGTTTTCTTACACTGTAGATGGGATTTCTTGGAGACAAATGATCTTTTTTTCAACATGACTATAGAGACTCATAACTCAAGAGGTTTGGGTTTGGGTATAATTCAGATACTTTTTTTTCCAATTTTGTTTCTGAATGTATATATATGTGTGTGTGTGTGTGTGTGTGTGTGCTGCATAGGCCAGCAGAGGTCATCAGATCCCTGGAGCTGGAGTGATGAGCAGTTTAAGATACTTGATGTGGGTGCTGGGAATCAAACTTCGGTCCTCTAGAACAGTAGTATGTGCTCATAACTGCTGAGCCATCTCTCAAGCCCCAAACTTAGAATTTTTATCCCTTATAAAAGAAAACAACAATGAAAAATGAATAGAAAAAAAGAGTAGTTTAAAATTAAATAAAATATTATTTACTTTATTTTTTCTGCTTTTTTTTTCCTCCTTAGTGCTTAAAGACTGGGAGTGAAGGAAGCATTAATTGAGCAGTGTTGATCAAAAGATGCAAAAGTGTGATTTGACTGATGTATAATGTTGAGTGGGTTAGAATGCTGTACCAAGTGTGAAGATGTGCTGTTTCAACTGAGTCCTCACCAGAATGAAAAGCAAGGCAAAATAACAGCAGTTACAAGAATTGACAGCCAACGTCAAAGGATATGATGCATGCTTAATTAATTGATCACAATATTTACGTGCAGGGCTAGGGAGATGGCTCAGTATGGGCAGGTGCTTGCCTTGCAAGTCTGAAAATCTGGGTTCAAATCATCAGAACTCACATAAAAACAATAGCAGAATATGAGTGTCTGTAATCTAAGTGTTCCTACTGGGAGATGGGAGTTGGGGACAGGAGGGTCCCTGGGAACTCATTGATCACCTAGTCTGGCTTACATAGAGGAACAGCAATGAAGACATCCTGTGTAAATCGAAGTAGAAGGTGAGGACCTACATCTCAGGTTGTCCTTTTCACACACCCACATTCATATACCCACATTCACACACATGGATGCACCCACTGCGCGCGCGCGCGCGCGCGCACACACACACACACACACACACACACACACACTTAGAAACATCAAGTTGGGTACCTTAAATATGATGCTTGTGTTTGTCAGCTACATATCACTACACCTGGGTAGCAAAATAAAATGGTACAGTTACTTTTAAAGAGGTAATAGAAGGGGAGAGAGACTGTTCTTTGAGAAGCCCCATTGCTTCTGAGTTTGACTGCCATTCTGACTGGAGATGTGGGCAGTGCCTGTGGAGTTGAGGTGAGAACATGGCTGGAGATCTTTTCTACCTCCCTGCCTGGCTGTCTTCACTGTCTTGCCCATGGCTTGCATCTGCGGTTTCATTTACGCCTTCAGATCTAGGAGCCTGAGACTTAATTAAGCCCACATCTCATTCCCAGTAGGTTCTAGGCTTCCTCTTGGAATCAAGGAGACTTTCTGGTTCATTATGTATCCCCTCAGTCCATAGTTTAGTGCAGGGCTCATAATAGTTAATCGATAAAATCTCAGGACATGTAGCGAAGTGATTTGATCTCTCTCCGAGCTCACATTCAAAGACACGCGCCTCATTAAAGCCCCAGGAAAAGCTAGCATCAACCTGCTGGAAAGGAAATTGCTTTTGATGCTTTCAGGAGGTGGGGCAGAGTGGAGGTGGGGGTGGGACTGGAGACCAGAAGATGATGGAGTGGCTTTCCTCATCAGATCTCAGCCAGTGGATGAATGAGGACTGGAGCTTGTTAAGTTTGTGCTAAAACGTTAGTGTTCTGCAGAGTGCCTTCCCATTGCCAGAAGGGACGTTGCTGCAGTTCCCGCCAGACCTCTGACATACATACTGTGGGTACTTGTGAACACACCTGTGTCTCTCCAGTCATCTGGAGCCGTCAGAGTCACAGCATGCTGTTTCCTCTTGAAACACTCGTCTTCCTGCATTGGTGCCAAGCCTTTCATTTCATTGTTGCTTTTGTTTCCACGTCTAGAGAATTCTTGTAAAAGAAATAAACAGCTCTAAGTCATGCCAAGGGCTTCATTTAAGTCAAGGAATGTAAAAACTGCCACTGTTTTCTCAAAGAAGCCAAGCCAGAAGTACCAAGGAGCAGTGCAATTTTATGACAGTTATGATTTCCTTTGTCCTCCATGGCTATTTTCTATAACTGGAGTGTTGAAGACAGGCAACATGTCTGTAAATTTGGGGTGTGAAGCAATAGGGATACCTGTGAAGGGTAAGCAGCATCAACATGCCATGCCAGTTATACATCATCTCCTCTGCTGGGGTCGCTGGGGTCACAGCAGTGTGGATAAGCCATAGAGGAGCTAGGACCCCAATTAGACAGACAGAAAAGCAATACAGTTGTGTTTCACTGAAAGAAGGCGCCCTGCTTGTAGACAGAGCTACACTGGGAATAGTAATGTTGTATCCAAAGAAGGAAGATGTTTTTCCTCTTAATTGTGTGGGTCAGGCTGGCATCTGTGACTGGCCATTGTGTGGAGTCTGAATCACTGCAGGAGTACCCAGCTGTGGAGGGATACATTTACACTCCCCCACCAATGGGTTCTTTATTGGTAATCAGGAACCTGGCAAGGTTTCAGATGATTACCAATCTTCTCTGGTCTTTATGTCCCGGAATGTGGGTTGTCTTTGATCACCAAGATTCATGAACTTTGTTTCTTTTCTGTCACTGACAGCTCCTTCCTGTACCAACCTGGATTTCTGTGGTGCATGTTAGCTGCTCATCTCCATGGCATACACCAAGATCAGACCCTAAACCTTCATCTCAGTAGGGTCTCTGAACAGATGGGGTGGACTTGAATGATTGTTTTTCATAACTACATTCCCTAGATGAAGAAGAGGAGGAGGAATGTCATCAGTAACTGAACCAAAAGAAAATTCTTTCCCAGGGAAAGACCTAGCCTTAGGACCTGTACCCTGGGTTAGCTAAGGGGTGTTCATTGATTGGTTCAACCAAGGGCCTGGAACTGGTCTCCAGTCTCTGGTTAGTCTTACTATACCTCCAGACCAAGCAGGCAGGGAATGATTCTGAACACAAGATACCGCTCACGGAACAGTTGGAACATTCCTTTGAATGTGGGAAAGAATGAATACCCTCCATGCTAAAGACTTCAAAACTCAACCTTAGCTGCTGTTTCTCTCTATAGCCACAAAGCACCTCACTACTAGGCTCTTCGAGCTGCCTTGTTTTTTTTTTTTTTTTTTTTTTCTCAGTCCTCTTTAGAGCTTCTTGACTCCTCCATCATCTGGGGTTAAACTTATTCTTGCCTGAGTCAGGCACTGTGGTTCTGTTGACTCATCTAGTGTTTTGAGGAGTCTGGCAGGACAGCAGGGTTGTGCACCCATTTACTTGTATGTTTGCCAGGGTTTGGAGAAACAAAATCTGTCTTACCATTTGAGGTCAGCCTGCCCTTGTCAGAGAAGATTAGAGCAAATAGCACTATTAGATGTGGTGTTATTAGAGTAGGTGTGGTCTTGTGGGAGGACATGTGTCACTATGGAAATAGGCTTTGACATCTCATACATGCTCAAGCCA
This sequence comes from Sigmodon hispidus, assembly GCA_004025045.1. Taxonomy (NCBI): domain Eukaryota; kingdom Metazoa; phylum Chordata; class Mammalia; order Rodentia; family Cricetidae; genus Sigmodon; species Sigmodon hispidus. The sequence goes on along the minus strand of PVIH01000411.1, from coordinate 230,586 downwards.
TGCCCAGTGAGACAGATCACTTCCTGTTGCCTGCACAGCAAGATGTAGGACACTTGGAGACTTCACTAGTACCATGTCTGCCTGCATACCTCCATGTCACACCATGATGAGTGTGAGCAGCCAGATCCAGACTGTCCTGCCAAATAAAGTTAGGGTCTAAGAGCCTGCTGGCTATCGTCACCCTGCAGCCTAGTGTCTAGAGATCAGGCCTCTGCTCTGGATCAGGGAGGGATGCAGATGCGAGAACCAGTGAGTGGAAGAGGTGCTCATCCTGATGTTGGTCCTCGAGGAGCAGGGGGAGGCTAGGTGGGTGACTTCAGGAGAGTTTCTATGGAAGAAACTGCAAAGAACGGCTTCCAGCTTCCCAGGGGCCTGAACTGACTTATTTGTTCTGTGCTTAGCTGGGAATAGCTTTATGACCTGAATGGACTCTCAAATTCTCTAACACAGCTTATACGCTGCAAGCAGAGCATGTCTGTGTCCACCTCAGACTTTAGGGTCATTGTAATAGACCCTCATTAATACATGATAGGAGTTGAGAATAACACACATTGATAGCTTGGGGTGGTGTGTATTCTGTGTGTGTGTGTGTGTGTGTGTGTGTGTGTGTGTGTGTGTGGAGAGAGAGAGAGAGAGAGGGAGAGGGAGAGGAGAGAGAGAGCTTGCTTGACATGCCTAGATATATCTGGTAAGAGGGAATCTTAATGGAGAAAATGTCTCTGTAAGATTAGCCTGTAGGCAGGTCTATGGGGTATTGTCTTGATTAATGATGTGAGAAGGTTCAGTCTACTAAGGCTTTTGGTCCTGGATGGTATAAGAAAGCAGGCTGAGCAGTCCATGAGAATCAGGTCCATGAGAATGACTTTTGCTTTACTTCATGCCTCCATATTCCTGCCTTGAGTTCCTGTCTTAACTTTCTTCAGTAATGGAGTGGGCTCTGAGACCTGTAAGCCGAAATGAACCCTTCCCTACCCATGTTGCTTTTAGTTGTAGTATTTTATCATAGAAACTGGAACTAAGTAAGATATAAATAATCCGAGGCATGAGGTATTGCTGTCATAGACCTGACCCTGTAGTTTGGGAAGAATTATAGAAGGACTTTGGAACTTATTTTGAAGAGACTGAACTTTTACAGTGTTTGCATTTGTAAAGACTGGGATTTTTAAAAATTGGGATGTTTTATATTATGATATTGATATTAATCTGTTATCTTGGGGGTTAACAAGAAAGGAAAGTTTGTATCTTAATAGGTGATATGTTTGTTTGTCAAGTTGACACGAAGTCAATTGTGCTGGTTGATTTTTATCTACTTGACACAAACCTAGGCATCTTGAAAGAAGGGACTTTGAGGAAATCAAAACTTGAGAACATTCCTCTATAAGATTGGCCTGTAGGCAGGCCCAAGGGGTACTGTCTTAATGGTTGATGTGAGAGGGCCTAGTCCACTGGTAGGAGTGCTGGCTACCTCTGGGTGTGCTGGATGGTCTGAGGAAGAAGGCTGAGCAAGCCAGCTACCCCAGGGTGTGCTGGATGGTCTGAGGAAGCAGGCTGAGCAAGCCACAAGGAGCAAGTCAGTAAACAGCACCCTCCATGGCCTCTGCTTCAGCTCCTGCCTCCAGGTTCCTGCCTTGAGTTTCTGTCTCAGCATCCCTCAGTGATGGAGTGTTATGAGCTGAAATAAACCCTCTCCTCCCCAAAGTTGTTTTTGGTTATGGTGTTTTATCATAGTAATAGAACACTGATTAAGACAGGTTATGCTAAAGGCCTTATTGTGTTCTTTCTCTGTTCTGCTCCTAAAAGCCTGTGGCATGGACAGATTTCTTCATCTGGTACAAAGGACCAACAGATGAGGAAGTTATAATGGGCCATCAGGAGTGTTGCTGAGTTTGCTCTGATTTCTGTACCTTTTTTCAGCGTCAATAACTTTATTTTTACATAGGACACTGATGAACTGAAATGCCAAAAGTGAATACACACACAAACACACACACACTGCTAGTGATGAGGCCCTGGCAGCCATGCTGTGCTGTGTCCCACAGAAGTCTATGTTATGTTCTGACAATTTCTGTTATGCAGAGCATAGCCCCTAGCCCTGGCTGAAGCAGGACAGTTTATTGAGTGTCCTTAACGCTCCCAGTCCTTTCCTTCGTCCACTCTCCACTCATAGCCTTTGAGTACTTTAGGGACAATCGTCCCAGGTGGCATGCATATGTCCTAATATATAAAATAACATTTGTCACAAGCCTAAAGATGAGGTTCTTGGTGCAATAAGAAATGACAGTTTATGTCCTGAAAGCAGAATGTCACAGCCAATTGTGTTGACTAAGCAATGTATACTGACAGCTACTTGTCACCAGAACCTGAACATCAGTGTACCCGCCTCCTATATATTAGAAGACAATGGCAGACAGTCCCTGAAGCCCTCATGTGTGGTGTCCATTGTAGCCCCCAAGGAGAGCTGGAGTCCTCTGAGGAAGACCTACCTTCTAGTCTTTGCTTCTTTCATCTTCTCTGTCTAGGCTTTGCCTCGACCTCATACTTGTCACTTGTGCCTGCAGGACCTGTCAGTTACCCAGTGACTTCTCCCCAGATCTCCAGTGCCCTGGAGACCATAATTTCCTCTTCCCATCCTTGCCACCTTCCTGTACAGTGACATCTTCTGTGATAGACAAATGCCCTATTACACAGAGCTGAGTGACATATCCCAGGGAGCAATCTTCACCTATCTCAAGATGGTCTTTAGAAACACATTACCCCTATATCACTTTTCCAAAAATTACAGCAACAGTTGAGGACTGCTCTGTAGACATTTTCTCACCCACTGTGGGCCAAAGCCACAGTTCATTCCTATTGCACACAAGCCTAGTGCCTTCTCACCTGAGAAGGGAGGTCAGATTAACTTCTTCCTTCTTGTGTTGTGGACTACTCTATCCCCAAACTGGCCCTTGCATTCTTCAAAGAGGCCTGTCTATAACATGTTCAGATAGATCTGCCCCATATCCAGTGATAAGAAGACTCTCTGAACAGTATGCTCTGCCGTCCCCCAGCCCTTTGTCGTCCTGATGTAGCAAATGTAAAACTGTAGATTTCACTGTTTGGTGGAATGATCTTCCATTGTGTAAAAAATTATGTCTCCCTTGGTGAATCCGAATGAACAGAGATTAGGCTTCAAGTATTAGCAGTCTGAGAGGTCATGTGTGTTGATGCATCATGTGGTGAGATGCTCAGACTTTCAGTCTCACCATATGTCAGACTACCCTCACAGGCTTTGTTGCAATCCCACAGGGCCCTTTCTTCAGGTCTCAACGTATTTCCCTGTTGAAAAACTGTGTTGAGTTGACCTTGGACTTCAGACAGGGGACAGGTCAGCACTTATTCTAACCTCAGCCCATACCTTGACTGGGTACTCATAGTTCAGGCCCTTTGAGGACCCTAAAGATTTTCTCAGCAGACACCCACAGTCATGAGCTTCTCTGTGCAGTCTGGAAGGGTGTCTTAGTTCACTCTACACTGGTTACCTGCAGTTACAGCCCCCAGCTATATCCATCTGCTCTTTCCTGGACATTGGAAAAGTCATGGCTTCTATGTGGAGCCTAAAAAGCCAAGAGAGGGATGTAGACGCTAGCATTTCTCATACTACTTTGTGTGAGAGTGAGATGTCCTCTGACACTGGACAGGGACATTGGGCACTGGATGCTCCTCAGACACCATGCTGATCATGTCATGACCAGGGTGGCCACTCTCTTTTGGACTAGTGGGCTGAGGAAAACTGGGAGATAGAAGTTTTTTATTTTAATAATTAAAACTTTTTTAAAGTAGTAAAGCTGAAGGTAAGGACTAAAGTAGGTAAATAGATAACTATTTATGAAGTGTCTCCATTGTGAGAGGCAATACCAGCCCTTACAACAGGGAGGTTGTCAACACAGATCAAGTGATAAGTGGACTACACACAATAACCAGACACCTGCAGCAGACATCTTGTTAAGTACCCTTGTGCAGTTGAGAAAATGCTTCTTAGAAGCTTCAGGAAGGTACAGGGAGGTTAGTATCTGTTGTCTTAAACAAAATTTCAATTTACCAATAAAGGCTCAGGAGCCACATGCTGGGGTGAAAACCTGCTAGCGCAGAGAAAGCAGCCATCTGACTTTCCCCTTCGTCTCAGAAGAAGACTTTTCTCCTATTTCATGTGAAACAAAAGCTCCAATCGGATGTCCCTCCCTTCTCCTTCCTGTGTATCTCTCTACCCATGTTTCTAACTCCCTCTTACTCTGTATGTTTTTTTCTTCCTGTTACCTGGTTGCTTGCTCAGCTGATAGACCTATGGTTGACTTTATTTAATCCTGTTTATAACAAACAAGTAGAAAGCTCTTGGATTAAAGGTGCGTGCTAGGGCTGAGCCACATCACAATTAGAAACAGGTTTTTCTAATAAATAATGCAATCTCAGGGTATGCAGTATGGTCAGATATCCTGCAGCAAGTACCCAGGTGCAGCTGATGGTAATGTGCACTTGATCAGTGGTACAGCTAGGTGCCAGAGAGCACAAATTGCATTTACTTTAGAAACACAATATCCTTATTTTGGCAGGAGCATAGAGTAATAAAGAGGAAGAGTTTTCTTTTTCTTTTTAAAACATATGAAGTCTGGATTTTATTTTTATTTCATTAGTTTTCAGGGACATTTCTATTTTGGAAGCTTGTGAGTGACATTGGAGCTTGTGGTCTTGGGGAATACTACTCTCTTGCTGGAAGGGATATGTGGGCACTGTGTTTCCAGGGCCATCCAAGGTTCTCATGAGACTGTCTTTAAGAATACCATGCTGTTCAGTCTTTTCTTAGTGTGCAGAGAATGCCAGTCTCAGGCTCTGCAGCTAGCTCGGCTCTCAGCCTGTTGCTGTCTCAGGTAACATAGTCTTCTGCTGAGACACAGCGTGTTAGTAGGTAGGTTCTATCTTAACTGTATGTTGATCTGTACAGCACTGATTCCCCGCTGACTGCCACTGTTGGGTGTGGGTAATAAAAAGAAGAATGCTAATCCTCTCTGACCTTTAGAAAACCTGCCATCTGATGGAGGAGAAACAAAGTGTTCCTTTACAGCTACCTCTGGAAATTCTTAGAGAATGCTGACTTCCAACCATCTCCTGGAGTCGCATGTTTGTGGAGATTGACATTTCCTATGTCTGTCAAGGTTACCCCACACCCTGAGGCAGAAGGCTCCTGGATGAAGGTTTTAGCTTCATTGTGATTAGACTGGCTCCTGGATGAGCCAGGATCCAAACCAAGCTGAGATTCCAGGACCCTTGCTCCCCACTGCCTTTGTCTGCATCTAGCCTTGAGTGGTCTTTGTAAGCCATGGTTTGTGATTAACCCAGGCCACCGGGTCTGGGATCTTGTCTTCGCGGTAGTAGCAGCCAAGCAGGCCTTCAGACTGAAAACATTCACAGTCTGAGCTCCAGGCCAGTTTCTGTGGCCCACTGTACCTTGGCAAGAAGTTTCTAGTGGAGTGGGAGTGTCCTGGCCCATCAGCAGAGCTGTCTTTTCAACTCTTTCAAAGAGTTGGAAGGCACAGTGGAAAGTGTAGTGCCTGGAACATTCTGTGGCCTCACTCCTGCTCTCCAGTCTTTTCCATAGTTTGTGCTTCTTTCCTGAAGTTCCTTAGTCCCCGGGGCCCAACCTTTGGTCTTCCAAGCCTTAGCTGACACCAAGTGACACTGTAACCTGCTGTCATGGTTTGTTTTCTGTTGCTTTGATAAACACCATAGCCAAAAGAAGAGGAGATTTATTCCATCTTGCAGGGTGTACTTCATCTTTGAGGGAACTCCATTAGGGCAAGAACTTGAAGCAGAAACTGAAGAGGAAGGGCTACTCCCTGGTTCATGCTTCCTTTCTCACACAATGCAGGCTCACAGCAGGCAAGGCCTTCCTCCATCACTTGGAAATCAGGACTGTCCCTCATAGACATGACCATGGGACAATCCAATTGAAGCCATTTTCCAGTTGAGGATAGGCCTTCCCAAGTGACTCTAGGTTTGGTTAAAGGTAACAACAACAACTGGGTCATGATGATTCTGTGTTGATTCAGATGTCAGTTTAGTGGGTGTAGATTTTTCTGTGAAAATGTTTTGATGTAAGGGAGATGCTTCAAAAATGATTGCTTATGAGTCTCTCTCTCTGTCTTCTGTGTGTGTGTGTGTGTGTGTGTGTGTGTGTGTGTGTGTGTGTGTGTGTAGCACTGGTTTTTGGAGAGAGTGGTTTTCTCTCTAGTTCAGAATGATCAGCTATATAATAACAGGAACTCACCTTGTAGCCAGGATGACGTTGAACTCATTATCTTCATGCCTCATCCACCCAAGTCCTGAGATTATAGGCCTGAGTCACCAGACTCAGTTTAAGGAATTAATTGTGGAAGAAAAAGAGAAGGAAATCTGGCAAAAATACTGGAGCCAAGCTTGAAGTTAGGCACATGTGCTCTAAGGGCTTAGTGCTTATGATTGTAGAAAATGGTCTTGGGTAGTGTTTAACTTTTTCTCTGGTAAGTGGTAGTGATAACCCTCCCACGGTTTTGGCTTTAGGACTATTGATTGATCTAACAGAGGCAAAATGACTAACAACAGTCTGGTATTTGGAAGGCATTTGATTAAAGAAAGATGATAGATATATCAGAAACTGTCAGTTCTTGTCTGGGGGATGTTTATTTATTGTAACAGAAGTTTCTCTGATTGCCTAATTTGTGTGTATGTGCTTACTTTAAGACATCTTTTTGCTATTAGATTGGAAAACAAGGCTTGTGAGTCATGACCCACTTTACATCTGGAAGAGAGCCGTGACTGGTTTTGATGGATGCAGGAGCAGCCACACTGTAGTAAACAAATCAATATTCCCATGACATAATCATGGTGTGTTCTGCTCAGAGATACAATCCATCAGTTTGCTGAGCTTGCTCTTGGGGTCGCAGTCTAGCAGACGTGACTCACTGCTAGTGACCATAAGCAAGCCTTTGAACACTGGTTGTGAGACATCCTGAGGTCATACATCTTACACCTGGTTTAATTGTTGTGTTTCCTGTTTAGAGAGAATGAGGCTGTGTCATTGTATTGGACTCTGGCCAGAATTGTCCAAGTTTTCTGAGTTTGGTTGGTTTAAGACATTCCAGGATCCTCCAGAGACCTAATTAGACAGATTTAATTATAGACAGTAAGCAACGATCTCGTTGCTAAGGCTTTGGGCTTTTTTATGCCTGTGACTGTAAAAGGCACATCGCACAGGCAGACAATTGAGAGGACAACCCCTGCTTTCTTTACTGCTGTACTAAGATATGTGCCAGGTGTTTCGATATTCTTTATTTCCTTCTGTCAGGAAAGTCTAGTAAGGCAGGCATTCTGATTTCATCATCTAGGGAACTTGAGAGCAAGCACATCAAGGATGTGGCTCTCCTCCCAGCCTCTGGAGAGGGACCAAGATTGCCTGAGTGTGTGACAAGGTCATGTTCCCTTTCTACATTGCCATCATGGTCATGGCACAGCATTTCCATGCCTGCCACACGTGAAATAGACCTTTACCACCTCAAGGGTCACCTCATAGTGGGTCATCAATGCTGTGTAGGATGGGGTGGGGTAGCACTGAAGCCCAGACAGAAATTGGCGCTATGCCTCTGTTTTCCTGGTTACCTGCCCTCTCTTGTCTTGGGAGGGCCTCCCATGGATGACAATGAGTTTGCTTCTGATATCTCCACCATCTCGTGCCTTCAACAGAACTCCAAAGCCTCTCTCATCCACAGGTGGGCAGTGCCCAGAGCCAGAGACCTCCTCAGAGCCCTGGAAGATGCATGAAGCTGAGGTTGATGCACAAGGGTCTCTGCCTAGAGTGTTGGTTCTCAACTTCTGTAATGCTGCGACCCTTTAATATAATTCTTCATGGTGTGGTGACCCCAACCATAAAAGTATTTTCATTGCTACTTTATAACTGTAGTTTTCTACAGTTATTAATCATAATGTAAATATGCAAATATAAAGATTGATGGACAATCCCCAGGGGGTCATGACCCATGGGTTGAGAACCACAGGCTTAGAGCCTAGCGCAATGCTTCACCTATGACATCATGTAGTTTCTGGAAAGCAGCTTTCAGAGTGGCATTTAGGGACATTGGCCCTGGCCTCCCTTTATTTATTTTTTTACTTCTTACTCCTTCTTTCCCTTTCCTTCTTCTCCTTTGCCCTGTCATATCTAGCAAAAACTGTTTCTTTTTATCTGGGCCTTATAGTCTTTCTGCCTTTTCTCCCATGATCCTGGAGCCTTGTGAACAGGAGTATGATATTGCTGTCCCAAAGAGCTGGACACTTTAAAGTCTCTTATTTTGTGCACACTGGCTAGCTGTAGCACTTGTATTAATCACTCTCTACTGTTGAGAGATTCACTTCTCTGTGGGTATAATGATAATAATTTAGGGAGCAGTTTCATATATTGTCCATTTAGCAGAAGAATTCTAGTAAATTTACCCCTAGGGCCTACGACTTGAATGGTCATGTCGTATATGCGGTTAGCAGTACCAAGTATGGATTCCATCTGAATGACCAGACTTTAAATCCAATCAGAAAGTCGTTGGTTATTCCTGTAACATTCACACCACTATTACCCCAATAGGCATATCTTGCCAAGATGGTAGTTAATGTGGTTCTCAGGGTCGGTAGTTAGTTGTTTGTTTAACACATCACATTGTCTCTGGTATTTGAGAGGTACAGGTGTTTACACACTGTTTTTTCTTTCAGTGCCTGAAACAGTATGTTGAGCTCTTGATCAAAGAAGGACTAGAAACTGCAATTAGCTGCCCGGATGCTGCATGCCCTAAACAGGGCCACCTTCAGGAGAATGAGGCATGTTCAGGGAGGGAGCACATGGTTGTGTTGCCTGTGACGGTGTGCTGTGCTAGAGCTGATTTATCAGGATCCTTGTGTTTTCTGCTTGGCCTAATGTTGTGTTACGTTCTAGTCCTCTCTCGGCCTATTTCCTTCCTTAGGTCTCCTTTTTTCTTCCTTTGCAGATCGAGTGTATGGTTGCAGCTGAAATTATGCAAAGATATAAAAAGCTACAATTTGAAAGAGGTAAGTGGCCTGCTGTGTTAGCCGGTTTTTAATCCTACAGCAGAAGATAGATAACATTTATGGAGCTTTTCTTTTGTGAGACATGAGTATATCTTATTTGATGAGAGTGAAAAAATATGCAAGGATGAAACAATCCATGTAAATTGTACCTCTGAAAATTAATGTTGGTGTAGAATCCTCTGAGCCTCTCACAGCTTGGCAGCCTGGGCTTGTGACCTATTTGGCAGCAGGAGGAACTCAGAAGACACTATTTTCTATACAGAAATTGGGGCTTCTTGCTGACTTAAGGAGACCCCTAGTCCATATTTTTCTTCAACCAGGTTTGGGTCTAATGGCTTTGCAAATTCTTAGACTGCATTCAAAGGCCCAACAGCATGTGAGGAAGCCCATAAGCTTGATGCATTCCTGCAGGTACCATTGGTGAGCACTGAATCTAGATTTGTTCTACTCTGGTTGACTACCATTTGAAGGTTTAGATACCAGTGCTCATGAGTCACTGAGCCTTGGGCCTTGGTTAGTATCTCAAGTCTGACATACCACGGTCCTCTGTGCTCACACCCATGGCAACTGGGTGACTGCTGTGGCTTCTAACTCTAGTGGGGTGTGTGTGTGTGCTGCATCTCCAGCTCTGAAAGCCAAGCTCTCTCCTGTTGGGCTCTTCACAGACATTTCCTTACTTCATCCAGTCCTGACAGAGAGATAGATGAGTGGAGTGTACTTAGAGGATCGTTAACCTTGTTTGGTGGTCTCATTGCCAAGCACTGAGACATGCAGGATTGAAAGCAAGGCCTTCTTCATCTTTGCTCTCTGAGTGTTCTGCAATCACAAAATGGTGTTTGAAAGAACCTGCAGACCCCATCTGTTCTGCTTTCGAACACTTGAGGTCACCTGGCAAGAACAGATTAGAGGCAGTGCAGTGCATGTGGCTGCTCTGCAGAGCTGCTATGAGGGCACCTAGTAAGTGCTCTAACTCTGCCGTGGAAACTGTTGGGACCACATCCCCTCTTCCTAGACACCATGAGCCTATATCAGAGGTCTGCCGTTAAGCCAGATTCCAAGGTGGTATGCTCACATGGAAACACAAATGTAGGGCTGGATGCAGTACTAAATAGTAGTAGATACTCAGAAGGCTGAGGTTTAAAAAGAAAACAGGAGAAACTCTAGAGATAATCCCTAGTTGACTTAAGTATATAACATATATATATATATATATATATACACACACATGTATGTGTGTATTGATAACTTCAGAAATCAGTCGGGGTTGGATAGATGGCTCAGCAGTTGAGAACACTTAATGGTTCTTGCATAGGATCTTGCTTCGGTTCCAAGCACCTAGGTGATGGCTCATAGCCATCTGTAACTCCCTTTTCTGGCCTCTGTGAGCCTCTGTCACGCATGTGGTTCACATACATCCATGCAAGCAAACACATAAACTGCATACATACACATAAAATTTGATTAAATAAATCTTTTACAAGGTCAGTAAGGATTTTTAATGGCTTCAAAATTTGTTTTCTGGAGTCTTTTGCTTTAGATGACATACCTCATTCACATTGAGGCAGCTTACCTTAAGTCTAATCCATGCAGCATTAAAGACATAATGAGGGGTTATAAACTCGATGAATTTGAATCTCTGAGAACTTCAGGCGCTTTTAAACCTATTTTCATGGGATCTTAAGGGAAATTGGGAGTTGTCTCAATCACAGGAATATGAACTTTCTGTGACATCAAATTTAATTCAAACGTGCAGCTGGGTAGGTTTTTCTACCAAATAGTTTTAAGCTGGCTTCTTCCTCGTAGTGCCTTTCGCTTTGTCCATTTCTGGCTCTTGCATCAGAAATGAATCACCTTAACTTCGGTTAGAAAAATACTAAAAACTATCACTAGAAAACATCTTAGCAGCCTAATGCTGAGTGATGTTTTAAAAGGATTTGGACTTAATACCACGGAAGTGCTGGCCACATCAGAGGGAATGTTAGAAGTGGGACCTAAAACAGCTGTGTGTTCTAGCCAGCACCTTGGAAGAACCTAGGGATGTGATCAGAAAGCTAACTTGGACATGCTTTATTCTTTCACAGTTCAGTATACAGATGACGCCATAGGCATAAACTCATTTAGATGATTTTCTAGCTTTCTTGTTTTAGAGAAGCACTATGGTGAATTTAAGCTTCAAATTATTTAGCCCTGGTGCCTGGATTTTCATTTTAGATTCTTAACCTCTCCCCGTGAAGTCTTTGACCCTGTAGAGGCCAGGGAGGGTTCTGGGGTGCTGCTTTTGCTTTCTGAAACCTTCTGTCCCACTGAGCTTGCTCTAGCACCTGGGTGAGGGTGGGCTCTAGAGAGAGACCCATAAAGCACACTCTTGCGCTTGCCCACCCTACAACACTCAGTGTGTGCTGTGAAAAGCTACACGTGTTTCTTTCCAGTCTGTCTAGAGACTGACGGAATCTCAACTTGACCCTTTTGTGAATTAAAAAGAAAAAAAAAAATCTCAGATTGGTTAATAGCATGGCCAAGTACATTTACAGCCCTAACAAGAACCAGAGTCCTCAGTGTACAGTGTCTTTCTAACAGGATCATGCCCACTGCCACAGACAATGAGCATCAGGGAGAATGTGAGGGTGTGTGGGATGCTGGCCCCTCAGAGTACTTTAGCATACCGCCTTTCTTTAAAAAGTAAGCCACCTTTGTGAAAAATGGTTAGGTAGTTTTCTAATAGCTCTTGGGGTGCTGCTTCACCAAGGATCCTTAGGAAACTCACATTAACCCCCAGTCTCCTGAAGAGAAGTTATAAGGGACTAGTATGTCTTTGACAGAGTAGAGCTATGACTGGATTCTTTTGCTCCCCCAGAAAGCATTACTTGCTTCATGTTAACATATTTCACATACATGTATGTGTGTATATAACATAGTAGGTATAATCCACTCTATGAGATGCAGCATGGACAGTGGGTTTTTAATAGATATTGGTGACAGGAAAGCCAAGAGACATCTCTACATCCTAAAATAGGTGCATGAATGCCATCTGCTCTGAGCTTCCTTACTGACTGATCCTTGCTTGTATGCACAACTGGAGGGATTGAGCAGTGGTAAGAACAATGAGCGTATTAATAGATCTCTGCTAGGGGTTGGGGCCTCATAGCACAAGGAGGATGCTTATAGTTCGCTCAGAGGCAGATCACTTGGCTAGTAGGGATTCTCTGGGTGATAATAGGCAGGTCCATCTCATGCCACTAAGCAAACAAGTTTTAGACTTGGACTTGTTACCATGGAAACCCACTTAGGTCTCCTCTCCATGCCACAGCTGAATGGGTCTTCTGTGATAAAGATGCAAGGTAGCCTCTCTGTTGTTAGGGAGTGGTAGCACATGTCGCAAAGTCTGTGAAAAGAAGCCTACCTCAGCCTCAAATGATGTCTGCAACTTCCAGAGCACAGGAGTGTCAGCAGGCAGGACATAAGGATTCCAGGGTCTGGAACAGGAAGCCTACTCCCAGCAAAATTCAACTGTATCTTCGACACCCCACCCCAGCTGCTATAATTTGTTTCCCCAGAGCCTTCATTTATGGGTGATATCCTGCTCTTGACCCCAATAACAAAGCAAGTAGATATTACAGAAACCCTAAAATCACTTGGTTCTTAGGGATGTAAATAATCCCCAGCCTGGCCATTACAGAGGTTGGCCAGCCTCTACTACAGTGGTAAGATCATTATTGAGTTTATACCTGACAAGCTTGCTCCTTCAACCCTTAGCAGAGAGTCTCCTAACCCTAACCCTAAGGGACATAGAACCTGTAACCAGAAGTTTTCCAGTGTCTCGCTGCTGCTTGATCCCAAATAAACACACAAAAGCTTATTTTAATTACAAACTGTCTGGTCTATGACTGAGGCTATTGCTAACTAGCTCTCACATCTTAAATGAACCCATTTCTATTTGTCTATGAATTGCCTTATGGCTGGTGTCTTACTGGTATTTTCACACTTTGCTTTTCTGGGAGCAGCTCCCCGTGTCTTCCTGACTAGTGATCTTCTCCCTGTGTCTCTGGGGTTCCTGCCTCACTCTGTCCTGCCTTACCATAGGCCACAGCAGCTTCTTTATTAACTAAAGGTAGCAATGCATATTCAGAGCATACAGAAAAACCACAGCAGGAAACATAGAAAGGCACACATAAATATATGAGGTCAGGACTTTGTAGCTTCAGATCTTATTTGGCTCACAGTTGGAAGTTTTATAAGTCCGCCATGGTTGGAAGGTATGGTTGTGGTGATATGTTGTATATTTAATAAAAACAGTCTGGAATATCAAAAGACAGAGCTATCTCCCAGCCTTTTTTTTTGCTTTGTTTTCAATACACAGTTTTCTGTGTAACAGTCCTGGCTGTTGTGGATCTTGCTTTGTAGCCAAGCTGGCCTTGAACTTACAGAGATCCTCCTGCCTCTGCCTCCCAAGTGCTGGGACTAATGGTGTACACCACCACTCCCTGGTTGTTAGGCCAGACGGATCTCTGTGTCCCAAGTGATGGGATTAAAGTCATGGGTCACCACTCTCTGACCTTCATGCTTGGCTGTGGATGATTCTGTCTTCTGATATTCCAGCTGTTTTTATTAAATATACAAAGTATTACCACATATGGTAGCAGGATTATGAGGTGAATGGTCACATTGCTTCTGCAGCCAAGAGGCAGAAAAGAAAAGAAATGAATCAAGTTTTTAAGCTCGATTGTTCCTTTTTATTCAGTCCAGGACCCCCAGAGCATCAGAATGATGCTTCCTACAGTTAGACTAAGTCTTCCCATTTCAATTATTCTAATTTAGAAGGTTCCTTGTAGACATGTTCAGAGGCTTATGTGCTAGGTGATCAAGATACATGTCAAGTTGACAGCCAATGCTAATCGTCACAGCATTCTGCACTCTCTGCTAGGGTGCCATGGGGTAGAATTCCTGTCTTTGAATCAGATGAGTCACAACCGTGTCTGGCTACCTGGGGTAGGACCAGGATGTTTGCAAACAAGCATCCTTTGCCTTGTACATTAGTAAACACCTTTTACACATTTCCTCATCAATATTCAGTGTTCCCCAGACTGTTTCTCAAGAACAGACTGACTGCAAAGTTGGGGCTAGTGGCCCACGCCACCTTGTGGAGACGGTCCCACTATCTGCCAGGCTGCCATGGCCCCTATTAGAATGATATCCTCCTGTTTGTGTCTCCTACCACAGCTGATGAAAGTTCAAAGTTCACTGTTGAGGTGGGAAAGCGAGATGCCCAGCTGGTTCACTGTGGAGGCCATCTAGGGACGAGTTATGAATGCAGGTTTTGGATCAGGGTGTGAAGGAAGGAATAGCACCATATCCTGTTTTTAAACTAAACTTCCTGACCAGTCCTATTAAGAAAGGCTTTGCAGTAACTTGGCCTTAATCTGCAGGGAATACAAGTTGCTAGTTTTACCTTAGGTTTAGACTTGGCAATATACTCTGTCTTGGACATGCGAATCGCCCTATTAGCAGACTAATTACGAACAAAACAAGGCACCTAGTTCTGGAAATGCCATAGCAATTTGTGTGCTGCCTTAAACAGGTAGAAAGACAATAAAATTATGCATCATCTTCTTCCCCTCCTCCCTTTTCACCTTTCAACAAGAATTTGCAAGTGGTTATGTGTGAACCTGGCCCTGGTGGTGAGGTTTCAAAACAACGCTCTCACCTGACTTGAGGAAATATGTCCTGGTTAAGTTGGGAACATGGAGAGTGGTACAAACTAGGATCTGGTGGTGTTGGTCCTCAGAGAAACTGGGCTGGGTGAGCACTGCTCCTCTCCAGAATGTAATGGAACTGGAGGGTGAGATGGTGGCCACTGGAGCCCCTGACATACCGGGTACAACGGTGAAAAGCTGGGACTGGCTTGGGTGCATTAAAGGATCAGTTTATCTGGAGTATGTCTGGCTGGGTCACCTGGATGGCGTGCGTCCATTCTGACTGCCTTAGTTAGTGCCCCAGAGGATCTTCTTCTTCATGTTCACCCTCTTTGGTGCCTGTAGTATACTGAATTTGATTTTGTTTTCTGTCTCTTTGTGTTAGAGGTGCTCTTTGACCCCTGTCGGACATGGTGCCCAGCATCCACCTGCCAAGCTGTGTGCCAACTCCAGGACATAGGGCTGCAGACCCCCCAGCTGGTGCAGTGCAAAGCCTGTGACATGGAATTCTGCTCTGCATGCAAAGCCCGCTGGCACCCTGGCCAAGGCTGCCCAGAGACCATGCCAATCACCTTCCTTCCTGGGGAGACCAGGTACCGCTATGAAGGAGCTGTAGTTCTAATGAGTGGGCTAGGAGCTGAGAGCTGTGAGCTGAGGGCTGGGGCTAGCAAAAGAGGTAGGCTTCCTTCCTGAAAGTACCATCTGAGAGCATGTGGCTATAAATCACTGGCCCCAGCACACGGTCCACCTCCTGAGTTTCTTTCAGACTTGGGGTTTACTTGTGCGAACACTTGCCAGACAAAACGCAAGTCCTTGGGAATGTAAAGATGTGTAAAAGTCACTCTCTACTCCCTGCATGAAATAATAGGTGCGCTGTGGGCTATACACACAGATCAAGTTCTTTGATACCTGCAGGTTTTCCACAGCTAACCTCTCTTAGAGGCAATCTGAAATGGGGTGTAGGAATAAGAACACTGGGCGTAGTGAGTGCTTGTTGTAAGTACAATCCACAGGTGACCAAAGCGAAGAGCCCTACACCTCTCTAAATTTGAGTCTATTTCTTACCTCTTGCTACTCCCAGTCAGATAGTGCAGCTATTAGTCTGGGTGGACTTTATAAATTAACCCCATGAACCTTAGAATTTAGCAGAGTGAACCATAAGAAATTGGTTATATCGAGGACATCTCTCCCCAACAGAATGTGTGCTATCATGTAGTCCTAGGCAAAGTATCTAGCCATGCTGCTGATGAAGAGATTATCATGACTACTTGCTACCTACCCAAAGGGGTCCTCCCCACCTGGTACCTGATTTTCTTTGTTTTCTCATCTTAAGGAAGATACCCCAGCCATGCCCCAGTCACAGATCCTCTTTTGATCTCTCAACACAAAACTATCATCTCTCACTTTGTAACTGTCCCTGGGCCTACAGGTCTCTCCCACCATGTTTCTTTTCCAGAAACTCCTTGCTGCCTTTTGCACAAGGCCCCCATCTTTCTTTCTTTCTTTATTATTTATTTATTTATTTGCCTTGGTGTTTGCCTGGAACTGGAACTACAGACAGTTGTTAGCTGCCATGTAGGTGCTGGGAATCGAACCCGGGTCCTCTGGAAGAGCAGACGGTGCTGTTAACCGCTGAGCCATCTCTCCAGCCCAGGCCCCCATCTTTCTATCAGCTCTGTCACCAAGGTAGGGTTGGTGACTGCATCCTTTGCTTCCCTACTGCAGTGTTGGATGCATTGACCGTCATCCAGGACTAACTATGACATAGGTCACTGTTCCCATGGCTGATGTTTCTGACCTTTGACCTGGCAGATATATAAGACATTTGATATTACCAAAGATCACTGAATTTAGATGTAGAAGCTTTCAGACTCTAGGAAGAAAACATACTTGTGTGGTTTGATTAAAAGTGATCGATAGAGGTTGATTTCCAGGGAAGGGAGAGCTAGAAGCAGATGAGGCATCTACACAAGGCAGCAGTCCAGTTTTGTGTCTCTTACTAGAGTAACCCCTAGGAAGTGAGTGAGTGGGTCCTGCCTCAGCAAGAAAACAGGAGTGGAAGATACTTTCTAATGGGATAGAGAAGGCTTCCGTGCCAGGCATTTTTCTTACCACAAAATTTCCTCAGGGGCTGGGCATTGAGCTCAGTCAGTAGATGACCTCTTCCCTAGCATGCAGGAAGAGTATGAGGTATATATTAGTTTTACTATAGAAATGTTCAGTTAGGTATGTGCTGATCTTGCCTTTTGTTTTTGTTTTTTATATTTATCAGGCAGATTTTCTGTATTTCGCCTGCTTGTTTTCCAGGGTTTTTTCCTTTGGTTTCAGTAACAGGAGCTCTGGAGTTTCTGCACTAGAGAGGTGCTCCCAGCACAGCCCTGCTGCTGGGTCTCTCTTGATTCCCTACTGCGTGGCCCTCATAGTGTGTTTCCCACAGCTCAGCTTTCAAGATAGAAGAGGGTGACGCACCCATCAAGCGCTGCCCCAAGTGCAGAGTGTACATCGAGCGGGACGAAGGCTGTGCACAGATGATGTGTAAAAACTGCAAGCATGCCTTCTGCTGGTACTGCCTGGAGTCTTTGGATGTAAGTACGTTGCAGCCTCACAGGGCAGCCATGAACTGTAGTTGAATTTGTGGGAGAGGGAGCTGGGACGCTTGCCCAGGGAAGCTAGAAGGCGTGTTGGTGAGAGAGAAGTAACTCCAGAGGATGATTCTCCTGTGAGGTTCAGCTTTTGTACTGAAGAGTGTCAGGGTCTCTTGAAAAACCCCAAGGCTGGCAGAGTCATGATCCGTGTAAGGCAAGAAGGAAGCCTGATGCAGTATGACTCAGTGGCCAGTGCTGATTTAAACTTCTTGAGTCTGACCCCGAGTAGTTTACTTTAAGTCATATTTAAGCACAGTACAATTTGAGGAAATGTTTCCTGGTGTGACACAATCTTGTGTACACAAGGAGACACGATGACACTGAGCGTGTTCTCAAAGTCCGTGCTACTTCTTCCGTGGAGACGGATCCTAGAAATAGATTACATATGCTATCTTAAGGGCCTAGGGGAAACACCAGAATGGTCTGGGTTATGCATATGGCTCAGTCATTTTGCTCCCAACAAAAGAAGAGGTCTTAGGGTGTCTTAGAGTCTGGCTTTTTAGGGCCAATCCTGATGAGCCTGGATGTTATGATAGTCTGTGGACTTGGTGACAACAGGCATCCATTTCTCACAGTTCAGGAGCTAGAGAGATGGACTATGGCACATGAGATGGGATCCTGATGAAGGCTCCTTTCTGGTCCTTTGGTGACTGCCTTCTCCCTGGTCCATGTTGGAAAGAGCAAGTTCTGGTCTCTCCAAAGGCACTAATCCTGTCAGGGACTTCATCCTCATGACCTCATCTAAACTTAATCATCTCCATGTATCAAGTCCTGATACATGGACTTGGAACTTCCACAAATTCCAGAACTGGAGTGGTGGGAAGCACACTTAGTTAGTAGAACAGCAAGATAAATGAAGGCACACACATCAAAGCATTCTGGGCATCAGGAAACATTTTTGTGTCATCTACATGGAAGGAAAACATATATTCTGTTTGCTGTCTACCAAAACAGGCGTTTCTAGCTTCATATAACAGCCTTTTCCCATGTACTCTCTCCATGTCAAGCCGCTTATGCTGCTGCTGCTATAATGGTTTCTTCATGCCTTCCTCTCTAGTTTTCTCTCTATTGCTATGATAAAATGCTTTGATTAAAAGCAATTTAGTAAAAGTTTTCTTTTGTTTTCTTGTTTGTGTTTTAAATTTTACAGAAAATTAGAGCAGGTATCATAATAATAAGTTTCTGGCCTATCCAGCCCATGGACCAGACCCACAGACCTGCAGTCCCTCAGTCCCACAGTATCACACAGACACTTATATTAATTACACTCTGCTTGCTGATTAACCTGGGGCCCAGGAGATAGCTTGGAAACTCTTTACTCTTAAACTGTGCAGCTTGGTACCTTTTCTCAGAGCAGCATAGTTGTCCTCTGCATCTGGTGGCTTCTCTGCTGGTCTCTCTGCATCTCTGCTCTGTTCTTTCTGTTACCAGAGTTTTCTTAGTTTGGTAGACCTGCCTACACTTCCTGTCTGCCTTCAGCCAATCAGTGTGTTTATTAAACCAATAGGCGGGACGATTATTTACAATGTAACAGAACATAATCCCACTACAAGGTACTTGGAAGAATCCAGGGAAAAGATGCTACTTGCTTCCTCATTCCTAGCTTAGCTAGCTGATACAGACTAGGACTAATTGCCTAGGGATTGGTGCTGCCCACAGTGGGCCACATGTTCCCATATCAATTAGCAATCAAGGCAGTGTCCCACAGACAGGCCCACAAGCCACTCTGATCTGGACAAATTCTCATTTAGAAAGAAGTCCCTCCTCAGATGAGTCCAGACTATGTCATGTTGACAGCTGAAGCTGAGAAGGAAGATAACTTTCCAAAATGATGACATTAAGACTTTGGGTTTGGAAGAGTTGATGGTGTATACTTTAAAAGATTATCCTTAAAATAATGCTTTAAAATCGGGGCTGGAAAGATGACTCAGAGGTTAAGAGCACTGATTGTTCTTCCAGAGATCCTGAGTTCAATTCCCAGCAACCATTTGGTGGCTCATAGCCATCTATGATGACATCTGGTGCCCTCTTCTGTATAATGTATACATAATAAATAAATAAATCTTTAAAAAATAATGCTTTAAAATCACCTATGAAACATTGTAGTTAGCAATAGTCCAAGTGAATTGATTGACTTGTACATCATGATACAAGCCTATTTTTCTGTTCTGTATGGTAGCAATAATTAATTTTAGTAGGCATCCATGATTTGCTTAAAGGCTTCATCCACAAATTTAAAAATCACAATGAAATCATGTCTGTAAGACTCAGTGGTCACCATTTTATGGCATCATTTTGACTGAATTAAAAACAGTCTAGAGCATTAGAGACAGAAATGTGTGTGTGTGTGTGTGTGTGTGTGTGTGTGTGTGTGTGTGTGTGTAAAGGGTGTTAGTCCCACCCTGATTATGGGTGGCTCCATCCCCTGAGCAGTGCTCCCAGATGGAATGAAAATGGAAAAGAAAAATGTCAGCTAAGTTCTAGCATCCATCTCTCCATCCTTTGAGATCTGCCCACATATGAACAAGCGACCTCAAGCTCCCGCTGCCGGTCCTTCCCAACCATGATGGACTGCATTTTCAAACCTCCAACCCAACAAACCCTTCCTTTCTTACATAGCTTCTTGTTAGGCATTTTACTACAGCCAAGAGCGACATAACAGTGCAGACCTTATGGCTGTGGGTGCATCCATCATCACCCATCATACTCAGTGGGCCTGTTCTGCTCCTGGGCAGTTCCCTACTGGCAGTTTCTATACATGATACCAGTGTGGAAGAAACATCAGTTAGGTGTTTTAGGAGAGCTCACAGTTAGGAGAGCTCACATCAGGTGGATGTGACCAGGGGCAGCTGTGGGAGCCAACATCATGGTCTTCAGGATCCAGTCCCTCTAATGGGTCATGCTGACTGTCCACTTGATGGGATTTATACTTGGCCATGGAAACATACTTCTGGCCATGTGTGTGGGCGGATTCTAGATAGAGATAATTAAGGTTAGATGTGGGCTGGAGTCCTGGACTGAACAAGATGCAGGAATCTAACTGATCGTGTCTGCAGCATGACCCCATCTCAGGCTCCCATATGCAGCCATGTCTTCCTCACCATGACTTATAGGACCTTCACAGTGTGAGCCCAAAGGATCCCCTTCTTAAGCTGTGTCATAATAACAAAGTAGCTAACACACACTGCCAGGCAGGAAACTCTGTGGCATATGATGAGGGCACATCCCAGGGAGAGGCTAATGGTTGATGGTCCACTACACAGAGTAATACGGGATCAGAGGGTAGGGGTGGGGTAACTAGAGATGTAGAAGTTGAGCAATAGTTTGTTTACCTGCCAAAGGGAACAGGAGGTGTTGACGCCAGCAGTTACCCAAGAACTAGATACAGTAAAAGCATATCATTATGTGTGTAGCTTGACATGGCCAGAAATGCTGGTAGGTGAACCTGAAGCCAGAGTGAAGTCATGACCTTCTCAGTCTCTGTGTGAGAGGCGGACAGCTTGGACCTCCAGCAGAGCCTTGATACCTAGCAAGGAAGCCACGCAAGGAGTCAGGGAAGTGGCCTTGCCCTTTGTCTCTGGGTCAATATTATTACCAGAACTGTTAGGATCAAAGTACTCAAAACTACACTTAGCTACCCAGTCCTAGTATCCTAATTAAAGAGACAAATAAGAAGCAGAGAGATTTGTTCATTGTAGTCACATTAAAAAGAGGAACATATAAATTGCCCCTCCCCACCCCCTAAGTTTCAAGTACCAACATGAGGTTTAGGTTTAAATAGAGGGCAAGAGATAAGGTCTCAGCAGCCTTGGCCAATGTGTGGCCCCACCCATCATTGACTCTGCTCTACTGCAAGATAGTATGACAAGTTGTCAGGAGTGTGTAAACTCTTCTTGAGAGCGAATACCCCCTCCAAAAAAAAATTGGTACCAGGATCCAGACTATTTCTTCTCCCATCTTGAGACTACTGGGTAACTTCTCGGAGTTATTTTTCAACAGTCTTATAGCCAAAGGGTTTTGGGGGATGGCCAAGTGTCTCACTTTAGAATATCTCTTCCTCGGGCAATGTAGTCCCAGCATCTGTGGAGTGTGGCCTGGGAGTCTTCATTTGCTGCCGGTTTTCTAGAAGGTTTGGATGACCAGTATCCATGTTCAAGGATGGAGAATGTGATATGATGTGTGGTTTAGAAAAGGACTTCAAAGCCTTGTAAAGAGCAGCACAAGGAGCAGTGATAGGCAGATTAGGGAAACAAGTGCGCTTAATCTGTTCTCTGGCTAACTGTCTACTAACATCATTGTAAAGGGCAGGTGAGAATTCAAGAGGAGAGCTCACACCAGGCAGATGTGGCCAGATGGAGTTTCAACAGAGACATTCTTGGAGCTAGAAGAGGATCTGAGCTTACCTGTCCAAGGAGGGTGGGACTGCTGCTGAACATCTGCCCCCAGTGGTCATTGTCTGGAACTGCATTATAAAAGCCTGCACTTACTGCCATCCTGCCATGTATTTGGACCCTAAGTCAGGAAACTCCAGAGGCAGAATAGCTTCGCTCCCCGCAGCCCTAGCAAAGCTGACTTGAGGAGCCAGAATTTGGCGGGTGGTATTCTAGCTTGGTTTTTTGTTTTGTTTTGTTTTCTTGTCCTTCTAGTCATATTGGACCCTATGAATATTTTATGTTTTACTTAGAAGGAACCCTTCTATTGGTGACCTTGGTTAAATGAGCAAAGGGTATTGGCCTGTTGGTGCTGTTTCTACCTGTTTTCTGTTGGTGATGAACAGAAGTGTATATAGTGTATAGAGGTGCAGATAATACCTGTCCCTGATACTTAGTAGTGCTGATAAACATCGAGGTGTTTTGAGGGGTAAGAATGACTGTCCTACGGATGTATACGGAGCAGCCACATGGAGGGAGATGAGCAGCATACAGCTCTGAGCACTGGGAAAGGATGCTTGCTCACTCTAGACAGGAGAACTTGTGGGTAGAAGATGGCTACTGGACTGGTTCTTGAATAAAGAGAAACATTGCAAACTGTTTCTGGAAATCTGAAGTGAGTGGCCTGATGAGAAGCTGGTCTGGTCTCCCAGGATTGGACACAGGCAGGCCCAGAGGAAACTGGATTGTCCCCTTCATTTACCTGTGTGGGTACAAACTCCAGAGGCAGCCACTATACCTAGGAGTCCTTTCTCTGGCTCAATACTGAAATCTGGTCCCAAGATGCCCTCTACCAAATGGGGCAAACAATTAATTCCCTTTGGCTGCTCCATGGAAAGGGATGATGGCTTAGAGAAACAGTATCCAGATTTCGGCACATTCCCTCATTGTCAATGTTCCCTGTGTCCACATACTATGTATTTGGAATATAAAACAGCGAGAGTCCGAGTCCGACATTCACTATATAGCCTTCTCTGCCCTTCACAGGATGACTTCCTTCTGATACATTATGACAAGGGGCCTTGTCGCAACAAATTGGGCCACTCCAGGGCATCAGTGATCTGGCATCGGACACAGGTAAGAGGCTATTCACTTCAAAATTTGATCTCAAGGAGGTTGTGTGTGTGTGTGTGTGTGTGTGTGTGTGTGTGTGTGTACTATAGAAGACTTTCTAGTGATGCTGATGACCCTGGCCCAGTGTTTGAATATGTTCACATTTGATGTCTAACATCAGTACTTACCAGGCTTTCCCAGGAGTTCACTGTGCCAGTCCATATAAATACAGACCCACTCTTGAGATGGTCAGTAACCTAGAGTTGGGAATGGGTCTAACTGTAACTGCATTTCCTTGGCACTCCTAGCTACAAGTTGATGGGAAGGGAAGCCCAAGACTGTCAGTGTCTGCCATGGCACTGAAGGGATTTTGTGCAGAGTATTCCTAGGAACAGGCAGTGTTTCCAGCCAATGACCAGTCCTGATGCCCCTTACTCATTCCCTAACAGCAATGGAGTATGAGTTGCTTTGGGGTTCTGTGCTGTTCAAACAGGGTCATCGTAAGCATCTGTGGGGTTGGGGGACATTGTCTTCAATTGTAGGGTTGTCCTCAAGAAGATGCATGAAGGTGTATGATGCACAGTATTTCAGAGACACTCAGGCTGTGGGAAGAGGAACACAGAACATCAGATATTAGATATGGATTGAATTAGATCAAAAGCAGTGAAAACCAGGGCTCTGTGATAATAGGGAAGGTCCCCACAACAGTGACCTGAGGGTATAAAGCAGCAATAAGCAAAAAGCAGACTTTTGGCTGTCCCTGAGGGAAACCGTGCCCACTGAAGGCCTCTCCTTTATACCTGTCCATAAGGAAGACTGTGCCCACCAAAGACCTCTCCTTTATACTTTCTGCATTTGCAAGCAAGGCTATGCCCTGTGTTAGGTCCATGCAGCTTTCAATTTTATCCAAAGCTAACACACCACAGAGTGCCCATGACCCCCCCACCCAAAAAAAAGCCCCTTTATTCATGTGGTTTGCCTGGTTTGGTGGCTTGTCTACAGTGACCCTGTTTCCCTGCCAGCCTTCTGGTTCTGAATCCAATTGCACCTCCTCCATATCCTCTTTGGACAGGCTTCCTTTCTTAGCTCTGCCTCCATAGACTTGTTAGTGACATTAAGAGACCGAGTTTTATCATCTTTCATCCTCATGACACTTTTATGGATGTTTACAGAGCACCCAGTAATATAAGAAAGAAATTCAGGAACCTAGTCTAGCCTGAGAAGGGATCTGGGACCACATCTTTCCTTGTACTTATGGCTTTGGCATAAAACTTCCTGTGCTCTCCTGCACCTGCCCTGGAATTCACTGCCCTAGAATCTCTGCTTCCTGCCCTTCTGTGATTCCACTTACGCTCGGTGCAGACCATTTAGGCCTTATGTCTCTGACTTCAATATGGTACATCACTTCCAACCCTTCAAGAATAGGCTGCACCCCTATCATGCTGCTTGCTCTCATATCTGCCTTCCCATCTGGACTCTGCGTCTGTCTTGCTCTTTATAGTACATCAGCCTGTCCTCCATGAAAGGCTTTGCTCATCCATTAACCTCAATGTCCTGGTCCTTTTTCTTGTTGGCCGCTCAGTCTAGCCCAAATCTGTGAGCTCAGGTTTAGTGAGAGACCCTGTCTCTAAAAAGGAAAAAGAATAAAAAAGAAAGTTGGAGAAAAACTGAGGACGACCCTCCACTTTGATCAGTGACCTCCACATATGTGTTTACATACCCACACACACAATTGTACACACACACACATAAACTTTTACAAGTGAGGATATTGGACTGGATTTTAATCCAGAGACTCAGTGAGATTTCATCATCTCAGGCTTAGTTTTGCTTTGTCAGTGAATGAAGTTTAAGGCACCTGTTCACCTTTCCGTAGCTTTGATTTGGACTTGGTCTGTCTTCTGAATGCAGTTTGGAATCTCTGGGATAACCATTGACAATGCTATTTTTCTGTTCAGCTGGGCCATCCCAGGATATCTGTGGGAAGAAGGACCTGACATATTCACAAAGCTCATGTTCTGATATAACAGTGTTGACTTAGGAAGCACAGCCTTTGGTGCTTAGCAATGCTGATGTCACTGTGTGTGGTGACCCTCATGCGAACCTGGACCCCTCCCTCTATTACACACACAGTGCTCTAGGGCCTGAACATCATGGTCTGATTCGTTTATGTAACTGTTTTTTATTAATAAAAACTCAGGAGTCAGATATCTGGCTAAGAACTTGAATGAAAGTAACCTCTTATTTCTGTTGTTCCTCCAAAAGACTAAAACCTTCTCTAAGCCCCGCCCTACTACTTTCTGTGTCTGTCTGTCTTCAGTCCCCCAGACCTCTGTGGCTAATTTTGGTCAACTAGTTCTATCCCTGCCCTATGATTCAAAACAAACTTCATTTTCAGTCTTAGGAGCGACAGAATGTGATCAAAATACCACACAACAATGTTCACTGAGGAAATGTTTTTTGTTTTTGTGCCATTCATTCCTGTCTTTTCTTCTTCTGGTGATTTCGGCATCCACCCATAACTACCTGGCAGTGCCTTGGTAGGTCAGCTTACAGAACAGCATGAAAATACAGACAAGACAGAATGAGGATGAAATGGTGCCTTACTGGCAAGGATGTGAGCTTGTGCTCATGGGTTTGATAGTGAAGGATGTTGCTTCTTCAAGGCTGTCAGTCATCTGCTGGGAGGCTGGGGTAATTAGGAGCTCCAGATGACCTCAGGTGACTTCATTGTGCTCTTATTGTTCTTTAAAAATATATTTGTAAACATTATTTACATACGTGTGTGCATGTTTGTGCACACACTTGGGAACAGGGATAAAAAGAAAGCGTCATCTCCCCTAGAGTTGGAATTATAGGCATTTGTTTGAGACCTGCTTAGCATCAGTGATGGGAGCACAACTCAGGTCCTCTGGAAGGGCAGTGGGCACTTTTAAAAGATGAACCATCTCTCTAGCTCACAGTCCTCAAGTGATTCTAACACATCACCTGACTTGCTTGGTGCAATCCCACCACCAACATTATGCTTATTGAATGAGCATTCTGATCAAGGCTTAGCATCTGCATGACCTCATTTATCCATGCAGTGTGATATGACCTTATTTATAAATGTGGATGTGTATGTGCATGCATGTACCTCTGAGGTGTGTCTATGTGCATGGTTTGTTTCCAGAATAAAATTCCAGTGAATTAAATTCTTTCCTTCATGTATATTTGATGCTTTACTGTATGCTGGACCTTAGAGATTATTTATTAATTCCAAAGTTGAGAAAACAAACTTGGGGGAGTCATGTATTTATCATCATGAACACTAGGTGGCAGTGTAACTCCACTTTCTGCTTTCAGTGGGAGGAGTGGGCCATATCTATGTAAGGCTAGGGAAAAGACAGTTCATTTGAAACAGCTCCACTGGCTGGTATAGATGTCAGCAGATCTTCATTTGAGCCTTATACCTAAGGGGGAGAATAGAGATTAAAAAATTGAAATATAGCTGGGCAGTGGTGGCACGTTTTTAACCTCAGCACTTGGGAATCAGAAGCAGATAGAGATCTTGGCCAGCCTGGTCTGCAGAGAGAGCTCCCGGACAGTCAGGGCTACACACCCTGTCTTGAATCAGCATAATAATAATGACAACAGCAATGTCCATGGTAAGTTTTAACCTCCAGGAAGACAAGGGTAGCTTGGTGTAATGTTTAATGCCCCATGTCCCTGCCACTCTCATTCCTTTGTTTGAAAGGTTTTGTCCTTATCCTTCCACTTACTAAACCATTTGCATGTCTTTGTCATCTCAGCCATTTCCTGTCCTCTCTTTGATCAAAATGAACCCACTTCCTGCTATTAGCCTTTGATGAAGTCTTGGTCTTTCCATTAGGCAATGTCTGAATCGCAAGTATCCTTGTATTTGTAATAACCAGTCATTGCCTAACTAATAAGGGTGGCTCAGGGAGAAATCAGCTGTTAGCTGAATGCATAGAAAAATGGACGGGGGCATGCTCACCCCAGGGGGAGGGAGAGGAGAAAAATGAGGAAAGAATACAAGCAAATGAACCAACGGTCAGTTGGATAGATTCGGGGAGAGAAGGGTATATGGGTGATTGCTAAGGAACTAGATTGTGCTGGTATATTCAATAAAAATAGCCTGAAATATCAGAGGACTGAGGCAAGCCATGAAGGTCAGGGAGTGGTGACTCACACCTTTAATCCCAGCACCTTGGGAGATCCCAGAGAATCTCCGAGTTTAAGGCCAAACAGAGCCAGGCAGCAATGGCTCTCACTTTTAATCTTCGCTCTAGGAATGCTGAATGAAGAAGTAAAATAGCTGGGTAAGAAAAGAACTATAAGGCAGGAGAAGTTCTCCTTTTTTCCTGCATGCCTGGTCAGCCCCAGGATTTGGAGAGAAAGGACCTACCCTGTTGGGCCTGCGGAGTTGGCTGGGTGAGAACTGACTGTGGTTTGTTCCCTGTCTCTCTGATATTTCAGCTTCTCCCCAGTATCTGGCTCTGGATTTTATTATAATACTAAATAGAACTCATGCACTAAGTAGGTAGATGTTGCATGGATACATGCGTGGCTCCGTGGATGGTTGGATGGGTTGAGTGGAGGAATGAATGCGTAGATGGATGAGTCGTTGAGTAGATGAATGCATAGGATGGATAGTAACATGGGTAGGCAAACTGTAAGGGAGGCCAGTTGATGGATTGATAGATACATGATTGGAGATGTGGACGGAATGGTGGATGATGGTCTGGTTTGAACATGGAACCTCCTCACCCCTTCTCTCTGTTTCCCTTCTAGGTGGTGGGAATTTTTGCTGGATTTGGTCTACTCCTCTTAGTGGCCTCCCCTTTCTTGCTCCTGGCCACACCCTTTGTCCTTTGCTGCAAATGTAAGTGCAGTAAAGGTGATGACGACCCACTGCCCACCTAGAGGATGGCGTAATGCTGGAACAGACCCCTGCCTCGGGACGTGTGGCTCCCCTACCCCCTACCATCCCTCTCTCACTAAACATGTTTCTTGCCTTATGTGCCCCTTTGAGCTTCAGTGTCTGGCTTGCTGCAGAGATTTCAGGGATGATGTCAGCAAGTTGGCAGAGGCCTTGGGTATAGTCTCCTGGGTGTGGGGGAGGCAAGGCACAAGTGGGTGGGCACAGCCCACAGAGTCCTTCTGTGTTTGCAGACCTGGCCTGAGGTGGCATCAGCCGCACAGCAGGCAGTTTTATCCCCCTGGCCATAGACTGGGAATGTCCCTTGGGAGCTTATGAGACCCGCTCAGACAAAGGGACACCTTGGCTTCGAGATGGCACCATGTTGTCAAGAGAAGTCATCAAGGATTAGGACTCTCTTCAGCCAGCACCTGATTATCTGACTTGAGAAAAATCTCTGTTTGTGACAACTGTTTCTACTGCTAAAGGCATTTAGTAAAATCCTTCTTAGAAGGCTTTTTTTTCTCTTTCTGTCAACTGAATAGTGGAAATCAACAAGGTGCATACAAACCATCCTATGCCTTTTTCCAAATGTGCATTTTATGAAGTTACAGGTAAACAACTTATCTGGCCTGTCAGGTTTTTGGAGTCTTTGTTTTGTTTTGTTTTTCAGGAGCTAGAAGCCTTATGCACACTTTGTGTTTTTCTTGGAACCTGCTGTAATTACTTTCTGAGTGCTCTGAGCTGTGTACTGTCACCCACATGGGCCTCTGGTGTTGCATTTCTTTGACACTAGTAACACGTTTAAGGG
Source organism: Sigmodon hispidus (assembly GCA_004025045.1). NCBI lineage: Eukaryota > Metazoa > Chordata > Mammalia > Rodentia > Cricetidae > Sigmodon > Sigmodon hispidus. The sequence goes on along the minus strand of PVIH01000411.1, from coordinate 201,940 downwards.
TCCTCTCGCGCTTTACATCACTGCCCTTTCTCGCTACCCGTCCTCGGTTTACAGGGCTCATTCCTTCTGTCCCCATTCTCCCTTTGGACATCTTCAAGGCAGATGCTGTAGCCTGGAGTAGCTGTACCCCCAGTGACTCTGCTCTGACTCCTGCTTCAAGTGGAGTTAGAGTCAGTCATCCCTGGGGAGCTCTTAGAACATGTTTGGGAACTTTCTGCAGTCTTTACATTGTTCAAATGCTTTAGGTAATTTGAAAAATCATGTGAATCACACCACACAGACCAATGTTGTAGTTAACCAGTTTGTTCTCGTTGGGGCGGGGGGGGGGCAAACAGAAAGAATGAAAGGAAGGAGGGCAGGTAGGTGGGGAGGGAAGGGCTCTTCTGTTTCACTTAATTCTTCTGTTCAGGGGAGTTTGTGAATTGGTCTTTCCTGGGACTGTATGTTTCCATGTCAACAAAGTGCAAGATAAGACACAGGTACTCCAGCAGTTGACTCTGAAAATAGGAGAGAGTGCTTTCCTTCAGAATTGACTTTTAGAGCCCAACATGCTTCCCAGGAGGAGCAGGGTGGGGGTGAGAGGTTTGTAGGGAGGCAGAGGCCTGAAGGTTTATTAAGCATCCTACAAAAGAGTGAAGTGAGCTCAGAACCCTATCATATCAGCCCTGGTCTTTGCAAGCGCATTGCATCCTTACTGTGTGTGACCCTGCACTAATGGGTCAGTGTCAAGTCCTAGCAGATACTGCCTCTGCAAAAACGACGTCATTTTATTTTTCATTGACAGTGAGTGAGGTAAGACAACCACTGGCTTCTCACCCTCTGGTGTTGATTTTCTTTATTAAGCTGAAGCCACTTAGAAGCTCAGTCCACATCCAAACCACACTCAGACATTTTCCTGGTAGTTGAAAAGTAAAAATTCACTAATCAGGAGTGACCTCTGAGACTGTTAGTCTGGCTGAAGCCTAACCTTGAGCCTCTGTGGTTGGAAATATGGGGGAAATGTAGCCTGACTTTTCTGGAAAGGGCTGACAATTTTCTGTGAGTCAGTGGCTGAATTTGAGACCTCAAGCCCACAATTGCTGTGCGAAGGCATCAGGCCTCCACCCTTTATGCCTGTCAAAGGTGGCAGCCAGCTTGGTTTCCAGGCTGTGGTGTACAGGCAGACTTGACAGCAGCATGGTCCTTCCTCCTTTGCCTGATCACTGCTGACTGTTCCACTCTTAGTGCGATTTGTCCTTGTGGTGGGAGTGACAGCCTCCTGGGAGGCTGTGTTCCTGGGCTGCAGCTCAGGCTCCCTAATTGAAGATGGAGTCACCTCGTATCTAGGAGACTTCTAAACGTTCATACACCTCTGTAGCCCCACGTACTCACACCTTTGCCTATGGCAATCTTCCCAAGCACAGGACTAGACATAACAGGAACCACAAGGATCCTGGGGCCAACCAGGTATGATAGAATAACCCTGTCTGCCCCGAGCCTCTGTATCAAGCATACTTACTCGTTGGATTTAATAATAAAAACTAACTTGTCCATTTCCTCTAGAAACACCAGCAAAGTCACAGTGAAATATATAAACTTACATTGTTCCCTATGGGAGTCCTTTTAATAGAGACTAATTATCAGACTTGTTTATTATGGACATTCAGCTTAAACCATGTGTGGGGTGAAATGCACATGGAACAGTGAAGATGGCCACCGGATGCAACTGGTCTTCTTGTCAGTCCCACAGAGCCAGAAGTGCTTTCCCATCAATAGTGGCGCCATTTTCTTGCAGAAAACACTCTTAGTGACAGGCTGTGGGAGATGCCTGCCTTCTGGTCTGTAGGTTATCTGAGGCCATTGGGTGGCTAACCATGAGACAGTCTTACTGCGTGTGTTTATCCCTGCCAAGCTCAGCCCTGCAGCCTGTGGCTTCATACACTTGCCAAGGTGATGCCTTTAGAGGCAAAGTCATGATAGGTATTCATGAAGAACAGGGAGGTGCTCCGTGCGGTGACAAATATTTGTATTTCTTGAATTATAGCCTGCCTCATACCCTGGGAGTAGCTCACATTGCAGAACCAATACCTCCCCCTGTTTGGTACCTATCTTGAAGAGAACAAATCTTCTCTACAGTTTATTGTTCCATAAAATGAGTGTGAGACCCTGGCCAGTTTCCCCATTAAACGCCCCACCCCCTTTCAGGAGGAAGGATGGCTGGAACATCTGACTTCCAGATGAATTTATCTTTTCCACTCGAGTTAGAAGTGGAAAGGTTATTTTATGAATTAGAAGTGTTTCTTGCTCAGTCACCTCTAAACACTGGGGGACTGAAGAGAACAAGGGAGGTCTTATTTTGTATACTTTCCAGATTCCTATGAATTAATAAACATACTTGTGAATATAAATATGTAAACCACAATGGAATCATCAAGGGAAACCACTTTGCATGTATACAGTTTCATAAAGGCTTTTTTTTAAAAAAAAAAAAAAGAAAAGAAAAGAAAAATACCAAAGCTTGTTTCTCCCTCACAATGAACCCAAACCCTTATAAAGTTAAATGAGGTAAAGAGATTATGACTGATGATTGCCAAAAAAAAATAATCAACCAGGAGGGAAGGCTGATGTTGAAGCTATTGCCGATGCCCTGTGACTAGGAGAGCCCTGTTCTTTTGGTCTCTTAGCCCTCCTGACTTGTGTAATCCTGTCTTCCAAGATCCAAGGGCCCTCCAGTTAGGTGTAGCTGTGTGCCATGTGCCTGACTTTTCTTTTATACTTTGCTTACTTTGCCTTGGGTGTATTTTAACCTTGTATAAAATCATGCATGTGTCAGTCATGTGCACATGTATACATTCTGTATTTGACAAGTGGTGGTAAAAACCAAACAAACAAAAAAAAATGAGAAAATTTATGTTTGTGGTTTTGAGATGTGAGTACACTTTGTACCACTAACACTGTGATGTATAAGCGCTGTTTGAATGCCTTTTCATGTTGTGATTTGTACTTTAGAATCTTATGGAAATGTTCGATTTATAATTTCAATACATATTTTAAATGTATTGCGTCCTACGTAGTCTGTCTCCCCCTTCGAAGGGATTTCTTTTTAAAGATATTTTGGCTGGATTACAGGTGAATTTTTGTAAATCCTGCCTGGCTCCATGTTTTGTAATGGCTTCGTTGACTGGCCTGGAGATCGGATCCTGAGCACGGCTGGAGGTGGAAGAAAGGGAGACAGGGCATCTTGCCGTTTGGAACACAATACCCATCTTCTGTGACTGTTTGTCACCGTGACAGAAGCAACTTAAGGATTTATTTCAGCTCATGGTTGGAAAGGAGGCCAGTCTGTCTTGGAGAACAGAGGGCAGGGGCCACGGCATCATGAGTATGTGGCCAAGACTCTTTACATTTCAAACCAATAGGAAGCAATATAGGGAGAGACCTCCTGGCACTCGGCTGATTTTTCTGCTCTCTTCCTTTTCATTCATTCTTGGATCTCAGCTACATCAGGATTTCTCACCGTTATAACAAAACACTTGACAAAAGCAATTTAGTGTCGGGGGAGGATTTTTTTTTTATCTCATTTGAGAGCATGGCAACAAGAGTGTGGGGCATCTGGTCACATGGCATCATCCTACCATCAGCTAGTGAGGTTGGGGCAGAGAGTGAGAGACGGAGAAATGCTGATGTTCAGCTTGCTTTTCCCAAAAATTGGGTTCATGGGCCCACATTCGAGATGAATCCTTCCTTTTCATTTAAATCCTGATACAAACACCCTCATAGATACACCCAGAGGTCTGTTTCCATGGTAATTCAATGAAGATTGGCCATCACACGAGCCCATGAGATCCTGTCCCCCACATTCAGGGTGGATCTTTCCCCCTTAGTCTGTGGAATGTCTTTAAAGATGTGCTTCATTAATGATGGAGGTGTTTCTCGTTCCACATGTTGATGAACAATGGCTCTGTAGTAAATGGGAAGTCCAGATGAAAGCATCTTGGAACCTGTTGAGTGAGGAAGACTGATGCATATTGCTTGGCTTCCTCTTGGTAGTGGTATCTGGCAGCCCTTGGACTTCTCCAGCTTGCATATATATCACCATATTCTGCCTCCATTTTCCTGTGGTGTCTCATCTGTGTGCCTGTGACTGACATTTATGGCCACATTGAAAAAATCAACTTGATCATCAGAGAGACACTATTTGATGATAAAGTCACACATTCTTGGGTTCCTGGGGTTCATCTTTTGACGTGTCTTAAGGGAACACAATTCTGCCTTTAACTGTGGTGGCATGGTACACAGAACATTACACCCGCAAATCACATCCAGAGCCCATTGATTCAGTTAGGCTTCTGGGACCCACTTATCTCTATCCAATAATACTGGGCTAGTGACACTGACTGTGTCTGGCCTTTACGTGGGTACTGGGAATCTGAACTTGAATTCTCAAACTTGTGTTGTGGGCACTTGATTGAATCATACCCCAAATTCTTAACTTCTGTTTACAAGGTAGATGAGGAATTCCAGGTTAGGCAGGACGACTCTATCTCATGAGACACTTTCTGGGTATTTGCCTTGCACAGTCCATCCATTACACAGATCCTCAGCCACAGAAGGACAAAAGCCCAGTTGTGCTCAGCTATTTAAGGAGAACCTTCCAGGGCCAAGAAAAGGAGGCTGCTCAGAGCAGAACAGGCTCCTCTGCAGAACTCCTAAGGCATTGTTAGCACACAATGGATGGCAAATAATCACCGAATGTTTTTATTAACGACAAAGGAGCAATCAGAGCCACAATGAAACTTGCAGATGAGAAGAAGCTGGGAGTTATAACAAACACCAATTAGGAGACAGAGACAATGAAAAGAGACCCCCCCCCACACACACACCCCAGAGAGAAAGTTATACAGCAAAGCACTTTCTGTGTTTGCTTTTTTTTCTTCTTCTTTTTCAAAATAACGACAAATGCACCTGCAGAGGATGAACCAGAGAACTTAGAGTTCCTGACACAGCGTTTTATGTCAGGCAAAGTCAAAGTACAGTTGGTAATGTCAAACACAGGGTGCCACCCGTGTTCCTCCTCGAAGAATCAATACGCTGAAGTCACTTCATTTGGGTGCACTTAGGAAGCTATGCCTAACTTTTAACTGTTCAGGTCCTCTTGTTTCCTGTGGCCGCACTGTAGCTTGCTGAGATTGCCTTGCAGTTCCCCACCTCTGTTCTTAGGATCTACTCAATGCTCTAAGCTCCTGCTAAAGGCCCTTCCATGCTCGTGTGTGATTGACTTTTGTTCTTTACCTATAAGACCCTTCCAAATAGGCTCTTACACACTTACTGTTGAGTGTGACCTGTTGCCCATGGGGCAGGGACAAAGTGGGAAGCAGTAATGTCTCTGTTCCCTAGGAGATGGAGGAGCAGGAGGACAGGGTGGGGGCCACATCACTGATTCACCTTAATATGTTGTCCTGCCTCTGTGCTATTGTCCCCTAAAATATATAATAACTTCTATCTTCTTTTCATAGGAATTCAACTTGGGGTGCAGCAAAGCCCTGTAGAACTCCCCCCAAGTTTTCTTGCCTCATATCTAGCCTCATGTGTAAGAAAGAAAAGCTCTTGAAACGTATAAAAATAGGATTCATGTTTTAGGTTTGGTTATGATGAGGGGTGACTGGATCTACTGGAGTGGCCAGGCTTATGCTTCCATCTAAGGCTCCTTAGATCTTGAGTAGAACGAGAAGCAGCTATAACCTGTCTGTCTCCACAGTGACTCAGTTTCTCTAATCAAGTTCTACCTGCTGAAGATTCCAGGACCTCCCAAAAACGACACCAGTACCTGGGACCAATTCAAGTATACTGGTGGGACTCATTTTACATTCAAGCCAAAAGGGATAATGAATGTTAAGCCATTAGGGTAAAGGCCGAGGGCATCAGCTTTGCATGGAAGAGGAGGAAGTCTTGTCTGCTCATGGACACTGGAGTGATACCTGCAGTTCCTAATACTTGTGGAGAACTGAAATTCTGTCTGCTGTTCACCCATCTGTCTGTTGAACAAACATGTAGCCTCTGTGCCATGACTTCAACAGTCACTCCAGATGGATAGAAGGATAGAATTTGAAGATAATAATCACAACATTTTCTCATAGAAACCTGCCCAGGGTTGAGGATTAAGATGGGGTCTATTGGTAGACACAATGCCTTCAGAGAGCAGATGCAGCACAGAGATGCTTCCTGGGGCATCTAGGAAGGAGAGGTTAAGAGGGGTTAGATGGTGGAGGGGAAATGAGATGACAGGAGAGACTGAAGCCGTGAGTTTGAAGCCAGCCTGGGCTATGTAGTGGGAGTTGAGCCAATGGCTCCAGAGTAAAGCCTTGGCTCCAAAGAAGGAAGGAATGGAACTTGATAAGCATGTAACTGAAAGTGCTTAAAGTCCCCTTCCTGCTTTAAATGCTTTATTATTTTTATTTTATGTGCATTGATATTTTACCTGTGTATGTCGCTGTGGGTGTGAGATCCCTGGAAATGAAATTACAGAAAGCTGCCACATGGATACTCAGGTGTTCTGGAAGAACAGGAGGGCTTTTAACCACAGAGCCATTTCTCCAGCCCTTACTTCCTGTTTTGTAAAGAGCTTTTTTTGTTTGTTTATTTGTTTTGTTTTATGTCACTGTTTAGTATTCTAAACAGCCCATGGAAGAAGTGCAGCTATGGCTGTGCTTAAGGTCTTCAGTTGCTGTCAAGGAAAAATTGAAGTACTGTTCTCCATGTCATGAGTTTTTGAAGAATTCTTTATTCATCTTCTGGAAGGTTCAGCCAACTGGAATAATATCCTGACCCTACCTGAACTATGTTCCTCTCTTTCCTATCCCATCTTGCCTTTCTCTTCTGCTTCCTACCTCTCTCTTTTCCTCAAGCTTAGAAAGTCTAAACAAACTCTAAGGACCGCAGCTGGATAATGTTCGTTTTCTGTTTTCCCAGAAAGATGCCTAAGATTAAGTTCTCTAGAGACAGCTGTCCTTAATGGATAAGACCCTCCAAGGCAGCTATATATCCCCACAGGCTGGATGTTTCTTTTGTCCCCCAAATCTGGACTGAGACAGACTAACACCCTGGTGTCCTCTGTATTTCTTCTGTCTTGCAAAATTCATCCAGAGTAAACCCAGATCAGAGTTGAGGGAGGGGCCAGCGCATTTTGCTGGAGCCCCAGATTCCTGTTTCCTTTAGGGTCTGCTGTCTCTCCTTTCCTTCTTGACCCACAACAGCATCCTTCACTGGCCCAGACCACACAGAGATGCGGAGACCTTCTCAAGCTCTCTTCACCTGGAGGACCCTTGGCTTTTTTTGAGAGACCTAGCTGAGGTACTCTCTGCCAGTAACACTTCCTGCACCTGCTTGTCCACACCTGCCCACCCCCTCACCAGCATCAGCATTGGCTGATTGATTCTTCCTCTGTGTTGGCTCTTGCATGGGACTGCAATGACTTTCACGTCTGTCCATATTTATTTATTTTATGGAACTTGGCTCCCTGTGAACAGAAGGGTCCTGAGTCGACTTGATGTCCAACACCTCTCAGTGAATGAGGCACAATCAGTTTCTGAAAAGGTGGACGGAACCTATGGAATCAACGGGGACACAGATCTGTTTTGATGACATCAGTAATTAATTCTACTCTAGTTACTTTGGAACCCCACCACCAGGGTCACAGGTGGGAAGAGATAGACATCTTTACAGATCTTGGCTTCACTTGTTTTACTTTTTTGTTTCTTTGTTCTTTATAAAACATCTTTATTTGATTTTTTTAGTTACATACCAACCACATTTCCTCTGCCCTGTCCTCTTCCCATCCACCCCCAGGTTCCTCTCACCCCATTTCCGCATTCTCTCCTCAGAGGTTAAGGCCTTCCATGGGGAGTCAATGAAATCTGGCATATCAAGTTACAGCAGGAACCCCCCCATAAGGCTAAGCAAGGTATTCCTCTCTAAAAAGCCAGTTGTGCATTGGTCCCCCAAACTGCCCAAGCCACTCAGTGTCATTGATATTCAGGGGGCCAAGTTCAGTCCCGTGAGGGCTCCCCATCAGCTGGTTCTTAAGTCCAAATTAACAACCAACATCAAAACATCCAAGTACTTTGTGGTGTGTGGTGCTTTGCCACCCCCCTCCAGCTTGCTCATGTCAGTATTATTTTGCCTAGTTTATGCCTCTAAGTTGGTTTATGATTGCCAGCATCAGCATGAAAGCCTGATGGGAGTTCAGCTACGCACCAGGCTTCAGCTGAATGTGTGTGAATAGCCCATAGTAAAGGCTTCTATTGTTCCTGGAAGACTTATATTATGGAAAGAGCAATTAATCATTTTCTGAGGCAGCTTGGGGGAGGGGCGAGTACATGGTGAGGTTGATGATGGCTTTTTCTTCCAAGATGCACAAATAAAAACCCCAGCCAAGGCTTTCCTGAAGACATGTTTGTCTCACGCATGGATCACATTTCCACGCCAAGGTAGAATTCCATTACCAAACAGCCAGCTGACAGAAGCAACTGAAGGTCGGCTCCCCTGCTGCGGGGACCTGTGGACTCTTGGCACATCCAGGCAAGGCAGTTCTGTGGAGTTCAGGATTCAGGCCCAGTGATGAGGCCTGAAGCTTCCTCTAGCATTTCCTTTGCTAAAGGTATCATCGGTCTCTGGGTGACCCACGAGTGAGGAATTTTGCTAGGCTTTGGGTGGTTGATAGGAAGGAGAACTTGACACTTAGTTCAATGCCTTCTGCATACCTTTGACGAAAGGAAGTGCTTAGCAAATATCACCTGTATCTTAAAGCTGTATGTAGTTTGCGCAGATGAGTATTCCCTTGCATGTATATACACTACATGCATGCATGCATGCCTTGTTGCCCCTGGAGGTAAGAAGATCCCGTGGAACTGGAGTTACAGATGATTGTAAACTGAGAACTGACCCTGGGGCATCTACAAGATCAGTAAGCGCTGTTAACCCGTGAGCCATCTCTCCATTCCCTGATATCAAGTGGTGCATGCATTTTGATAGAACACATATGGTAGCGATTGTTTCCCACACTACTCTGATGTGTCTATAAAAAAGAGGTAGGAGGAATGTGTCAGATAGCTGCTAATAGAGAAGGTAGCGCTCTAAAATTAGTGACTTTACTTGATAAGCATTATTACCCACGGTTTAGTGTATCAATTCTCACCCTGTGGATCACATGTTTTCCCCCTCCCAATGATCTTAGAAACTCCCAACCATAAGTTAAATTTTTTTGCTACTTTACAACTGTAATTTTGCTCCTCAGTTCTTAGGATTATTGGGGAGAGGAAGATATGCAGTGAACACAATTATTTAAAACAAATAAAATGAGGACTACCAGCATGCAATAATTTATCATGACCAGCAGGTGGCGCACAAGCACCACATTTTGACAGTTTCTGGGCCCTGCTTTGCTTGTGACTTATTAGTTTGCTTTTGCTTTTTGTTTGTTCATTTGTTTTTGTTTTCTTCTTTATGGGATGAGACATGGATTTTGTGTCTGGTCTCATCTACTTCATCTTACACTTACTGGATTTCTTTCCAGCTTCTTGCAGGATATTTTCTCTGTCCTGATCCTGGAAGCTAGGGGTAGGGGTGGGTAGGGTTATACCCTTCTGCTCTCAACTCCTTAACTGGGGACCTGAGGGCTGGATGAAGTTTAAACACATATATCATATGTTACTGGGGTTGTATTTCCTAGATGTAGCTCCATGGCACAGGAAGGATGGTTTCACCTGAAATTTAAAAAAAAGCCTTGTGTGGAGCTAGTATCAGGGCTTGGAATCCTTTGCATTCCAGAAACCTAAGCAGGAGAAAGAAAAGTTGGAGGCCAGTCTGGGCAGCTGAGAAAGACCATAAATAAAACCCAAAAGTTGAAAGACGACAGAGGATAGAGCCCACTTTGAGTTCTTGCCTAGTGTGGATGAACACGCAAACAATAAACACACACACATGTGCACATACACACTCACGCACTGTGGGAGAGAATATATTCAGTTAGGCTTCGACTTTCTAAATGAAGCCAGCATGTTCACCTGAACAACCTTCTTGCAGAGTATCTCTGGGCAGGTCCTGCAGCTAGCACCCAGTGACAGTCCCCCCCCATGCTGTATGAGAACTGTGCCACCACCATTGCCCTGCTGGACCCTGGGCATTTTCAGTTAAAGATTCTCCCTTCTTTGTCCTTCGGAACCAGGCCCATTTTTGACAGCTTTGTTCTGTCTACATGCAGAATGTCATCAGTTCCCTCACCAGTCCGAATTCCACGTTCTCTCATCATCCTGCTGGACATCTTCTCACGAGCATGTCTGTTCTTTGCAGGCTTCTGGCCTTTGTGAGACAGGCGAAGGTGACATATGTGGGAAACACTTTGAATGAGCACCAGGCCCTGTGTAAACCTCAGCAAGATGAAGGAGGTGGGACCTTAGCCCACCAGGCAGTTAGAAACCATTCACCCCTGAATGGTCCAGGGAAGCATGGACATTTGCTTCGTTGGACAACCAGGGTCCAGTGTAAGAAACATTAGAATTAAATGCCACTGGAAGAAGAGGTGCGCTTTGGTGGACCATGTTTCACCATGGATTTTAAATTCAGAATGAACTTTCACAGGAGCCGTGGTAGCATGTCCGCTTCCTCTCCAGTCAGTCACTGAACAGCGTGGGTGGCTCCTCCATACCTGCTTCATTCTCCCCATCCATCCCAGATTAGATTCCTCTCAGAATCTACACCCCTCCTTGACTGAGCTCCTGGATAATGCCTAGTAATACAAATTTAAAAATTTAGTTATTTTTTCACAATATTTTTATTATTTAGAAATTTTTACATCATGAACTGGAAGTCCACTCACTTCCCATTCCTCCTAGGTCTGCCTCCCCCTTGTAATCCCCCTAAAAAAGAAGGAAAAGAAAAAGGAACAACAAAATAAGTGTGATTTCTGCTGCTCATATATTTACTGGAGCATTGTCAAAGTCCCAGGGACCAGCCCCTTAAAGAAAAATGAGTCTTCGTCACCCAGATCCCCACCAGAACACATGTCAGCATCAACGGCTTTCTGTCTAGGCTGTTTCTTGGTGGGGGCTTAGGGGTTGTCAGAGAAACCTCCTATGTCCCTCTTTCTTGATTGGGAGCCAACAGCCATCAATACCATGGCAAAAGTAATTTCCTTGCCCCCTACAGTCAGTGGGAACATGGACCATGTCCACCCATATGGTTTCCAGGGTCAGCACATGCCAGGAACTCAGTAAGGTCACAGGTTGGTACAGTTCACAGACATCAGCACAGCTCTCTGCTGCTACAAGGGCCCTGACACCATCAACCCACAGCAGTAGCACAGGCCAGGGACATCCGCATGGCTTCAGTCTGCAGCACAGACCACAGACATCTGTCTGGTCTTCAGTGGCAACACATGCCGGCCATGAACTTCAACACAGGCCCTGGCTTCTGAGAGGGCCAGGCAAATATGACAGCCTCTTTTAATTAAGAACTAGGTCTCGGTCCCTGCTTCTGAAACAGAACAGTTTCTAAAGAAAAGCCACAAAGGACAAGTGATCTCCAACACCCCCAACAGCATTCGGGTGGTTCAAGGACTCTAGTTTCTGAAGCACTATAGATACTGGGCCATGCAAAGACCAGGCTCTGATACGCCATTGTTGCTCAGACTCAGGGTGATGCTGCAGTTTTGGCAAAGTGTCTGGGGGCAGGTTTTATGTGAGGTCCTGGCTGCCACACGTCTCCCCACCCTCAAAGTCTGCCATTCCAAGGCTTGCCAGGCTCAATCTTCATGCTTGTAGCCTGTGGACAGCATTGAGGCTCCTCACCCTGTCTCCCAGCAGGGCAAGCAGAAATGGCTGCAGTAGTAGGGACTCAATGTTGGGTGCCAGCTGGCAGGCCTAGAACTGGACCTATTCAGTCATGCTGTGTTTCCTAGGGAGCCCCAGGCTGCAGCACTCTACCCCATGTAGGGTAAAAAGAGCCAAGGGAAAAAACCCTGCCTTTGACTTGAACCTGGGAGCAGTGCTTAATCGCTGAGCTTATCCCAGAGTCAGGCCACAAAACCCCACCAATCCCAAGCCACCATGGAAAAGCTCTGCCACCCCCAAGAAGCCCTATATATATAAGCTCTGCTTTCTGTTCTGCTTGATGTTGCTTCTCATCCTAGAGATGGCCATTCTCCTGAATTTGGTGACTTTCAGAAGATCAGAATCCTGCTCTATCTACTCCTTGGGAGTAAAGTCCACCTATAACAACTCTTTAGGAGTAGAATGAAATTATAACCCTTTGGCGGGGAAACCCTTCCCTTCAGGAACAAGGTTGTTATACTTGTGTTGTGACACACACACACACACACACACACACACACACACACACACACACACACCAGCAGAGCTGCAAAACTTATAATGACTTTTTGGTATTTTTGGCTCCAGGCTGCCAGGATACCTTTCGATCTGAGCTCCGAGGCTGCTTACACCCTGTCCTTGATAGGTTCTAGCTGCCTGGATTGGGTCTATCAGGAACAACTGATGAGACTGTAGGTTACAGGTGGAATCATTCACGGAGAGACTCCGCCTCCCTGAAAGATAAAGGCAAGGGAGCCAGTGAGGCTCCATGTTGGTAGCTTGCCAGCAGGTGGGCCCAGGACAGGTTCTATGCAGCAAATGTCTCTGCAGAAGCGTTAGGCTGCCACACACCACCGGGTCCTCCATGCCCCCGCCAGCAGCCAATACCGCTGTGCCTGCAGGCCACAGGCAGTGCCGCTGCCCCTCGTCCTCCGTCCCCCACAGGGCGAGAAGCACAAGCCACAGTTGTAGCAACTCCATTGCATCCAGCAAAGACCTGTTTCTGTAGGAGCTCCAGACCGCTGCACATCTCCCTGTCCCCCGTGCTGGCTGCCCCGCTGCTCATCAGGAATGGCTCGTGTTTGTGTCCTGCTGGCTGAGAGGCAACAGTGAAAGGTACAGATTCATCGTTCTCTGTTCGAGGCTGCGTCCCGCCAATTTCGTGTATCCACATTTTAAAAGCATCTTTTTATAAGGTTTGCTTTTGTTTCTGTATTTCTTTTCTTTTTTTTTTTTTCTTAGTTGTTCGGAAGCTATTCGGGCCTTGCACACACCCCTACCTCATGCCATCCCTTCTGAGCTCCAATGGGTCTCTGAGACTCTTCTGAGCTTATCTAAGGCAGGTGCTGGCCACCGCCACCGGTGTTTTCTCTGAGATATTTAATTATTTTTAAGTGAAGTGGACACACAGCTCCCTCTGCTTCTCCTCTGTTGATGGTTCTGTGTCTTGGGGCCTTGTCAAGTGGGGCAAGGGTTTCCCACTCCTCCGATGATTTCTACTCCTTTTTAGAATGTTTTGCTCTACTCAAGTTGTATGTAATGACCCCCCCACACACACACACACATTAAAAATCAGGAGTGTTGGTGTATTGGTGTAGTGATTTTTTAAAAAGGCGAGGTGGGTACTTTTCAGCGGGCTCTACCAAGGTATGCTGCTAAGCAAACATGCACAATGGAATTAGTGCAAGAGGTTTATAGGGGGAGGGCAGAGAGGGATTTGAAAGGTTTCTCGGAGTAGGGATATGAGAGAGGCAGACAGAGAACAGGCAAGAAGAGAGACAAGAAAGGTAAGAGAGAGAACCGTGCCTGGTATGTTTAAGGGGTGCACATGCTCAGAGCTGATGCGGGAAAGGCACCTGGTGGCAGGTATGACATAACTGCCTCCGAGGCCAGGGCAGTGGGGTGGTGAAGATAACTCTTGAGGGGTTCATCCGGTGTCTGTCTTGAGTACTTTCACACTGCTGGGGTCAGCGAGGAGAGTGCCTAAGCTCTTTCCTTCCTCACCTTGGGGTTCATTAGGATCTTAGGTGCTCACTATTCCTGCTATTAGACAGTTCACAGCTCTTTGTTATAATTACTGTCTAATTGTTATAATCACCATCGAGAGTTTAAAACACAACCCTTGGGTCTATCCTCCAGTTCCATCACTACCCGATGAAGCAAACATGGCCTTTCTTAGCTCATCCGTCCATTTTCATTAATTTAATTTTTAAAAATTTATTGAGTTGAATGATGTAATGCTCATTCCTGGTTGTCAACTTGACTACATCTGGAATTAAAACTCCCAAATGGCTGGGCAAACTTGTGTGGGATTTTTGCTTAGACTGTTTAAATGTGAAGATGCTTCTGACCCATATCTTTGAGGAAGGGAGACACACCTTTAATCCAGATCCTTTGAGCTGTGAGAAACCACTATAATCTGGGCCATGCCTCCCACTGGCAGCCTACAAGGGCCATAGAAGAAAGAGGACTGCTCTCTCTTTGCTTGTGTGCTTGCTCTCAATTTTGCTAGAAAGTCCGTTCCTTCCCTGGCTTTGGAGCCAGCTCCTTTGGGATTGTGGCATGTACTGAAGAGCAGCTCTGACAACCAGCCTGAACAACTGCTGGATTCTTAGACTTCCGATTCATAGGCAGCCATTTTTGGGTTAGCTGGACCACAGCTTGTAAGTTATTCTAATAAGAATCCTTTATATATGTAGAGAGAGATTGATTCTATAAATTCTGTTATCAGAGAGAACTCTGACTAATACAAATGATTAAATAAGGTGTAGGAACCTTCAGGGAGTAACACACCCATAGCATGTAGGAACCTTCAGGGAGTAACACACCCACAGGCTCATGCATTTGAACTCTGTCTCTAGTTGCTGCCACAGGTCATGTTGATACTGGTATTGTGACCACCCTCACTGTCCCCGATTGCCCGTGAGCACAGTATGCACAGGGCAGGCAGGCTAGTCCTCAGTCTTGGCTTCACTTGCTTCCTGCAGGTGAGGGTATTGCTGCTCAGATGCTGCCTCCCAGTTGCCAGGAAAGTTAAGCAGCATGAAGGCAGTGGGCTTCCAGATACCTCAAGGCACTAGAAACTATTTTTCTATCTTCAGGTTTACTATATTCTTTAAAGTCCAGCCTGAGCTTCAGATCATAAAATACTCATTTCTGTTTTCTACCAGAATGGGACTGGGACGCATCCTAGAGATGAAAGTGGAGGCTCAGAGGCCAGAACCCAGTGCTCACCTGCATGTAGGCTATGTCTCCCATTTGTAATGTTATGTCTGAGCTAATGATCTGAATCTACAGACAATCATCTAGATTAGATTCTAAGACTCACTCTATATACTTTAAGGCAGGACACTGTTTCAGCTCACAGCAGGGTGGGACTGTGGGCCCATAAAAGGCTTTTACTGGGGGAGGAATTTTGAGGGTCTCTGTCAGCTCTGGAATGTTGGGAGGTACCAATAAACTGCCATTTCCCAAGGAATTATGTATATATAGAGTTTCCTTAGCCTTTCAAATCACAGGACCACGGTGTTTCTATGTGTGTGCCATCTGAGGCTGTGCGCTGGCTGAAGTGTGACCGCAGCTGGCTAGCATGCTTTGGTCCAACTGTGCCTTTTATACATTTTCATTGTTGATGTGTATTTTAAAAATGATCATAGGTGCAAACTTGTTTATAATTGAATGTGCATAGTACCTGCAGACCCTCTCCATGTTGGATGTTATTAGTTGAGGTCATGTCCCTGCCATAATCAAGATGCTTGAGAAATATTGCCGTTTCCTGTCTGTGCTTCATCATGATGGATGGAGTCCAGCATTGCACGTGTGTGTAGAAAGTGAATCAAACAGGTCAGTAGGAGCTTGAAGAATTAATTAGGAATGCAATTTGGGCTGTTTATATTTATGGACAAACACCCCATATAGACTCGGCAATGTCACACAATATTGAATGGAATCCTCAGGCCAAGTATAGAGCTGCTTTTATGACAGAGAAGGTCCTAATCTGGCTGATTTGGTTTTCTAGAGCCAGGAAGGGTGCCATGTGCTCAGATGTCATGGTGCTCCTTTTGCCCTGTGTGTATGTACACATGTATACACATGCACACACGCACACACACACAGAGAAGGGGGTGGAAACAAAGAGAAAAGGGTACTTTTTAAACTATATAGCAATTTATCAGTTGTTGTTTAAAGCTCTACTCACAAACATCAAGCCACTCTGTTTAGATGTTAAGGAACAGGAAATGGCTTTTCAGCATCATTGGCTTCCAGGTTGTGGGCAGCTCATGAGTGGAGCACAGATGTGGATGGCTTCACAAATCATACTGTTAACTCTCTCAATTCCCTGGTGCCAATGTCCTTGTGTTATTCAGACTCCCCAAGGTCACAAAGGAGTCAGTTTTCTTTTTAGTAACCCATGTTAGTTGTGTGTGTTCAAACATTGCCAGCAGGCAGCTCAGAGCCGCGTGCATGTGTGTGTGTGTGTGTGTGTGTGTGTGTGTGTGTGTGGTATGCATCTGTGAGAGAGTAATGTTTACCTGTGCAAACACCAGATTTGAGTTAAGCTAACCAGCAATCATTCTCATCCATCAAACCCAAACACCCGGATAGGAAACCTAGCTGGGTTCTAACGCATGCGATGGAGAAGGTCAGTCTCTGAGGCATGATGGGGCATAATTCTTTTTCATTAAAATATGGAAACATCTGTTCTTCACAGCTCATTTAAAGGCTACACTTTATTAGATATTAGTCAATGATCGCAGAGTCATTTGCCTTCAAAAGCAGGTGCACTTCTCTGCACTTAGCGCTGGTATTTGAGGCCAATGGGACAATGCATGAGTCTCTACACAAAATGTAGGTGTCCCCAAAGGCGCCCCAGAGAGTAGAAGCAACAGACCATCCAGTGGAGGGCCCGTCTTTGTCCTGTCTTCTAGACTCTTTCCTAAAAACTAATGCTGCACTTGGGTGACATTTGTAGAGCTTGTCAGTATCTGTAGCACTGTGGGTGCCTCTTGGTACACAGAGAAACAAGTGCCCCTGGAGGAGGCCTAGTGAAGGCAGATAGTCCTCTCCTCAGTCCTTCTGTATTCCAGTAGACCTGGCCGCTTGTCTGTAGTTGCTGGGGCAGCATGGACCTTAGTGGTTGTTGCCAGATTCTACAGGAACAGCAAACCTCAACACTATGAGCACGGCCTGGCAGGAGTCTGTAGCCAAGGGCCTCCATGGCAGCAAGCCACTGGGTTGGAGACTGGGAATTCCCTTCCATGTGTTGTGCAATGCTTTCCATGTTCACAGAAAGTCTTAAGATGAAATTTTCAGAATTCATGAGCAGAGCACATGGCTTGGTAGCGGGACAAGTGTATAAAAGGCCCTGGGCCTGATGTCCAGAACCGTCATTGCCAACAATGAAAACATCAGATGTTAAAATTCTTTGATCTTGGTTTATTCCAACTGTGGAAACATTGAATGAGTTCCTACTAAAAATGTTGTATCCTGAGCAATGTATAATGGAAAATCAAGCTTAAAGCATTTTTAGAATTTTAACAAGTTCCAAAACCTTTTGGGCTCATCAACACTTGACTCTCTATCTCTATGACTCTAGGCATCTTACCCTTTCTACTTTGGTGTGGACTGAAAATAGGGCCTTCAATGTGTAGCTAAGGAGCAACCATGGACAGCACAAATGGCTTCTTCAAATGAAGGATATAGAACCCTCCAGTTCAGTGGTTCTCCACCTCAGCTGTGCAGCAGATCCCATGGAACTTTCTTTTTCCCTTAGGAATTTATTTTTATTATTATGTGCATGTTTCTGCATGTGGGTATGTGTACATGAGTGTAGGGGCCCATGGAGTCCAGAGGCATCAGATCCCCTAGACTGGTGTTGCAGGCATTCTGAGCCACCTTACATAGGTGATGGGATCCAAACTCTGTTCCCTGGGAAGAGCAATAAGTGTTCCTAATCGTTGAGCCATATCTCTGGCCCCAGAGAAGTTTCTGCACATAAGAACAAAGCAATTTTTCAGGGAGTAACAGAGTTGAGCTGAAATGTACTCACTTCTTGGCTTTTAATGATAAAAATATGTGGCCATCATGAAGAATCATTGCCACAGTGCTAAGAAGAAATATCAGGTGTGTCACATTAGAGCAAACAATTTAACTTCATCCTGAAGTGGCCAAGTTATTTATTTTTTAACAGCTTGGGTTGTCTATAGAATATTATTTTTAGATCCAACATCCACCAGCAGAAAACCCTTGAACCTGATGGGTGCAGAGAGCCCATGTGCAATTTAAAATATGTATTCATTATAATTTATTTATTACCATTAGCAAAGCTCTCTCTGTGCTAGAGAGGATGTTGGACATGGGGATACAAATGTGTGGGACAGTTGACCTCCGTGAAAGAAGTGCTTGATTTATTGAATGAAATAGATGAATGACTGATTCTAATCCAGGACAAATAAAAAACTGACTGCTTATCAATGGCCTCTATCTCCATTGATGTGCATCTCAACCCTGGCAGATACACAGAGAACCTAGCTTCAAATCAGGGTATTTAATTCAGACCACAAACTGACTCCTCTGGGGATTGCTCTAGTGTCATATGAGAATGTCCAACAATTATCTCTGTGATTTCTCGGCCCATTCTGGGTCAACACTCATGAACCTGGCTCAGTACTGCAAACTGTGCATTCCTAGAAAGGTCTACAGCTCACTGTGGAGATATTACTATATAGTCATTTTGTGACTGAGAGAACATTGGTTTGTTATTTTTGCCTTGCAGAGTGCCATGGCTCTGCTTTGGGCAAGAGGACTTCCTAGTTTGTCTCTGACATTATTTCCATGAGCACCTACACTCCACTACAACCTCTTATTGGAAGATTCACGTGAGGCAATAAATGAAAACCAAATAGTAAAGATCGCCAGCCTCCTATCCCAGACAGAAACCACCTAGTACAGAGCTAACTGTGCCACTAAGCCTGAGTGAGTTTTTTCTCTAGTAGACTCAAACACCAAGCAATGAGGAAGCAGCAGAAATGAGAACTCTTCCACTAAAGTGTACCGGAACTTGGCATCTGCTGGGGATTGGTTCCAGAACCTACTGTGGTAGCACAATCTAATGACACCTGAGTCCCTTGCTGAGTCCGTACCCAGGCATGCTTTAAACGCTGTCTTAGAAGAATGCAGTGACATAGCTACACTCTGTGTCCTAAGAACAATGGTGAGGTAGAAGGCAGACATGTTCGGCACAGATGCATGCTTGGTAAGTATTTTCCATTTGAGGGTGAACGAACGAGTCTCTTGGGTACTGAGGTTAGACTGTGTGTCGACGGCACTCGATTCCTTGAGATACTCCACACTTGTTCCTCCAAATTCACAAGTTCATGGAACAATTTTAAAGCATTGTTCTGATTCTGAAAATTTATTTCTTTTTTATTTTTACGTATGTGCAGGGGCTTGAGTGCGTGGATTTGCTTTTGTGTGTATGTGTCTTTGAGAGAGAGAGAGACAGGGAGAGAGAGGGGGGAGGGGGGAGAGAAAAGCTGCTAGAGAACCTGCATTGCCCATATTTCCTTGTGGGGCTCAGGGTCTCTCTCACTAGCTTGGAAATTGCCAAGCATGCTAACTGAGCTAGGCAGTGACACCCAAGGACCCTCCTGTCATTTCTTTTCAGGCTGGAAAACACTTGCTACCATGTCAGTCTTTATTTTTAAAAAATTATTTATAAAATAAAGTCTTTTTTATCCATACATCCTCTTGCTCCCCCTCCCTTTCCCCTCCCAACCCCTCCCTATCTGCCTTCAGCCTCCCTCCTCCCCACCCCCATCCCCTCCCCCCAAAGGGCAAGAAGTCCCAATGGAGTTTGATGATTGGAATAGGGTCCTTGTGCTTGCAAGTTCCCAACTCTGTTGACCTAGTCTTATCTAGGCTCTCTTCCTTTGTCTTAAGAGTTGCAGTGGATCTGTTATCCCATCGCCTGTTCCTTGACTCATTAACCAAGGCAGGCCTTATGGCTGTTTATCCATAGGAACAAGAGGGAGCATGGGAACGAAGCTCCAAGTGTGGTACGTCTCACTCACCCTTGCCAACAGCAGTGAGAGGCACATTTGCATCAAGTGTGCGGATGTAATGGAGGGCATGCTGTGGTTCCAGCCCTCCCTAAAGGCTGCCGCATGTCATGGCTGTTTAGAAATTAGAGATTTAGTTTTCTTCCATAGAAAGCAACACGTATAGTTGGGAAACATAGAGAGGGGTATGGCAATCTGTAACTTCATCTGAGGTTTTGAGGTCTACACAGGCTATATAACAAGTAGCAAATTAAGAAAACCCATAGGGCCTCCACTAAGAAGCATGGGAGCACAGTGGTCAAATGGTACTCTGGAAGGGTTCAGGGTCACAGCATCTCCACATACCATACAGTCCTGTCCCTTGATAGTGAGGGACATGTCATTATGTCTACAGGCAATAGATGCCCAGATCTCCTGACTGTGGGTCTCAAAAAGCAGTGGGAGTTTAGATAAACCTGAATCAGTGTGCTATGTGCCTGGTTCCCATGGGATACCTCAATGTCACCTACGTCTTTCATTCTTCATAGTCTACAGTGGTGAGAGACCTGAGCACTGGACAGCCTTAAGGACATTTTCACCACAGTGGACTTTGGGTCCAAACATCCAGATTCTAGACAGCTGTAGCCGAAAGGCCCTTGCTCTTGGCTAATGGCTAAGCATTAATTAGGTGTGTGTTGGCTTTAAGAAAAAAAAATGAAACAAACAGTTGGACCATTCCTGCTCTGTGCTTTTGGCTGGCTGCTTCCTGCTTCATAAATCTGGAGAGGGATGTGAGGGAGTCAGAAAGCTGCTCCCTATGTCCCAAGCCTGGCTGTGTTGGGGTAGGGGGAGGCGGCCACAGCACCTCTCTGGACCAGCTGCCATATCCATCTGCAGCTGGGCCTCTCCGTGATCTACAGCCAGAGTGCTGCGCCCAGAGCCTTTATTGCAGCTTCACAGCAGCTGGTGTGAGTGGGAGTGGAAAAATAAACCTTCCCTGGCATTAGGAAAAATGCACCCTAACACAAATAAACACTCACCTTACCTCTGCTCCTGAGGTCTGAGATTATCCTCGTCTTGCTGTGAGCCGAGGCTTGCAGCTTAATTTTTACCTCTAGAGCTGATGAATCAAGGTTAGATTAGCATCCACAACCCAAAAGAAGTGGAGAGAGTCCCTAGAAAGGGCTGGCCTTGAGTTAAGAAAAGCATCCTCACTTTCACCGAGGCTGGATCTCAGTTTGAGAACCGCTCTTTGAAATGACAGATGGCAAAAGCTATTACTTAGCTGTTGATGGTGCCACACTTTATAGGACCAGTGCGGCAGCCAGGCAGCATTTGAAGGGACAGAGAGCCTGTGCACCATCCAGCCAGTCCTTATTCAGGCTTACCAACAGCAAGCCACAGAACAGCCTGCAATGCCTCAGTAGACAGTCAAAGAGTCCCATGCCTCAGTCACAGTAGCAGGGATGCTTATAGGTGGTGTAATGTACTGTTGAGGAGGGCATACACTTAGCTTCTCTTGCAAGGCTTTCCAGTAGACACTGATCAATGCCGAGTGTCTGCTATGGGCATATTATAGGCTCAAAAAAGGGTCAGAACTTCCAGCCAGGACAACTACACTTTGCACAATGGTGCTCCCAGAATTAGGATAAATATTTACAGGGAACATAGGAGATAGAACTAGCCAGCATTGGGGGGTCAAGGGAACAGGATTGTGAAAGCCCCAAATATCCCACAGTTACACATAAGGGTGTGGCTGAAGCCTCTTATACATTGATACATTGTGGCTGATAATAAGGGTGTGGTTGAAGTCTCTTATACATTGTGGCTGATAAAAATTATTTTCTCTGCAAATTCTTTTCTACCCACTTGGCTAAGTGATGATTTCTTCTCCTAGGCACCAGTATTTTAAATTATTTACATTTGCTATTTCCTGGGGGTAAAATATACCCTTTAGATCCTTAAGAGCAGCAACAGCATGCTTTACATCTTGAGTATACAAGGCAGGGCAGTCACATGTACACTTGCCTTCTTTGCCTAAATAAACAGCTTTCAGTTGAGCTCCTGATGAGTCCTGGATGCCTTTGACAACTGTCCTGGCCTGGTGAGCCTGAGGGCAGTCAGACTTGCCGAAGTGTGAGGGCTGAATCTATAGGATGCCCACCCTTCTGTGCTGTCTGCATCTGCACAGATCCTTCCTCCAGTCTAGAGTCCAGTGGAAGAGGAAAGAGTGAGCTAATTGGAAGGACTATGATAACATGAACCCAGAGAACAAACAGTGTGCCTGCAAATAGAGCAGCAGTTGAGCAGACCCTGGGTGATAGCATCAAAAACAGTAGCCATGTGCCAGAAGAGTCTTACTTTCGTTATCACAGGTGAAGAATACCCCTTCTCACCAATATGTGGTTTCAATTCTTCAGCTGTTCATCAACTTCTACCTGAAAATGCTAGATATAAGCTGTGCTACATGTTGATCAGCATGTTGGAACCCATGTCATCCCTTCTGGTGTGTAAGTCACAGACTCACTCCTGAACCTAGTGTATCCATGCCATGGCTATTGCCTGCTTGTCAATCACAAGGCCAGCATTTTAGTGATCACATTAGCTCTCAGATGTCACCAGCATTAGGTTCAAATGCCCTTTACTTTACTAGATAATGAGCCTCAGACACACAGGTGTGGTGATATCAAGTTTATTACAGTGTAATTTTATAATTATTTAATTTTGTAACAGTTGTTAATCTCATACTGCATCTTGTTTATAAGGTAAACTTCATCATAGGTTTGTGTGTTTAAGAAACACAGAGCATATGAACTTGAGGTTGGAGCTGGTCATGGCATCCACTAGGGGGTCTTGGAACACACCCCCTGGGATGGAGGGGTCACTCTAAAGCACCAGTTCTCAACTTGTGGCATGTGACCACTTTGGGAGTCACCTAAGACTATAAGAAAACAGATTATTTACATCATGATTTGTAACAGTAGCAGAATTACAGTTACAGAGTAGGAATGAAATGAATGTATGGCTTGGGAGGGGGTCACCACAACATGAAGGACTATATTAAAGGGTCACAACGTTAGGAAGGGTGAAAACCACTGCTCTAAGGGCCTTGGAGTCTTACTATCTAATTTCACTTTTATCTATACTTTAGCAATGTGGAGCAGCCCTCACAAAGACATACCCATACTTAGTTGAAGAATGTCTTAAGGAAGAGTGGGTCAGGACTCGTGGGAAAGAGGCCAATGGTTTGTTTTCAGTCATAATCTCAAGTGTGCATTAAAGAAAATCAAGACTAAGGCAGGCTAGTTGATGGCTCAGTGGGCAAAGCAGTAGCTAAACCTGAAGAATTGAGCTCACTCCCTGAAGCCTACACAGTACAAGGATAGAACTTGTACTGTGTAGGTTACCCTTTGACTGATATATATATATATGCACACACATGTCACACTAACACAGATGCACAACACATAAAAATGTTATGAAAATTTTGAAAAGCACTAATGCCTTTTGCTTCCCACCACCTCCTTCAATGCAGTCCAATTATAAAAGCAGTAAGGAACGAATCCATTGACCAGTCAGAATGTTCTGAATTCATTTCCCTGCCTGGAGACCAAGTCTTCAGTGCATGACCTTTCCTTTCCTATGCTCTTCCTCTCTGATTCATCGCCTGCACTGAAGACTTTCCTCAATTATCTGGGCTTCTGGAATTTCTGTTTAAAAAGTTGAGGGCT
Organism: Sigmodon hispidus; assembly: GCA_004025045.1. NCBI lineage: Eukaryota > Metazoa > Chordata > Mammalia > Rodentia > Cricetidae > Sigmodon > Sigmodon hispidus. The sequence continues at coordinate 178,327 of PVIH01000411.1, read as the reverse complement.
TTTCAGCTAATCCGTGGTTCTAAGGAGCCTGTCTTATCAATGGCCAAGCCTCTGGGCTTTGTATATGAAGTGTGCCCTTGGGTCATGCTCTTTCTTTTGGGCTTTCCTGGGGTGTGATGGGAACAATAGTCAAGAAATTTCTTTTCTACTCTGGGCACTTTCATTTGTTCCTCTGCCTTGCGATAAACTCCCACTTCACCAGTGACATCTAAATCTAGAGATGATTCAGTTTCAACATGTGACGTGACTCCCATCCAGTCGGAAGGACAACCTCTTTCAGATGACTGCCTTAGGGTTCTCTGTAAGCATGACTAGTTATTTCTTCTGTTGCTAGCCTGAGTCCTTGATCCCTGTTTCTAGAAGCACAGAGCTTAAATAAATGATAGACTTTTAGATACTAAGAGTTTATCTTTTGCTCCCCAACTGCAGTGATTATTATTCATTGTTAACTTGATTCTGTTTAGATTTATCATGGAAACAAAAAATGGGTGTTACCTGTGAGAGTATTTCCAGAGAGGTTGATTCAGGAGAGAAGAAGGCATCCTGAACGTGGTGGCAGCATCCTGTGGGGTGAGATCTTGGACTGAATAAAAAGGAGGAAATGAACTGGACAGCAACATTCATGTCTCTCTGCTTCTGGACTGTGGGTGCCACAGACAGTGGATGCCATGTGACCAGCTACTTCACCAAGCTCCTCCTGTCACAGCTGGAGACTTTCCTGCGCCCATGACTTCCTTACTGTGATGATCCCTTAGGCTGTGAGCTGGAATAAACAGGCCCTTCTGTAAATGACTTTTGTCAGGCAGCTAGGCAAGTATCCACTATGATAAAACAGACTTGGAAACCCATCCTATGTGCCAAGCATCCCAGGTACAATCTAGAACAGGCACTGTCTGAGGAGTCAGAGAGTCAGGGGCAGCACCTGAGGAAAAAGTGGAGCAAAGTCAAGATAAAACCACCCCCAAAAGTACTCCTATTATGTGCCATAACAGAGTGGCTCCTGTGGGTGATGGGATTATTATCACAGGAAGGAAAGGTGGCTAGAAAAAGACACCCAGAGGGCTCAGCTGCCGCCTTCTGCTGCTGTCAGCTCTCTTCACATCCCTCCTTCCTGCCTTGTCTCCTGTCATAATCTTCTGGATATGTACCTTTACTACTAAATCCCACAATGCACTTTTGTTCTTCCACATTTCAGCATTTAAGCCTCATCGAGTGACTCTTGGTTTGCACCGCATTTAGTAACAAGAACTGAGAGTTTGATTTGTTTAAAGCCGTTTTCTCTCCCCTAAATTATTAAAATGAACATTTCACACTAATCAAAAGTAGTCAGCATGTAGAGTAGCTGAAAATGGGTAGACAGAGAGAGTGTGTTCTGATAATTGAACAGCTTCAAGGCCTGTGTGGCAAGGTTGCTCAAGATGGCTGTACTTTAAAGATTGGCAGAGCTATAAACCAACCTGCTTAAAATAAGACAGTCCCGTCTCAAGTGCTGACTGCACTTGTCCTGTGTGTAGACAGAGTTTATTTTCTAAATGTCATCCAAGATTGGGTCAGAGCTGCCCACCTGGTCCTCATTTTACCAGCTGTGAAAAGAGAAAGTTGTGACCAGAGAGCTTCCAAGAGATTCACAGCTTTGGCCAAGCACCGAGAAAACAAAAGAAGCCAAGTTTATTGAGTATCTGTTGTGTGCAAGCCCCTGCACGTTGCACTTTCCATGCATTTATCTTTTTTCATGCAGTAGTGATGAGGAGCAGGTGGCTGCCTTCCCAGCTTCTATTGGTGAAGAAGAGTGACGCTCCCCAGGCTGGAAGGACCCCAAGCACCGGGAGCAGAGTGTACCCCACAGCTGCCTTTCAGGTCCAAGAGCATCTGCACAGCTGCCGTTTCCATCTCCCTGCACAGGGCTCCACAATGAGAACTCCAGAACCCCAGTTGAAGCTGGGAGGGAAAGCAAGTCTCTTTAGTGTTGCCCGTCACTAGTGACAGCCTGTCTTCACATACTTGATGCCCAGGGTCAGTTTAAATCCTTGGATGTGCCAAAAGACCCATCTGTTCCTCCATCTGAAATGGGAATATTTTGCTTTTTTTATAAAATCTTGATTTGGTCTTTTGGTGTTTGTGTTACAGACTTCAGCCCAGAGGCCAATTATGAGCAAATGTATTAAGCAATATCAGAAAATAAATGAGCAGGGCTGTGGAAGGAGCATAGGAAAGGGGTGAATGAAGAATCGATGTATCATCTGGTCCAGATGACTCAGGGAAAGCACATAGGACTCTGAGGAACTTCAATAGCCCCTGGGCTCGGGCTCCAAGTGTAAGACACTGAGGGGTGCAGCAGAAGCACCTCAAAGAGACAGTAGAAGATGCAGCTGTTGCTATGGAATCACTAATGCTTATTCCTATGCTCATCTTTTATATATACCCACCTGGGAAGAGAGGCCAACTGTAACACACAATATGTTAGAGTCTGAAGACCTCTGGGATCTAACCCTTTAACAAAGAAAGCTACATGTCTCCTTACTGTGAATGATTACAAAGTTAGAGAGTCTGAAGCCATCAGAGTTGGGGATGGGAGAATCAGTGACCTATAGAATGTAGACATCACAGGAATATGGTGGGAACCACCTGGGTTTCTGCTACCCATTGATGTCTAGAATATTAAATTGTTTCTTTATCTGGAAAGTGGAATTGGGTATGAATATCCAAAGGCTGACATGATGACTGGGGGTAGGGCCACGTTTGACTAATTGTGTGAAGTAAAGGTTATAACCATGATTACTCTAATACAGCAGTTCTCAACCTGTGGGTCGTGGCCCCTTTGGGGTCACAGATCAGGTATCTTGCATATCTGGTATTTATATTACAATTCATAAGAGTGTCAAATTACAGTTATGAAGTAATAATGAAATAACTTTATAATTGGGAGTCAGCACAATATGAAAAACTGCATTAAAGAGTTATAGCACTAGGAAGGTTGAGAACCTCTGGGCTAATAGCTCTTTTCTTGACACTGTGACAAAATTCCTCCCCCCATAGAAGCAGAAGAGGAGAAAGGAGTACTTTAGTTCTATTTTCTGAAGAAATTCAGCCTAACATTGAAAGTAGAATGTCAGAAGGCACGTGTAAGCAGTGAGTCCTTGTAGTGGGACATTGTACTGCCTACTGGTTTAATAAAAACCTGATTGGCTAAAGGCAGACAGGAAGTGTGGGCGGGGCTACCAGACTATGAAAACTCTGGGAACAGGAAGAGCAGAGCAGAGATGTCAGGGAGAGACACAGGAAAGAAGATAATCATGCTGCTAGGAGAAAAGGTGCTAAGCCACATGGCTAAACAGATGAATGTAAAAAGATTGAGTTAAAATGTAAGAGATAGTTAGCAATATGCCTGAACCGTAGGCCAATCAGCATGAAATTAATATAAGTGTCTGTGTGTTTCTGTGGGACTACAGGTCAGTGAGTTTGGACTACAGACTGGATAGGTCAGAAAATTATTATTACAAGTCCTCATATGGTAGAGGTGATAGAGAGTGTAGGCTAGAACCAAAGTGAATAACTAACTCCCAAACCCCAGCTCCTGGTGACCAACTTCTACCATCCAGGCTCCAACTGTTAAGATCTTTACAGTCTTTGAAACAGAAGAGTAACAGCAGTCTGTGAGGAGTGGTCTGATTTCCAGGCATAAGCTGACAGTGATCTCTTAGCATAGAGGAAGGCAGACCTGGGAGGTCTTTTTCTTCATCATCCTTTTCTTCTGGAGTTGTCCTTTTGTAACTCTCCACATCGGTTCCTGTCTCTTGGCGAGTGGTCAGTCTTGGTTGTCACTGTGGTAGAAGTAACATAGCAGAGCTGTGGCATATCCAACAGAGAACAAGGAGTCTTCAGTTTTCAACAGGAGACAGGCTTCTCCAGAAAAAGGCAGCTTCCTGCAAACAGTTCCTTGACTCAGACGTCTCTTCATAAGAAAGTAGAGGATTCTTTCTTTCCAACTTTGACATTAGACTCCCTTGAAAGCATTTTGTGTGTGTGTTGGGGGAGCTATAACTTAAGTATTGGTGGTAGTTTATCCCTCTTACTTTCATAGGGAGTAGCTTTATTTGAAAGGATTAGGGTGTGTGGCCATGTTGGAGGATGTGTGTCAGGTTTCAGAAGCTCAATCCAGGCCCAGTGACTCACTGTTTATTCCTCCTGCTTGTACATCCAGATACTGAGCTCTCAGCTCCTTCTCCAACACCATGGCTGCCTGCATGGCCACCATGCTTCCAGCCATGGTGAATCTAAATCTGTTAAGTTAGCCCTAATTAAATGAGTTGCCATGGGCATGGTGTCTCTTCAAAGCAATAGAAACCCTAACTAAGACAGCATTCAACACGTTTTTGTGAAGGCATGGCTTTATCTTTGCAAAGCAGTGTTTAAGGAAAGGAGCATTTGGTGCCTGAGAGCAGGGGCCTAGGTCTGGGAGTGCGCCTGACAACCAATAGATTCAAAAGTTATTTTATCACCGAAAGTTCAGCCAGTAGATTCAGGGCTTGAGTTCACACTGAAAGGGTAGCCGATGGCTGCTGCACCTCATACCCCTTTGCCCAATTCTGGAATGCCAAGACATGCAGCATCCTACTTAGGCAGACTTTTCTTTAAAAATCCCCTTACCTCTGGGCTCTGGGTTGGTAACCCTCCACTGCACTGGAACAAAGGGTTTTGACCCGAATTTGTTTGAACCTGTCCATAACAATAAACAGACCTTCAGGTGTTTACATCGAATCCAGGATCATGGTGATCTTTGGGGGCTCCTCAATATGGTTACAAAAGTTTTGGTTTTCTTCCAAGTTTGGACACTCTTGGTGTGGGGGTTTAAATAAGAAAATGCCCCCATTGGTTCATGCTGTTGAACACAATCCTCTGGCAGTGGTGCTGTTTGGGAAGGTTCTAAAACCTTGAGGAAGAAACATGTCATTTGGATCTGACATCGATAGATCATAGCCTCACATCACTTTACTTCACTCTGTCTACATCCTGTGTGTATACTTGAGATGGGCTCACTCAGCCTCCTGCTACTGCCTCCCCATCATTATATATTTCTCCTTAAGTGGCCTTTGGTCATGATGTCTTTTCTCACAGCACAAGTAGCTGATACTTTAATTCTACTCCAGGTTCTTAACTGATACACAGTAATGACTTCCAGCTTTCATAGACCCCAGACTACCTGTCTTCAAAGTGCATCATTAGGGATTAGTGATACTTATTAGACGGATTCTTCATCAGGTTCTAAATAAAAGCTGAGCTTCATTTTTCATGATGTTCCTGTGATAAAATGCTTTGATGAAAGCAACTCAAAGTAAGTAGAGGTTTATTTCAACGTGATGTTCAAGGGTACAGTCCATCATGTCAGAGAAATCAAGACCATCTATACTTAAGGAAACTGGCCACATAAAATACAGTCAGAAAGCTGGGAGCAATGAATGCTTGTGTTCATCTCATCTTCTCCCTTTCATACAGTCTAATACTCCAGTCAAAGGAATGGTGCTATGGATCCTCCCACTCCAATGAACCCAGTTAACACAGCCATGCCCAAAGGCTAAGTAAGCCCTCACAGGTATGTATGCCTGTATGCTTGCCCCATTGGTAATTCCAGATGCTGTCAATTTGACAACAGGAAAAACATGGAAATGAACACTTTGAAGGTACATCTGTAACCACGTGGGCCATGGGCCATTTTATTACTCCTCTTATTTTTAAACTTAAAGTGATTCTCAACCTGTGAGTCATGACCCCTTTGAAGGTTGCATATGCATTATACAGCATATCAGATATTTATATTACAATTCATAACAGCAGCAGAGTTATAGTTACAGAGTAGCAATTAAATAATTTTATGGTATGTGTGTGGGGTGGGTCATCACTTACCACAACATCAAGAACTGTATTAAAGGATCACAGCATTAGGAAGGTTGAGGACCACTGTATTAAGGTAAAGATCTTCATCAGTCATAAATTTCAAATCCCTCCTTCATTGAGAGTTAAGACAATTCAAAAGAATGATGACAGAATTCTTTCCCAAGACAGAAAACAAGCTGAATATAGGTCTTGAGGCTGAGTGCTTAGGTATGTTATGGTTTCTAGTGTTTTAAAGAAATCAGGGTACTGTGTCTTTGCATTATTTATTGATAAGGTAAGAACAGCAATGGCCTTGTAACCTCCAGTGTCTCTTCCCAGGGTAAAGATAGAAGAACAAGGGTAGATGTCATGTGTAACAGTTAGAGAAGCAGAAGTTCCTAGCTGGAAAGTACCGCCTGTGGGCTAACTTCTCTATGGGGTACACTCCCTCCCACAGTCCAGCATTGGCCTTCAAGAGTGGACATGGCTTGAGTCCCCAGCCCTCCACTTCTCATGGTTCTCACTAAGAAGGCTCATCTCTGTTTATTTCTGGCAGAGCAAAGGCTGGAGACTTTGGGTCATAGCACTCTTTAGCATGCTTTGCTTTTCAACCCCCAAAATACTTCCCATGAGTCCCCTCTTCTCCAGCCTCTGGCCTCTCCTCTGACTTTGTTTTTTTTTCAGCACAGCGGAGTTTATTTCCTGCAGAATGAATTTATTTCCCTTTACAGATGTAGGAAATCTGAAAGCCTCATGGACCCCACAGAGAATTTCCTTGGAGAAATCACCAGCTTTGTTCCCAACAGCAGGTGGCAGTGTTGCTATAGGAAACCCCATGGCTTCCAGGGCCTGGGCCAGCCCTGAGATATTTTTACCCAAAAGAGAAAAGGCCCAATATGAAACAAAAACTTGGCAGAAGAAATTCCGAGAAGAATGCAAAGCTCCTGAAAGACTTTAAATTACCAGCATGTCCTTATACACTGAGTTCTAGCTTCACTAGCTCCAGCTTTGCATGTCCTCCGCCCCCCACCCCAGGCCTTCGGAAGGAGGCAATCATCCCAGGCAACCCATAGCTACTAATGACCTCTCCATCTTGGCAGCACAATTCTGCCCCTTCCCACTAGGCTACGAATGTTGTTCTCACCCAGAAGGATGTGAAGGACCGTGGACCAAATGCCCTCTTCTCTCCTGGACTAGAAGCCTCAGAGGAACCAAGGAGATTTTGCTGTTGTGTGCTCTTGTCTAGAACTCCTAGCTCAGATCTCTCGAGGCTGACTTCAGCAATAAGTGCCTGTGCTAAATCCCACAATTACCAGCTAGATTTAGGAACTATTCAGGTGTGAGCAATGGAGCCAAGAGGCAAAGATGTTTTTTGTCACTATCCTCATGTGGCTTGCAAAGCTCAGGTAGGTATAGACTGATGCCTGGGGTCCATAGCAATAGTATCTGTGGCTCCTCCCAAGTCTCTGTTTAAAGCACTAAAGTGTGTGTGTGTGTGTGTGTGTGTAAAGTTCATGCATGAACTCATGCAAGTGGAGGCCAGAGGTCAGTCTCAGGTACAGGTCCTTAGGGCTGTACACTTTTTTTTTAGACATAGGTTCTCTCCCTGGCCTAGAGTTCTCTAAGTTGGCTGAGCTGGCTGAATAGTGAGATCTTGGGGTTTGTCTGTCTCCTCCCTGCTTCAAACACACTCCATCATGCCTGGACACACCCTGTGATGGTTATGCAGGACAACTCTACTACATTGGTCTTCGCAGAGTTTTTTGTTGTTGTTGCTGTTATTTTATGGAAAAGTTTATACATCATGAAATATAAACAGAGTCTGGGGTGAACAAGAGGGTTGTGTATGCTGGTAAACAGTATGTACATATCAGAACATGGCCAGATAATTTAAATATATAATAATATATATTATGTATATATATCATAAATAGAGAAAGAAAAATAGAAAAAGTTGAGAGAGACTGCCCTGGTTCCTATGGTCAACTTGACATGTCCTACAGTCATTGGATAAGACAGTGTCTATTAAAGAATTGTCTCAATCACATTGGCCTGTGGGCACATCTGTGGGGTTGTCTTATTGTCAACTATAGGAGGGTCCAGTCAGCTGTGGGCAGTCCTGTCTCAGGAAGGTGGTCCTGAACTTCCAAGGAAGCTAGCTGATAGAGGGCAGCTTGTGTGCCGGCTGGCGGGCAGTGGTCTCCCTGTTCTCCGCTTCCTTGGCTGTGGATTGAGTTCCTCAGTCAGAGGTAGCACAAGCAGATCTGCCTTGACTTCCCTTGGTAATGGACTATGATCTGGATGTACAAGATGAAGTAAACCCTTTCTTCTCCAAGTTGCTTCAGTCAAAGTGCTTGATCACAGCAATAGAGAGGAAACCAGTGTAGAGATTGAGGCTGCAGAGTGGATGGGCAGAAGTGTTACTGTTTTATTGGATGGCTTGGCATCCCAACCCCTGACAAAGCTAGCTGTGAGGTGGAGGTCAGGATCCCAAACACTATTTGATAGACTAGAGTGATGGCTGGTCTTATTAACTTCAGATGTAGAATCACCATCTGGGTGGAGAGATCTTTGCTTGTGTCTCTAAGGAGTTAGCTGGGTTAATTGTAGTGGAAAGACACAGGCTGATGTCCTAGAGCAATTCAATAGGACAAAGTGGGCTGAGCCTCCGCATCCATGCTTTCTTGCTTCCTGGCTGTGGCTGCAATGTGACAGCTACCTCAGGCTCCTGCAATACTGTGTCCTTACTATGACGTACTGCACTAAGGGCCAGTGAGGCAGAGTAGGCCCTTCCTTTCCTAAATAGCTTTATTAGGTATTTTGCCCCAGCAAGAGAGATGTGATACTAATAGGTTTAACATCCACACCACATTTCCTAAAAATGCACCATATAGTATGCCTAAAAAGAAAGACTATTTTTATCAAGGGGAGAGAAATTATAGTATTTGTTCACTGAAAAATGGGCTCTGGATACAGCGAGAAGATTGAACCTCAGTAAGGACTGATTGTCCTCAGTAAGGACTATGACACTATGCATAAGACTAGCACTAACTAGTTCAAGCCAACAAAATCCCATCATGGCTGGGGGAGGGAGCGTGAAGTTCAGCTCATAACTGAGGAGATACTGCAACCAAAATCTTCTAGGAGAGAGTTGGGTCTCTTTAAGAGTTTGGTCCCTGCAAGATCACCCATACACCTGGAAGGCCATGCTTCCCAAAGTGTATGTGCAACACAAATTGAACTTCACCGATGTTTAAAAGGGAGGGGGCACAAAGTTGAGTGGGCAAGGAAGGCAGGTGGATTTTGGAGAAACTAGAGGGGAATGTATATGATCAAAATACATGTGTGACATTCTTTAAGAATTAATAAAAATTTAAAGTCCTAGATGCTAAAGCTTTCTCAGTGGGAGAAGTTACAGTTTTCCTAGGAGATGGACACAATATTGTCCAGGAGCACAGACTTCAGAATCCCAGAGACTGGGTTTAGCCATTTGCCCTAGAGCTGTGTTAATATTTAACCTCCGGTTAGTCATGTGCCTTTCCAGCTGCCAATGTCCCTGCTGTCAGGTTGAACTTAACTCTGCCTGGTTGTAAGTTGATGTGGGGGTTAAGGGAGAGAATGAGTCTGTGTGCAGAGTGGATATTGGCTGTGGTAAGGTGCTTCCTAATAACAGATGAGCAGAGTGCACATCAGCTCTACTTCTGGATACACAGAGCTGTATGGCTGTGGCCTCCATAGTCAGGCTGAGCTGTCTCCTGAGGCACCTTGGCTCACATTATAGATTGTATAAAGACTGTTTACTGCAGAAGCTTATAGACCAATTGCATGTGTGCAGGGAAGAATGTGACGTTAGTGCCTTTGCCATCCCCAGATCAACATGGCAGGTTTGATCCAGAAGGCTTCATCATGTATGAAATTCTCAAAAACAAACAAATAAAACACATAGAAATACACACTCTTTCTCCCTTCTCATGTGCTGTTCCCTGAGCCTAAGGTATAGGGGTCGTTTTGTAAATGTATTCATTGTGGCTGGGTACTTCAGTTTCCTGCATTTTGACCAGTTGTGGCTTTCTGTAATAGTTTCCATCTGAGGCAAAATGAAGTTTCTTTGATGAGGGCTGAGACTGACACCATCTGTGGGTATAACTATAAGTATTTAGAATGCTGTTGAGAATTTTACTGCTTTAGGGAGATGGCAGTCATTACCTAGGGTCCATGAAATTATGTGTTCTATATATGGCAGAGAAGCTGCACCCATGAAATCTTAATAGTATGGTTGCCTAAGCAAGACTTGTACAGCGGCAACACTGGTTGCCACACCAATGAGAATAAACTATACAGAGAGGGAGGATCAGTCTCCAGGGATGAGCTCCATGTACAAATGGCCATCCCTAAAGCCATATAAATGAGAGCTACACCAAATGGACTCAGCAGGGTGTGTGTGTGTGTATGTGTGTGTGTGTACATACAATAAAAATTAAAGAACAAAATATGAATTTGAGAGAAAGTGAGGAAGAGATGATGGGTGAGGAAGAAAAAGTGGAAATTGCATAAATATAGTATTTATGCATGAAATTCTCAAATTAAAAAATAGAAAAATATAAAAGAAGTTCTTGCCAAATGAATTGGTATATTAAAGTGAATTTATTTGAATGCCTCATTATCTTGGAGGGAACTAAATATCATTTCTTTTCCTTTTCTGTGTTTTCTATTTTCCCAAGTAAGCATGCAACAATAATATGGTAAAAGTCATGAAAATTTAAAAAAAAATAATAAAAGAATAATGTCAACCTGAATTTGAACACATTTTCCTTAAAATAAGAAATCAACATTTATAATTTACGTGTCTCTGTGCATGTCCTCTTATAAGTGTATGCCATAGTGTGTGCAGTACCTACAGAGGCCAGAAGATGGCGTTGAGTTCCCTGGAGCTGGAGTTACAGGTGTTTATGAGCTATCTGACATGGATGTTGGGAACTAAACTTGGGTCCTTTGGAAAACAGAAAGTGCTTTAAATCTCTGAGCCACCTCTCCAGCCACAAACCATTTCATTTCCAATAATGTTTTATTTATTTGTTTATATATTTGTCTGTTTCAGAGCAGGAAAACTGTGATAATGAAGCAAGGTTGCTGAGGTTAATAAAAAGAATGTTATACACAGGGTATCAAGCACCAGAGCTTTGGTTACCCCAGTCCTGGAGGTAAAGTTCCAGGTCAAGCCCTGGAGACCTAGTGTGTAGCACAGGCATCTTCCTGGCTTGCATATCACTATTCTCTCTGGGCAGATAAAAGAAGGAGAAGGACCTGAGATGGGCAGGAGCAGGGGGAGAAAAAGAAGAAAGAGGGTGAGAACAGAGCAAGCTGTCTCTGCACTTCTTTCTTTAAAAATGTTTATTGTATTTCTCCCTCTCTCTCTCTCTCTCTCTCTCTCTCTCTCTCTCTCTCCTCTCTCTCTCTCTCCCTCTCTCTCTCTCTCTCTTTCTCTCTCTCTCTCTCGTGTGTGTGTGTGTGTGTGTGTGTGTGTGTGTGTGTGTATGCGTGTGTATGTTTATGTGAGTGAGTGGGTGCTTGTAGGACCATTTAGGGAGCTTTAGATCTCTGGAGTTGGAGTGACATAGAGTTGTGAGCCACCCATTGTGGATGCTGAGAAGTTTGAGTTTTCTCTAATGGCAGCAAGTGCCCCAGTGCTGGGTCACCACCTTGCTCTGTCATTACAGTTCTTATAGACACACTCATCTCATTTATTGGGTGCCATCCTCATCAGTTATCCCAAAGTCTTTACCCCAATATACTCTCACTGGGCATTCATGGTTTATACAAGTAAACTCACTGGGACCTACTGGGTATGTGTGTCCTGGGATAATGTCGCTCTACATATCTCAGGCTAGCCTGCATTTCTTTTTTCCTTTCTCTGGACTAACTAACCTGGTGATGGAATGGCCTGGCCACCTTAAGAACACACTTGGATTGTGACCAAAAAACTGAATCTCAGCTGAAACTTGCAGCAACTATAGGTTCTGAATCAATGATTCATCTTTCAAAATTCAGTCTTTATAACTACAAAACAAGGGCAATGCTATTAATCCTGCTTAATTGTAGTACCCTTGAGACAAAAGAAATAAGCAAGAGTTCTATTGATCTAACAAAAATTGAGACTTTGTAGAAACCCTTCTCAGATATTAATAGAACAAAGTTAAAGTCTTTCAGATAGTTGGAAGCTGCCTCGCTGGGAGACAGTTTGGGAATTTGAGAACATCTACAAAGCCAGTGCAAAGATTAATTAGCAGTCTGCAGGTCATAATGCTGAATGCCAATGTGCTAACGTGTCTCCTGGTTTCACGAAAGTCACACCTTTTGTCTAATTTGTCTAAATCAAGGGGCTCCTGGAGCGAAGCGAGATAACAAAAATCAGTGTGAACAAAAAAGTTCTCACTGACTAAATCAAGCCATGCAGCTGTGTGAAACATGCCGCTTCAGCAAGCATCACTGTTGAGTCTGTGTTGGTGTTGTGCAGTATCTTCTCACAGGTGGACTTTCAGCTTTAAAAACTGACATTTTACTGCCATCAAAAATGACAAAATGAACTTGGGAGTAGATTGTTGACCAGTCATAAAATTTCTACTTGACTCTTTTGGTTGTGTAGATTTTTCCAGCTGGTCCAATTTTCAATAACCCATGGTGTTGTAGTAAGTTTTTCCCGGCCTGTTTTGGGTCTGGAAGGTTTGTGACCTGGCGCGGCCAGCGGCGGTTTGAACCTGGTTTGCGAGCCGCAGCTTTTGTCCCCCAAAGAAATTAATCACACGCTTATATTAACTTAATACTGTTTGGCCCATGTCTTATGCCCATTACTAGCTAGCTCTTTCTTCTTAGATTAACCCATTTCTATTAATCTTCCACCACGTGGCCCACAGCCCATGGCTCACCTGGATTCCTACATGCTTCTTCTGCGGAGGACGGATCGAGAGTGACTAACTCCACCCTCCTTCTACCTGCCTGTGCTCTGATTTTCCACCCACTTCTACGGTGCTGTGCATGGGCCAAAACAGTTCTTTATTTACATCATACAGAAAACATTCCAGCACATTTCCTCTTTTTTGTCTAATTAAAAAGGAAGGTTTCAATTTTTATATAGCAGAATTACAACAGAACAATTCTCAAGCAGGAATTATAGTCACAATATCTAGTCTATTTGTATTTATAAAATTAAAGAGAATATTTTATTATTTATCGTATAATTGTGAATCTAAAGTTTTATATTTAATATATCTTTTAAACTAAAAAGAACAATATAATTATTAAACCTTTAGCCACATCAAAGACCACAGAAGGATATAATATCATGTAAATAAACAGGAAGTGCAAGCAACTTTCAAAGTCTAGAAAATGACAGAGATGACCCATATCTGCCTGGAAAGTAACCCATAGTTTTTTTTATAACGTTGGGGCATCTATCTTTAGCCCATATGGCCCAAGTCTCTGGCATACCTTTTAGTGATGCAGGAAATTTGGCATAGTCCATCAGTCGCTTCTTGTTGTGTCCAGAAGGATGCTTGTCAATGTTTTCTGCAAAGCAGGAACCTGAAGGACCATCTCGGCTTGTTTTGCCAATGTTCAGAGGTCACTTTCCTATGGAACCTGCATGTCTAGTTTATACAGCATATTGTCAAGCAGTCAATACCAGAACAGTTTCTTGTCCACTGGCTAACTGTTGCCACAAAGTAAATTTTACATGAAGTTTCTTTAGTGCCCATCATTTTTCTGAAATACATTGGTGCTGCCAGGAACAGACCTGTCTCACTGTCTAGAAAAGTCTAAGTTCTTAAAATATTTTAAATGCCATATTTTGCATGTCTTTGAAGTGTTTGAAGACTACCTATCTAACTGAAATATATCTTTGTATACCTATAAAAACCTAACTAACATGACTACAAGTTTGGTTATTATAGATGACTATTAATCTGCATTTCTCAATTACACATTACAATTTTAAAAGAGTTACATCAACATCATACCTTAATCAAGAGTAGAAAAATACAAACAGCATAACAAAATTAACCTCAGGTTTATATCAATGAATCAAAATCTACTTATCTTTGCTAATCATTCCTATATCATATCATTCATCAGAAAGTATGCAAGAATCTTTGCTATTTCCATATAAAAGTAGAGCAGAGTGACTCTGATTGGAAAGATTATGACGTACTTTATGACATGGTGATAAAAAAAGAGAAGGTTTTGAATTTAGTTCATCTTGGAATTGATTTCCAATTCCTGAGTTAGTCTTTGGCCTAATGGATGAGTTGGTGGCATTGTTTTTTTGGGTTTTTTTTGTTGTCGTTTTTATTTTAACCTTACTTACTAGGACACAAAGGCACATATTTGTGGTGAAATATTTTATATTTAATAAAGTCAGCCTAGAATATCAGAGGACAGAATCACCCACAATTAAGCATTGATGGTCAGAGAGTGGAAACTCATGCCTTTAATTCCACCATGGGAATGACTGGGCGATGACCTACACCTTTAATTTCATAACTCAGGAGACAGAGATATTTCTATGTTTCTGTGAGTTCAAGGCCTAACTATCCAGTAGTAGTTCATATGTTTAATCCTAACTCTAGGATTATGATGCAGAGTTAAACCCAGAAGTGAAACAACTGGGCAAAAAAGATATTTAAGGCAGGCATAGGCAGACATTGAAGCATTCTGTAGAAGTGACCAGTCAGGCTGATGACTCTGGAAGATAGCTTTTACCCCAAGAAGTTGGCAGGGTGAGAATTGACTGTGCTCTGTTTCCTCTTTCTGATATTCCAGCTTTTCTCAATATCTGGCTCTGAGTTTTTATTAAATACCAACTAGAATTCATGTTTCTCATATTTTTATAGATATCTGTTTCAAATAAACAGACATAAATAGAAAGCAGGCAAATGGCTTAGATATCAACTCTTGCCTTGAATTTTCACTTTTCACACATTCCAGATACTTAGTGAGACATACAGCTCCCTAATATGCTCAGCAGAGGTCTTCAAAGGACAGTTCACATCCAATGATGATACATGCGTGTGATTCCTTTACTTGGAATCACAGGAATATACCAAGTTCTAGGCCATCTTGGGCTACAGAATAAAACCCTTGTCTCAAAAAAAAAAGAAAAAAAAAAAGAAAAAGAAAAAGAAAAAGAAAAAGAATCAACCAACCACTATCACTACCAAAACCCAAGCAGCAGGAATTGGTTGGAGTTTAGGGTACCAAGATTTGTTGGGGAGTTCTTTCCATGCATGTGAGGGCTATGGTAGCCAGGCCTCTATCAGTTGAGTTTTATTGATTTGGGTTTTATTTTGTTTGCTTGCTTATTATTTTTTGAGATGGTGGCTTATGTAGCCAAGGTTGGTCTCAGACACCTCATGTAATTGAGAATGGCCTTGAACTTCTGATCCTCTTGCATCTATTGACTGGGATTACAGGCATGGAACACAATGGTTTATGCCTTGCTGTAGCAGGATGTAACTAGGAAGACACTGTACTAACTGGGCTATACACCCAGATCCCCACTGTGGTTCTAAATGGCATTTTCTTCTGTGTTTAACCTCTCTGTGTGACTATGTCCATCTATAACCAAACCCCTGGAAGTCTGATTGTGCTCTCACACCTTCATGTCACCTCTTCTGGTAACAGAGGATCCCTTCCATTCAATGAGATTCCATGTTTCAGGTAGTGTGGAAGGCCTAAGAAAAGGCAGCAGCAATATATACTGTCAGTATAATGGGAGAAGTCTGGACCTTCGGCATAGCCTGGGTTCTGCCATGGTCAAGCCTTATCCCTCTCTTAGAAGTTGCTTCTCTGTAAGTCTTTCCTCTGTGTGGCCCTTGTTCTGCTCAGGCCTAAGTTTGCACTGGTTCATAAGTGCAAGAACTTCAAGTTCAAGTTCATAAGTACTCATAAGAGTCAGTAGCTCCAGAGTCTGAAGTGCAGGACTGTGTTAGCATTAGAGCCTGTGTTTTCTGGGCTAATTTACATGTTGATTTGAGTTTACAGGCACTCTGTGGGCCAGTCCTTAGCTACATAAACTTACAGATAATTTACATTTATTCCATTTTTAGAAACAGTATAAGCTTTTCAATTGAGACATTTATATTCTCTGACACTTTATGTACCTTTGTCACAACCACAGTTCAGGAGCTTCTTACCCCCTTAACAGCAGTTAGTTCCTCATTATACTCAGCAAAGAACTTATCTCTCCATGTAAACTTAGGGTTATTGGGGGGATACTGGTCTTTCCCCAAACTTCTTTTTAGCCATTAATTCTTTTATTTCAGCAGTATTCTATTTATAACTCCAAGGCACAAAGCTTACATTAGGTCAAAAATTTACATTATGTCTAGCTTGATTCTAACCTTATGTTAAGCCTTTTAACCCTCAAGATAAACCCAGAATTGAAAAGGTAGGATTATTGTTCCCAGTATATAGACAAAAAAGTGAAGGTGCCTAGAGGTCTAACATCTTATCTAAGATCCTAGTGCTTGCCAATAGTGTGAGGTGTAATTCAACAGAATGTTCTGGGTCTAATGTGTGCAAAGCCATTACAGAGTGGCTTCCCATAAATGGTGGGATTTATTTATTTAAAACTAACCTGGGAACCAAGACCCCTAACTCTTTTGCTTTTTCCAGCCCCTTCCCTTTCTGTAGTCATGGCTCACATTTATTCGGGCCATTTTCTAGATCTTATCACTTTAAGTAACATTATACCTCCTTGATGCTCCCCCATACACGATAACCCTAAACTCCAGCCTCCTTCTTTCCCTTTTCTTTTTCTCTTTCTGTGTGCAATGGGTGTGCTTGCCTGTGCAAAGGTATACAGAGGACAAAGGTCTATGCCCAACATTTCCTGCCATAGCTTGTCCTCTTATTTTTTGAGACAAGGTCTCTCATTGAACCCAGACTTTGCCATTTCAGCTAGCTGCCTGGCCAGGAGGCTCTTAGGGAATGCCTGCCTCTGCTTACTCAGAGCTGAGATTATAGAGGCATATGCAACTGTGCCTCAAGAGACACCTTCCCTATGGAGCTAGTATATTACCTACCTATTTCTACCCTTTTTTTTTTTTTTTTGAGACAGCATCTCATGTAGCTCTTGACCATGTAGCCATGGATAATTTTGACCTTCTAATCCTCTGCCTCCACCTCAGTGAGAGGACATAGCATATGCTACCACATCTCCCTGCTTTTATAATCCTGGGGATTGATCACAGGGCTTCATGAATGCTAGGCAAACACTCTTTCAACTGAGCTACACACTAGTCCTAAACACTGGGTTTTAATATATGTTGACTTGATTGCTTTTGATGAATATTTAAGTCACTCTCCACTCCAAAATGTTCACACCTGTTACTCCTCATGGCACAGAACATCCTTCTCTCTCATCCTGACCCTCTCCAGTTCAAATATAAAGTACTAGTTTTCTTTGACAAAGTTCATGGGAGAAGCCAACCAAATCTGTCTTCAGAACATGTCTTGGTTATTTTTTCATTGATGTACTATAACACTATCACCAAAGCAACTTTAAAAATGTTTAATTAGGCTTGCAGTTTTGGAACATTCAAAGTCCATTGAGGTCTAGTAGCAAGCAGCAGGCATGTTGACTGGAGCACCTAAGAATTTACATCTTAATCTGCCAAGTGTGTGTGTGGGAGAGAGACAGAGAGAGAGAGAGAAGAGAATTGTGTGAGTCTTTCAAGACCTCAAAGCCTACTCCTAGTGACACACTTTCTCTAACAAGGCTACACCCCTAATCCTTATCAAACAGTTCCACCAACTAGGAGCCTCTAGGGGGCGCTCACATTCAAACTGCCACAGGATACATCAACCCTCTGGAGCTCTTTCCATTTTGTTGACAGTCCTGACCCAAGATGCCCTTATCCTTCTTGGATATAGCAGCTCTCTCCCAGTTTGTTTGAACACCACCTCTTGTCTAAAGGTGCATCTCTGACCTGAAGTATAGTGGGTAGCTTTGCATGAGCATTAGGCTGGGTCTTTCTTTCTTTAGTAGGTCTCCTATCATTTGATCCTGGCAGTTCTGTGGGCCACTTTATTTTTTTGGATAGTCCCCCATACGTTCTTAACCACCACCACCCTCCTCCGCTTTGCTAAGGTGGAACCATGACTGGGGCTTTGCACCAACATTTCTTCTTTGGAAGGTAGACATCTTACCTCTCTCTTGTCAAAGCTCTGTTTACATATAAGAATTACGGAAGCCATCCCTGGATACTCTTGAAATTATGTTCTCCTTCCTTGCTGCTCTGGGGATCTGGGATTATAAGCACATGCCATCCCCACCCAGGTTTTTATGTAAATTCTGGGCATTGAATTGAACTAAGGCCCTCATATTTGCTAGGTAAGTGTATGACTGAATGAACCATCTTCCCGGCCCTCCTTCACTCTTGGTCTTTCTGACAACTGTTGTTGTGGGATTATGTTCTGGTGCATTGTAAATATTTATCCCTCCTACTAGTTTAATAAAAAGCTGATTGGCCAGAAGGCAGACAGGGAGTGTGGGTGGGGCTACCAGACTAAGTAAACTCTGGAAAGAGGAAGAGTCAGGCAGAGACACCAGCAGACACAGAGGAAAGAAGTAAAAAACGCTGCTCTGAGAAAAGCTACCAAGCCACTGGGCTAAATATGGGTTAGTTTAAAAGTTAAACTTTTTCAGTTATATGCCTGAGCCATGGGCTGATCAGCATGAAATTAATGTAAGCTTCTGTGTATTTCTTTGTGACTTTGGAACTCCTGGTTTGGACATCAGGGCTATACAGAGCTAAGCAGCTGTGGGCAGGTCCAGATCTTGGGATTAGTCTGGGCCAGA
Source organism: Sigmodon hispidus (assembly GCA_004025045.1). Taxonomy (NCBI): domain Eukaryota; kingdom Metazoa; phylum Chordata; class Mammalia; order Rodentia; family Cricetidae; genus Sigmodon; species Sigmodon hispidus. The sequence continues at coordinate 159,600 of PVIH01000411.1, read as the reverse complement.
AACTTAGACAGTTAATGATCATCAGGCATACCCCATTTGTCTCTCTCACTGTGTATATACTCCTTCCTACATCATGCACTACATCCTGTGTCAACCCCTAACAGAATTCTATGAAGACAAGGTAGGATCTATGCTTTTGTTGTTATTCCCAAAACTGCAGTAATAAGACTTGCTGGCCAATAAGCATGTGTTGGGTAGACTGAGTTTCTCAGAGAGAAACTCCCATTAAGGAAGGACATAGACATCTACTAACAGTCCTAAGCCACCTGAGCATAGAACAGGATCACAGGTGCAATAAAGGCTTAACAACCAAGAACAGATGACACTTAACTGATGAGCCAGGAGTTGACATAATATTTATCCTTACTGAGGGTGGGTAGTTCTAGATGGTGGGGATGGATGGTAGCATCCCTGGCCAATAACATTCAAAGCAACCCAGTTTAAATGTCAGGGGTGACATTTGTGGAGGGGACACAAAACCAAATTTTACTCGTTTTTGAGCAGAAGGAAGAATGTGGTTTTGATGTAGAAAATGTGAAGAGCTAGGCAGCACTCAGGGTCAAGCCCTGGAATAGCCAGAGACCAGTGATGCCTTATTAAGTTCAGCACTGGCTCTGTCCATGAAATCCTGGGGTCACATAATCACACCCTTGCTTCTTGCTCCAAAGAGCCAGATCATGTTGCCCTGCCCTCCCCAATGCAAAGGTGGAATCTTTACTGGCCAATAAGCATGTGTTAGGTAGACTGAGTTTCTCAGAGAGAAACTCCCATTAAGGAAGGACATAGACTGTCCTGTTCCGTTGGGACAAGTGCACGAGGCTGCACCTGCTGCCCATCTACACTGAGGCAGGAAGGCCCGTAATACATGTAGCACAGGAGATTACCTTTCTGGAATCTTCCCCAGCTTCTGTTGCTGGGATGCACCTCCTGTTCCTTCTCATTTGTTTGTTTGTTTGAGAGATGATTAAATAACCTCACAAAACATCATCCCACCTGAGAATAAAATGAATCTGGAAACATTTTTTTCTTTTGCAAGGAGATAATGAAGTAAACAGACGCCCTTGCCTTCTGCCCACTTCTCAGGTGTGCCTGCTGTCAGCGTGCTCCTGCTCCAACCACCTTGTGTCTGAATACATTTTTACTTACAAGAATTGCGGAGGGATCTCAGTGGATCCCATGATCCATTTCTTCCAGAAGCCATCTTTGTGAATTTCAGTGAACATTTATTTGCACTATGAACCCATGCGCTCCCCTGTGGACAATGTGGATCATTGTTTATTCTATTATTGCTTGAGTTTATTCCACATTTATCTTTTAGCCCAGATTTCTATTCTGAGCCCACCAACCATGTTGGCCATTGCACCTGGATTTCTCAAAGGGAGCCTTGTTATGTTTGAAGCTGCTTCTGCCAATGGATAGTATCTGTGTCCTTCCAGAGCAGCTTGTTTGGACTAGCAACTGTTTAAACTTGAAAACAATGTCAAAACTAGATACAGATTAACCCCCAGATACAATGCAATAACATTCAGTATAGTTTGATTGTTCTCTAATAATCAGTCATGTACCCTGGCATCTGATGTGGGCTCATGGTGACTGTGGTCTCTTGTCTCTCCTGTCTTATTCTTACCAATAACCTGTTGCCTGTGATTTTCTTCCAGCCTCATGCTGTTCTGTTTCCTCATTAACCACAGTAAGTACAATCACTTTCTCTTCTTCAATGATATAAATACATAGAAGTTGTGTGCTAAGTTAAGAGAGGATTGGAACCAGTCAGAGACCAAACAACATCAGAGGAATATACTAGGCCATCAAGGTATAGGCATTGGAAAACTGGATAAAAATGGCTCTATTTTCAAGTTGCAAGATCACATTAAATTTGAGCTAAATTTTGCAGTCCTGGCTCAGTTGAAACATTCATAGGTCTGGCCACTTAAGCTCATAGTTTCAACTCACTGTAAGGGCAAGTCAGAGACTAGTCAACTCTCCTTGGGTGACTATGGTACCTTAATTCAGAATGTCTCCCAGAGGCTCAGTATTTGGACATTTGGTTTCAAGCTGATGGCAGTACTTAGAGAAGCTCAGAAGTGTGGACTTGGTGGAAGAAGACTGTCACTGGGAGTGGGATTTAGAGTTCATAGTCTCACCTCTTCCAGGTTGGTCACTCTACCTCCTATTTGCTCTTGAAGATGTGAGCTCTCAGCTTTCAGCCACCATATCTGCCTCTTACTACTGTGCCTCCCATATGTCATGATGGAATTATAGGCCTAAATAAATTCTTTCCTTCATAAATTGCTTTTGGTTATGGTATTTTCTCACAGCAACTGAAACATAACTAATATGGCCACCATATCGTTAAACATATAAGTGTTTAAAGATGAAAGAAAAAAGTACTCTTTCTTGGGACTTCACAATCATAAGTAGGGTTCACACAGGCTTGGGCTTCCTTTTTATATTTCTTCTGTGTGAAAGATGTCAAGTGAGAACTGGTATCAGCAGCCACTTGGTAAAGCAAGTGCAATTCCCTTCTGGTGGGATCCACCTGGTTAGGTGGCTTTAGAATTAGGCATTCTAATTTAGGAATTAGAATGTCTAATATCTATGAAGCTGGGAAAATAAAAAATAGGTTTATTGGAAATATGAGTGAAAAACTAATACAATGCTGCAACTGAAATTAAAGTCTTGATGGGTTGTTAGACACAGTGAAAAGGAGTTAAAAGTGTTATGGATGAGAGAAAAATGGGGGTTATATAGAAAGAAAGATGGGTTGTTGGCAGAAAAGATCTTTAGTCAGAGTTCATGAGGGAGGTAATGGCGAGAATGGGAGAAGAAGCAGTGTCTATTCAAGGACACATTGACTGGATTGTTCCACATTTCTTAAAATAAATCAGTCTTTATAGCTAGAAACCCCATGAGACCTTAACTAGGAATAATAAAAACAATAAAAAGAAATTCTTACATGGATATATTCTAGTGAAACTTGAAAAATAAAGATAGAAACAAAGAGATCTTTGAACCACATAGGCTGTTGCCAAGGCTATTGGTTGCTGTCCACAAACCGATGATGAGGTCCTATTGCTGAACACATCATCTACGCAAGATCTGGGATATGGAGACCTTGAACTGGTGCCTAACTAAATCCTTCACCCCTATGGACTCTTGTTCAAGGATCTGGAATATACTCCGCATGTTCCCAATGGAGAAAGGTAAACACCAACTCCAGCCACAACCCTTTGATCTATGCTGATGACCTGCCTGCAAGATTTTCTAGTGCAATAATGGCACAAAGTTTGTGGGACTGAACAACAAATATGTGCTTGGATTTAAGGCACTTTCCATGAGATGGAACCCATGGAATCTGACATTGCTTGGGTAGCCAAGAATCTGAGACTAGATCGGCCAGGGACCAAGAGAAAACCAAGTACTACTGTTTTACTAAAGAAACAGCAATAAAATGATTTCTGATGGCATCCTACTGTACTCATGCTTCAGTGCCTTACTCAGGCATCATCAGAGAATCTTCCTTCTGTAGAACAGAGATCCACAAGTAGACAATATGCACAGAGTTAGAGACCTGGGACACTGAGCCCGAGATGGGATGACTGCATCAAATCCCTCCACTTGGGGCATAGGGACCCTGCAGAAAGAGGAGGCAGAAAGAGTGTAAGAGCCAGAGGGGATGGAGGACACCAAGGAGACCCGGTCTTCTAAACACAGCAGTGTAGATTTATGTTACACATTTAATAAAACCTGAATATAGGGGAGAGCACACACAGTCAAATCCTAGGCAGAAGGCTCAGGAAATTCTTAAAACTTGAATACAAAGATACAGCTTAAACCTTGAATACAAAGATACACACACACCTTTAATCCGAGCACAGGTAGAGCCAGGAGCGGGACCTCCACCCTTGATCCCACAACTCCAGAGACAGTACTTCTTCTGTTTCTGTGATTTCAAGGTTATACACCTTTAATCCTGGATGGGATAGGATATATAAGGGTTTGTAGAAACTCACAGAGAACAGAAGCCACTGGCAGAAGCAACCAGGAGCGAGCCTGAGGAAGTTGCAAGACAGCTGGGTGAGAATTGACTGTGGTGCTTCCTCTCTCTGATATTTCAGCCTTCCCCCAGTAATTGGCTCTGAGTCTCATTCGTGCTACTACATAGCAGTGCTTACGTGTATGAACTAACAGAGACTATGTTAGCACCCATAGGGCCCGCATAGGTCTTTGTCAGATGGGATCCCAGTTCGGAGAGGAAAAGTAGCCACATGCCCCCATTTATAACCCAGAAGCCATCTCCAATTTGTACCATTTACAAATAAAAACTTCTTTCTTCAAAAAAGTCTCACTGGTGATCCAAATAACACTTAAGGGCAGGCTCCATGCCCAGTAGTAAATGGCCAACACAAAATTAACTCTGTGCCATTTTTTGGAAAGTTTTTTTGTCTCATAATGTTTAGTCATAGTATTTATTTATTGATTGATTGAATGATTGATTTAATCTTACATGTCATTTATTATGGCTTCTGGTTTTGTTATAACCTCCCCAAACCATACCACTAACTTGGTATCAAGTGTTCAGATGCCTGAGACTAGACAGGGCATCTTCCACTTCAACTTCCCATTAGTTGTAAGGTCAAGTAAGCCAAGAAAAAGTCTAGAGTCATCCAGTGTAAGTGAGCTCACTCAGAATATGTGTGCACATATATATGCATGAGTGTTTTTATTAATATAGCTGCAAGTGAACTAAAATGTTCAGTTCAGACAAAGGTTATTAGAGTTGATTAAAATTGCTTTTAAATTCTTTAAAATAAATTTTTGTGAACATATGTGTGGGTACTCATGCCGCAGAAAACATGCAGAGGTCAGAGGTCAGCTCTGGGAATAGACTTCTGTCTTTTCAACATGCATGTCTGAGGATCTGACTCATGTGTCTTGGCTTGTTAGCAAGCAAAGTACCTTATCAGCTGAGGCATTTCATTGACCTTATGTCTTAGTCAGTGTTCCATTGCTGTGAAAAGATACCATGACTGTGGCAACTCTTACAAAGGAAATCATTTAATTGGATTTGGCTTACAGTTGTTCAGAGGTGTAAGTCCATTGTCATGGTGAGAAGTGTGGTAAAATGTTTTTTATATAATATAAATAAAAGAGCTGTTTTGGCCTATGTAGAGTATTGTAGAAGTGGGTAGAGAATTAAAAAGCAGACAAATAAAAAAAGATAGAGTTAAACACTTTCTATCAGACCGCCAAGAGGAACAGACATATAAAGATATTGGCCAGCCACGGGCTGGAAGCCACGTGGCGGTCTAATCAATAAAAATAAGTTAAATTAAAATAAAAAACTAACTAATAATGTGCTTAAAATATGGGCCAAACAATATAAAAAATATAAACATGTGATTCATTTTCTTTGGGGGACAAAAGCCGCAGGCGCACAAACCAAGTTCCAAACCCCCACCACAGACCAGGTTCCAGACAGCCACCACAAGTCAAGTTACAAACCTCCCAGACCCAAACCAGTCCAAAAAAACTTTTTACAACAGAGAAGCATGGCAGAGTGCAGGTAGACTTGATGCTGGAGAAGGAGCTGGATCAACAGGCAGGAGAGAGAAGGAGGAAGAGAGACAGAGAAAGAGAGACACGCAGAGACAGACAGACAGACAGACAGACAGACAGACAGACAGACAGACACTGGGCCAGTTCACCCCGCAGTGATACACTTTCTCCAGCAAAGCTACATCTACTCCAACAGGGCCACACCTCCTAATAGTTCCAGTCCCTATGAGCATTATTTTGGCTCCCTATGGAGACCATCTTTATTCAGATCACCACATCCTACAATTGTTTTTACACAGAGAAATGCATTCTATTTATAAAAAACACATCTGAGATAAAGCAAGATGGTAACCGTGAAGGTAAATAACCACCCCCAGGCTGTGTTTGAATTTCTTTTTCTTTTCTGTCCACTGATGGATGAAGTTAGGCTTTTTCCAGCTTGTATTGTTCGGGAATGGATGAAATCGAGGTACACTCTAAACTGACATGTAGACTTAATGTTGTCATTGTCATCTGCCTTGCAGAGAAAATGTTTGTTGTATAATTGCGATTGTCTTCATACAAGCATGCTCAGCCGTGTGTAAACAGTATCTGAACCTTGGGCTGTCTTTCATCTCCAGTGAATTTCACGCATCAGAACTGGGACATGCTGCTGAGTTAATCTAAACTTGTATTCTTTGTGCGCCATAAAGTAAGGCTCTGAAATGGTATTGTGATGCATGGTATTGAAATAGCAGCTGATACATGCTGGCAAAAACAGCAGAGAAGGGCACACAGGTTTTGAAGCTGGTAGAGACTCAGTAGCTTTACAAGCGGCTATCACACAGGTAACTATATCTGACCTCGAAAATGTTCTAGTTAAATCTGAAAAGAAGTTTCTTGGCTTCTAAAAATATAATTACATTTGAACCAAATGCTAAATTCAAGCAAGACCCTGAAGTGAGTACAAGGTTATGTTGGCCCACATGAGCTGATAAAAAAACTGCACTGTGCCCTCACAGACCCTGGAACAACCTGGAACCTTAGGTAAAAACACGCTGTGGAACAACATGGAAACTTTAAATTTGGAAGAGGCTCTGCAAGAACAGCAACAAGGCTCCTAAACCTTCCCCATTAAAAACATACACCATCAAATCTTTATTTTTTTGTCACAAATGAAGTTTTTTTTATTACTTCTCATTTTCTTACATAATACTCATGATTAGAACATACAGAAATTTGTTTGGTAAATAATTGACTTTTGTATATCTGAATACCAGTGAGATAATAGGGCAAGCTTGTAAGGCTAATACAACATCAAAAAGTTCTAATATCTTTATAGTATGGGCTTAACAACTGAGTTAGTTAGGATACCTAACCCCTCATTGCCTGGCACTGGGTTCTAGAATAGCTATTATATTTTCCAGCCAGGTAGTGTCAGAAAGACAGTCATTAGTGCCTGTTCCCATGTCCCTCTTGATAGTGATTTCTGAATAGTGCTATTGAAGAGTAGAGTACCGTGGGCACTCCTATAACTTGTCCTTCCTTTGTGTTTGCTGTAGGCATGTTATCCTCCCTTCATAATACAGATTTTTATGAGTGTGTGTGTGTGTGTGTGTGTGTGTGTGTGTGTGTGTACATATGCATGGAGTCCAGATGACAGCTCCAAGGGTCACCAAGGCACCAACCACCTTTGTTTTTGAGATGGGTCTCACCCTGGCTCAGAGCTCTACAGACAGACTAGACTGGCCAGACAGGGGTCCTCCCAGCTCAATCTCCCAAAGCAGGGTTATAAATGCATGCTCTCTCTGTACATGTGTTTCTCTGAGGGTTCTGAGGCTGGAACTAAGGACCTTCTGCAAGGCAGAGAAGCACTTTTCGACTGAGCCATTTTTCTAATGAGCTCACATGACTCCAGTCATCACTAACCAACTGTCACCTTGCCCTTCACATATCCTACAGGCACTTTTCTTTGTACCGATTTATCAGTTCTACATGCTGTTGATAACGTGTGTGCTGTGACTGTGGTCCTCCTGGACTCTCAGTTCTATACACTGTTGATAACGTGTGTGCTGTGACTGTGGTCTTCCTGGACTCTCAGTTCTATACACTGTTGATAACGTGTGTGCTGTGACTGTGGTCTCCTGGACTCTCAGTTCCATTCAATGTTGATAATGTGTGTTCTGTGACTGTGGTCCTCCTGGACTCTCAGTTCTATACACTGTTGATAATGTGTGTGCTGTGACTGTGGTCCTCCTGGACTCTCAGTTCTATACACTGTTGATAATGTGTGTGCTGTGACTGTGGTCCTCCTGGACTCTCAGTTCTATACACTGTTGATAATGTGTGTGCTGTGACTGTGGTCTCCTGGACTCTCAGTTCTATACACTGTTGATAACGTGTGTGATATGACTGTGGACCTCCTGGACTCTCAGTTATACACTGTTGATAATGTGTGTGCTGTGACTATGGTCTCCTGGACTCTCAGTTCCTTGGTTATCTGAATAAAAACTGGCTGCCTCCTGCTAACACTCCATGTCAGCTCAAATTCAGCATTTTCAAGTTTGATCTCATGGAGTATTTGCTTCTGACTACTTTCTGAAACACACTGTCTCATGCAGACCAAAGCCAGAACCCTCTGCATCAGGGCAAATACATCCTAGGTATAATTTTTTTAAGGCTCACTGACTCAGAAATACCCAAATCTTCAAAGTGTTTGTTTAAAAGAAAAATATACTGAAAGAGAGAGAAGAGTGATAAAGTGTCCATGAAGGCTTACAGGGGATGAAATGCTTACTCTTTGGACCTTGGTGGAGAATGCTAATTTACTTCAAACATAGGCTGTGAGGGCTCCCATAGATCCTTCATTCTGGATGTTGTTTTAATTCCAGGTAATATGGTTCTCTCTAAGAGAATTTCAGTTCAAATAAGATCTACAGGGAAGGAGATTTGCCGAGGTGGAGGTAATACTGCCAAGTCACAGAGGAGCAGGAAAATAAGTCATTTGGTAGGGCTGGGAAGTGAGGAGGGTCAGAAGAAGGGCCCAGAGAGGCATATCGGAAAGCATAATGGTTGTCCCCTCAGTTGCTGTGATATAACACTGACCAAAATGCAGATTTGGAAGAAAAGGATTTCAGCTTACATTTCTAGGTCACTATCTCTCCCTGACAGATGTCAGGGCAGGAGCTGAAGGCAGGACCTTGGAGACAGGAGCCATGGAGGAATGCAGCTTGCTGGTTTACTCATTCACAGGTTCAAGCTCAACCTATCTTTCCATACACCCTAGGCCTGCCCACATAAGGATGATGCCATCCACAGGGGTCGGCTGGTCTTTCCCACATCAGTCACCAGTCACGAATATCTCTTACAGACATGGCCATGAGCAGTCTGCTCAAGCTACTTCTTCAATTGAGATAAGAACTAACCAGCATGGTCCCTATGAGATTGTTGTGGGTTTTTTTTCCCCTTGTGGACACACTCTTCTCTGTGAGATAGTGCCTTCCCTGGCTTCACTGAGCACTTCAACACTATTGAACGGGCACATTGTGGGTTTCCTTGGTTTCAGTCCAGGTCACCGCTATTTTCACTTTTCATGTATGTGTGTTCCTTCCGTGTTAGATGCCCCTGTGCACTGGAGCTGTGTACCAGGGGATTCAGAACTGGAGATGATTTTAATTGAGACAAATCATCAAAGATCACCAGAGGCAACACACATATATAGGAAATATGGGCACATGTCTCCTAGGCCACACTGCTATTAAATTTCATGTATAAGAGGAACATTTATATCCAGAGAAATCTGAATTCTATTTGTGTTTCGGTTTGCCTGGTAACATGTAACATCTGAGTGATCACTGACAGCTCTGATCATCAATGTCACACAGCTCAGAATCACCTATGAAGGAGGTCTCACTGAAAGTTGGTTACAGTGGGTTAAGCCTGTCCACATGTCTGTGGGAGTTTATGGTAATTAGATTGAATGATGTCGGAATATCCAGCCATTGTAGGTGGTGGCATTCCCTAGGCGTGGCTCTGAATGGTGTGACAGTAGAGGAAATAAACTGAGCCACCTCAAAGGAAGAGCATGCACGTGTGCACTTTCTCTCTGCTTTCAACTGTGCATGTACTTTGAACATCTGTCCCCAGTGCCTTCCTTGACTTTTCCACAAGGATGGACTGGAACCTAGAACTGGGAGGTGAAGTCAAGTCCTTTCTCACACTTTGGTTGTGTTTCGCCAGGATGTGTTATGACAGTGAGAGAAATGAATGTAGAATGTTGACTCTACCCTCCCAGAACTTGAGTCAGCTGCCCCAACAACGTCTTTAGAGCTACGTGAAAGTGGTAAGCAGAAGTCAGTGTGCTCCTTATATACACAATGATGATGATGGTGTGTGTGTGTGGGTGAGAAGAGCAGGACAGAAAAGTTCATCTTAGAAACTAATCACCTTGTTTGAGCAGTTTATGCTTGAGCTGGATGAGAATGTGAATGGCTTTCTTCTTAAAATTGCCTGAAGGAATTCATTTTAACAGATTTGTCCTCCTCTTATTTCTCTAGATGGCTAGATTAAAAAAAAAAAAAGAGTTTGTGTCTTGCTTGTTGACAACATTGATCATTTTCCTTGAGCTATTCAAAATGTGCTGGTTTTCCAAAGATATGTCCAAGAATGAAATAGGTATGGAAGCAATTTTTTCCCTCAATTTAAAATAAATCTACAAGATTTTTTTTTATGTGAAACAATCCAAGCTGCTGTGATATCAATGTGTGTGAAATTATTAACAGGAAGAAAATTGCTAGCTACAACCTTTGGAGAAAATTTGTTTCAGGCAAGAACTTTCTTTGAAAGATTGTACCCAGCATGGAAACATTTAATTCCCCTACAGTCACACCATGGGGACCCACAGAGGGTGCCATCAGCAATAAACAAGAAGATGCTGGCTACAGAGTCTTGAAATTACCAGCCTGAAATACAGAGAAGGAAATAGAAGAGAAGAAAAGAGCTTTATTAACCATGTCTCAGCCATTGTAAAAGAGTGTGAGATCAAAAGCACATGTGTGGATGGGTCTCTGTGTGTGACCTGGAGATTTTATACACAGTAGGCCATCAAGAAGTCTCTACAGTGGGACTGGACAGATGGTTCAGCTAGTTAAATTGGATCTACCCAAAGAAGGGATGATCACTGCTAATGGTAACCTCTCTGGCGAGAATGTGAAGATTATTTTATTATTTTTGAAATGTTTCTGAAATACCACCCATGGGTGTTTAAATAATGTTTCTTGGGCTTTACAACACACATTAATAAACACCCTGGACTGACCCTTCAAACCCCACTCCAACTATAGGAACACCAGACTCACTCTTGAGGGAGGGGGGACAAAACTGGATTTGCCAGGAGTGGAGACTGATCCAAGCATTATTGGGTCAGTTGGACCATAGGACTGTCTGCTCCCTGCCCAGGGAGGGGATGGGGAGTTGCAGAGAAGAAAAATGACCAGATGTGGTGGGAGGGGGAAGGGACCTTGAATAAGGATATACAGGGATGGAAAAAAAAATTCAGAGGGAAAGCTGAACACAAAGTAAATATATGTGTAGCAATCTTATTTGCATTTCCACCCTTGATAAGCCA
>PVIH01000411.1:0-148336 GCA_004025045.1 Sigmodon hispidus | reverse complement strand
CTTTTACTGTTTTTTTTGATAAATACAAAATAAAGAAGGAAAAAAATGTTCTATGACCGAAACAAGATGGTGGGTGAGGGAGATCATTCCATAAAGAAAATGCTTGCTACATATGCATCAGGACCTGAGCTCCCTGCCCAACACCTGTGGAAATAGCCAGGCATGCTATTGGATGCTCTGAGCCAAGGAAAGTCCTTCTGCTAGGGAACTGGAGACAGTAGGTGCCCTTGGCCTTCCTGGCTAGTCAGCCACACCTAATCTGTAAACCATCAGTGTAAGGATTCCTGGCATTCCACATAGCTGAGCCTACCTGGCTCAGGTGGGATGCACCTTGCATGGAGGCATGCCCCTGGGCGTGGCTATGTAAACACTGTGGTATGGAAGCACCTCCTTGGACCCATGATGCATAGTCATGCATGCCCCTTCCCTTAAAAGTGACTGGGAGCATGTGCTCTGGTCCTTTTCTTCCCTGTCCCCTGACTTCTGTCTTGCTCCTCTGCCTCTTCACCCGCCTGGGACTCTTCTCTTAAATAAACTCTCGTGTGTGGCTTTGTTAGTGTGTATTTGCTCTCACGCATGGAACTAACAATCAGTACTAGTGAGAAATGCTGTTACAAAAACAATATGGAAAGTGCCTGAAGAAGAATGACATCCATGGTTTTTCTCTGGCTTCCATGTAGGTTCATGTGCACCCACCCCAAAAACAGGATGTGAAGGAATAAACAGAAATATCTTGTGCTTTGTTTACTGGCTCCTGACCCAATGCACGTCAAAGTTAGACTGTTACATCTGAACGTACAAATTAAAATGGAAAGGCGCCACCAAATTACTCTACAAAAAAGTTGTGCTAATAAGAAAGATGGATGGAAATTGTTTGCTGCTGAAGCAGATTGACAGAAATCATGTGAAATATAATTCATCTAAGGGCAGGTGAAGGAAGAGGAACAAGGAACAGAAAAATTAGTAAAAACAAATAGCAATACTATACACTTAACCAATGGCTTAACAGTCACTTAAAAGACTGTGAGACTGAAGTGAAATGAAGATCAAATCAGTCTCATAGGACTGATAGGATTTCAGTGACAAAGTGGGAGACAGTTATACAGCACAAGTAGAGCTTGTTATAGTCCAGAGTAAAAATGATAAGGAAGAAAGAAGCTCTTCTCATAACAATGTAGGGACAAAATCACTGAGAGAATGGAATGATCTAGAAAGTTAATTAATCTACCTCAGGAGAAAGATTCACAAGTGTGTAGAAGCTTTGCAGAGACAACTGAGTGACATAGCTGAATTTCAAGTTTTCCTTCCTCAGATCTTGACAGAAGTGAACACATCACTGTTTCCAGAAACTTCTGAGTTTGTGAAAGAAATTCTGTGGTCTCACGTAGATCCACAGGTTCTACTTTTACAGGCTTGAACGTGCACCAGAACAATTTGTTTCCTTGCCTGATTCCCAACAAAGAGTTTTTAAGGAGAGAGAAGACAACGAGAGCACATTTGGATCCAAGTCTTCCGAGGAGCATCCAGGATTCCCTGAGTGTGAGGCAGCCCAGGGGTTGCATTCTGCCCTCACACAAAACCTGTTGCTAATTAAAGATTAAAGAAATACAGCTGGAGAAGTCACGGCAGCCCAGATGGTATTTCACGGAACCTCTGGTGAGGCTGATGGTCGACAGTAATTCTGCATGATTCATTGCCCAGGTGGGACACGGGAGGCTTAGCCCAGCACACTCCAGGTGGAAAAGTACATCCAAGGACAGGAAACTCATGCCATGCAGATGGCGGACCAAGAAATCACTCAGGGATGATTCAGCCCTCTCTTGTCTCTGTCATGGTGGATTTGTTAACGTGGTAATGGAGGAATGAGAATTCTCATTATTCAAGCTTCGTGTGGCTTTCCTCCATGATTTGTTTAACCTTCTTATATAATAAAACAAATATGTGATTTAGGTTTCACTATGAAAAGAAAATTAGTTTGGATTTATGCAATATTGACCAGAGACTGATCATGAAACACCAATTCTTTTTTAATGATTCTGGAATAATCTGTCTTCAAACAAGCAAAATGAGTTTTGTCTCAGAAAACATTGACTAAAGAAGGTCTAAGCATGGTGCTTTATACCTGTATTCCCATTACTCAGGAATCAGAGGTGGGTTGGTCACCTCCTAAGCAAGAACAAAACGCCAAATAAGGTGAGAAATTGAATAGTTATTTGGGATAAAAGTATAAATAATTACAAAGGCCTTAAGCATTAACAATTTTAGTTTCAGGCTTTTCTAGGCTGTATTTTGGCAACTGACCAGATATGTTACATAAAAATTCTTCCACATGGAAAACAAAACAAAACTTTACCTTCTCACCAAACCTAGAAACATTCCCTGCATGTGGGATGAAGGAAAGACTGGACACTCAGAATCTAGCGATGTCAGGCTCAGGCTCTTGCTTAATTCTCCTGATCTCACAAGCCTTCCCAAGGGGCCAAGGACTAATTAACATGTGTCATAATTAGGCTTTATATGGCTGTGACAAAACACTGCAGCCATCAGCAATATGGAGAGGTTTTTTTTTTCTTTCTACATCTACATGACAGAGAGCATCACTGGAGGAAGTCAGGGCTGGAACTGGAAGGGAGCTGACCCGGAAGCCATGTAGAAGGGCTACCTCATGGCTTGCTTAGTTTGCCCTCTTATACATGAATCATTTCAAACTCTACAGAGGATCACCTGCTCAGAGATGACACTATACACAATGATCTGAGTGGTATCACATCAATCATTAGTTACAGTCATACTCCATAGACTTTACAAAAGTCAGTGTTTTGGGGACAGATTTTCTCATTGTGGTTCACTCTTTTCAGATAACTCTAGGTTTTGTCAAATTGACATGAAACTAACCAGCAACAATAGAAAAGGTGCAAGCAAACAATGGCAATCTTAAAATCATCAGATGCATCTTTAAATTTGTAACTATTGACACCTAGTGCTTTATTTAAAACATGCCATAATTTAAATTATCATAGATGTATAAATTCCCCAGGAAAATTTTGGAAGCCTAACTAAGATGTCTTATAAGGCCAACTTGCTGTCTGCAGATTGTTACTCCTTCTCTGTCACATGGTCACCAGGGGCATACTGGTTTAGGGTTAAACATAATGTAGGATTATCCTTTGCATAGGATTTTAGTACATTTCCTGGGCAAAATAAGTTTTGAAAATGATCACCAACGAGCCAGCAATAGGAGTAGCATGTAGCAGAAGAGTTTAGAAGCAAATGGAATTCTGATAATATAGTCTGATTTTGCTCAGACTGCCCTGGTGCTGGCCCCCAGCAAACCAATCCCATGATTTTCAAAGACAGTTTAGAAGAACAAGCAAAGGAACCCTCAAATTCTGGGCTTCAGAGTTCAGATTCAAAGGACAATATTCTCTGGGGTGTGTAGCAGAAGATAGTCTGCAAATATCAGGGTGTATGTAGGGAACATAGCCAAAGAAGTGTGACTGGGGACACAGGAATAAAATGAAGCAAAGGAAAATTGAGCACAGGGAAGTAAAAGACATTTTAGCAGCAAGGACTATTAAACAACAAAAAAAGTCCCCAGAGGGAAGTGATGGAAACCTCCTTGCTTGAGCCATTTCAAAATCAGCAAAGCAATGGGGAAAATGGACTATGGGGAGCAGTCTTGTGCAGGCAGGGAGCAGGCATGATGACTGAATAGTTCTTTTTGGTTTTTTCACTTCCATGTTCTGTGAAATTCTACTGCAGCTAGAAAGCAAGATATCCTTCACTCTAGCAGGATGTTCACAGAGGCGCCACAGGTAGAGGGAAGAAATACAGTAAAAGAAATTCTATCCTTCTGTGACATTTTTATAACTTAGGGTTTCAGGTGTGTCAGGAGGTTGGAGTTTAGGCTGAATTTTCTCTTTCTTCATCTTCAACAGTGATTTATTTTTGGTGAGCCTGATGATCAGTGAGGTGCCAGCTACATGTATTTTATAGGATGCAAGTGTATTTCTCATGGTTGGACTTGGTTTTATCCCTTGGTCTGCACATACTCCTCAGGAGTCTGGGCAGGTTCCTCTGTAGTGAGCTACAAATTCCCTCTCTACTAACCTTGGAACAAGCTCCAATGCTGAGATTGCTCCTGAGGGCTGGCAAATGGCCAGTGTTTAGAGGGCAGGTTTTGTACATGCTTTGAACCACTGAGCACATTCTCCAGGCTTTCTTGCCTTTCTTTTTTCCTTCCTTCCTTCCCTCCTTCCCTCTTTTTCTTCTTCCCTCTCTCTCTTCTTTCTTTACTCAGCTGTCTTCTTGGTTTCATGGTATCTGGAAAGAAGTCCAATGAAGTTTGCATCTTTAGCTTTATGTCCACAAAGAGTCTCTATACACTGGCTTCTTTCAGATTCCCCTTTCTATTAACTTCATCCAGTTCGAATAGGACATGTGGGCATTTATAGATATAATGTATGTGTGTGCATGTATGTATACATTTAGACATAGATTTGTATCTAAGTTCCTTGTGCTTGTTGGGTTTGTGATTTTATGTCTGACAATAATTGTGGAAATTTCTCAGTCATTTCTGCTTTAAATACTGTCTCAATTGTCTTAGTTGAGTTTCTACTGCTGTGATAAAGCACAATGACCCAAATCATCTTGTGGAGAAAGGATTTATTTCAGCTTCTCTCTCTACATCACAGTCCATCATGAAGGGGAGTCAGGGCAGGAACCTGGATGTAGGAGCTAATGCAGAATCCATGGAGGGGTGCTGTTTACTGGCTTGCTCCCCATGACTCTCTCAATCTGCCTTCTTATACCTCCCAGGGTCACCTGCCCAGGGTGTGCACCACTCACTGTGGGCTAGGCCCGTCCTCATCAACCATTAATCAAGAAAGGGTCCCACAGACTTGCCTACAGGCCATCTGATCATGGCATCTTCTCATCTTCCTCTTCTGAAATGACAATCTTAAATCAAGTTGGCATAAAACTAGCTGCCAGCACACCATACCATCCTTTTTCTTTCTTTTTCCTTCTGGCAGTTTGGTTATAAGTTATGTCTGACATTTCTGGAACATTCTACCTTTACTCCTTTCTGTTCTCTTTTTAAAAAATAAAGACTCTGTGCAGTGATCTTTCTGTCGGTGCTCTTCTGTTAACAAGGCTTTGGGTTTCTAGCATGTATATTTCGTTTAGTTTCCACTCATTTATTTGTTTTGTGTTTTTAAATTTTGATTTATTTATTTTATTATGTGCCTATGAGTGTTTTACTTGCATGATTATATGTAGAAAACATTAATATCTGGTAGCAACAGACATCAGAAGAAGATTGGGGTACCTAGGGACTATTCTTGATGGCTGTGAGCCATTGTGTGGGTGCTAGGAACCAGGCCTCTAGAACTGCTAAGCATCTCTCCAGCATCCACACCAACTTGTGCTGTGAGACTTGTATACTGTAAATATTTGTTACTCCAATCAGTTTAATAAAATGCTGATTGGCCATGAGGCTAGACAGGAAGTAGAAATGGGGTACCAGACTAAAAGAATTCTGGGAAGTGGAAGAGGAGAGAAGAAATGCAGTGAGACACAGAGTAAACAGTATGAAAATGCTGCCCTGAGCAAAAAGGTATCAAGCCACATGGCTAAACATAAATAAAAATATGGGTTAGAGCTGGAGGGATGGCTCAGCCGTTAAAGGCTTGGCTCACAACCATAAATATAAGAAATATGGGTTAACTTAAGGTGTAAGAATTAGCAAGTAATAAGCCAGAGCCATAGAGCAATCAGCTTATAATTAATATAATATAATTAATATAAGCCTTTGTGTGATTATTTGGGACAGTGTGTCTGACTTCAGGGCTAGGCAGGGCCAGAAACTTCAGGCTACACACCTGCTACTGATACCCTTCTGATTTTTTATTTGATGTCTCTCTCTCTCTCTCTCTCTCTCTCTCTCTCTCTCTCTCTCTCTCTCTCTCTCTCAGCCTGATGTCCTCAGGAATGCCTCTCATACTTGAGTCCAGTTCCATTCTTTGCTTTGGTGCTGTGATATGTGCTTTTGTTTGTGCCCATGTTTTATGCTTCTATTGAAGGCTCAATATGATATATCACATAAAGGAAATTGGAAGAGGTTGGCCTGTGAATGAGGCTTCATGTTTTTCTGGTCAGGTATCATGTCGTATTTGTGTGTACAGCTACAGTCATTAGAAGCTCACATCTTCTTTAGTATTCTTGTTTCTGATGCCTGGGGTTTGTAAATCCTCCTTATTAATTAATGTCTTGGATTAGCTATATAATCTCTTGCCATTTTCCAGGTGTCTGATGGTGATAAGGAATGAGAGCCATGAGGGTTGTGAGGCGTTTCTTACTATGTTCTTGTGACCCAGCCTCGGTCGGTCTCTTAGGGAGCCCATGAAACTGGACTGTGACTTTCACAAATACTTTTTACTGGCTCCACCCTTTAGTCCACTCAGGAAGCTCAGCTGGAGGGGCCTAACTCTTATGTGTTTTTTCTTTCTCCCTACATGAGTCAGGCTGGTTCTATCAGGTTGGTTCTTTTTGGTTTCTTCACCAGGGATTATCCAGGTGATTTTGAGCATTCTTCCCTCTCTTGCCTAACATGAGAGGGTTCCTTTTCAATCTTTGATAGTTTGTTCTGGGCTAGGTGATAGGATTGGGGTAAAATACCTGTGCTGGGTTCCTCCTTGTAGTCTAGACATACTGGGAGTTTTTAGAGCTCCAGGCAGTGAGCAGTGAATTCACAAAAGTCTTACAATTTCAAGTGAAGTTTTCCTCTCCGCATAATACAAAACATCATTATTCATTAGATATGAATGTGCATTAAGTGCAATTATCTTGAAAATAATTTGTTATATATATATACATGTACATGCATAAATGCCCATATATATAATCACATATGTAACAATTATGCATATTACTTGCATGACTCTGTGATATCACTTGAATATATATGAAAGAATTAATTTGACACATGAGAAAAAGGATTATTGTTTCAGCAGAAGACAGAATTCTCTAAGTCATGTGTCCTTCTCCCATTTCTGTTGTTATGTGACACACTCCTGTCTGCCCTTTCTCGGATCCTACTCTAACAGCTCTTGAAAGTTACATGATGCTTACTGCATTCTCCTAGTGGTTACGATGGAGACAAGTTGTCTCATTCCATGCTTATGAAAACAAATGCTTCTTTTAGAGTCAAGGGTATTTTTAAATTCATCGACCATCTTTTCATTTGAGGGAGGTGTATTATTTTCTTTCCTTTGCTCTATTGTTTGAAATGTTGCAGTTCTGAAAGGCTGACCTCTGGTTTTCTTTCTTTCTTGTTGTGTATAAGGGAACAGGCAGGAGTGACGCCTTGCTGTAGACCACTCGGGTCCTGTAATGCTACCCTCTCACAAAGTAGCTACCCTATTCTGCTTGAATGGATTTTAAAAACTAATTCATGGTTCCAGAAGTATTAATCAGTTGAATATTCATAGTGTAGCAGTGTAACCATGTAGAATTTAGCAGAAGGGTACTTGACCTGTGGGAGACTTCTGCACAAGGCAAAATGCAGAAAAATACTTTCAAAAGAATTTAAATAGACCCAGTGCTTTTCATTTTACTTGCTTAAAACTGGGAAAGAGGATGGAAGGAGCTGTTGTTTGCTTTCTGACTGTGACGGATAGCCCATTTCAAATCTCTCTTCCTGTTCTTGTTCAGCTTTGAGGGCATTGGAAGCCAGTAACACATATGTTCATGGTTCAGGTTTTCTCAGGCACTCCACTGCCCAGCTAATGGATAGACTGGATGGGACATTGGGAAGGAATCAATGTCATCTCCACTCTTGAAATCTGCCCTGAAATTCTGAGTCAGGGTCATATGACCCTTTCACTGAGTCTGGATAAACTGAAGCATGCATGACACACTACTTTGTCAGAGTTGTGGTTGGTGGATTAAATTATTAAAATCCGTGCAGTACACTTTCCACTCCCTAGTCTGGTGGGAGGGCTTACTATATGATAAGGATCCCAAATGTTCTCATAAGCTAAACATGACATAAGTATATAAATGATGTTCTAGTACATGAGCTAACATAGGTCTTTGGCTCTTCGGAGAAGAGATGTGGAAGTAGAGTCGACTGCTGTGAGAGATTTGGGAGAGGGAAGGAAGGAAGTTGCCTTTTCATGTTTCTGTATTTAAGACCTTGAACAACCTAATCAACCTCTTCTCTCTCAAGTGTGCACTGTCACTTTCTAACCAGCTGCCAAATGGGATCTCAGCTTTTAGGTATGCCATGATTATTCCTGTCTTGAAATGATAACAACTATAATTACCCACACAAATCCCTCACAACATATATAGACCATTGACATGGAAAGAACAATTCATAAAGCTTACATGGTGTAGGAGGGGCTCATGAGCTGCATGAGGCCCTTCTATTTGAGGGACCTATTTTTGGTGGTAATAGTTGACTCCCAAATTGTTGATGCTTGTATGAGTAATTTGTTGGTTCTCTTGTCTAGAGTAGGATTATGTTCTGGTACATTGTAAATATTTGTCCTTCCTACTGTTTTAATAAATGCTGATTAGCCAGAGGCAGACAGGAATTGTGGGTGGGCCTACCAGACTAAGAAAACTCTGGGAAAAGGAGGAGCAGAGCAGAGATGCCCACAGATGTAGAGGAAAGAAGACCAGAATGCTACTCTGAGAAAAGCTACCAAGCCACGTGCCTAAACAAGATAAGAATAATGGGTTGAGTTCTTCTGAAAGAGCTAGCAATATGTCTGAGCTATAGGTCAATCAGCATGAAATTAATATAAGCTTCTATGTGTTTCTTTGGGATTTGGGACTGCTGATTTGGATCTCAAAACTAGGTAGAGATAAGCAGCTGCAGGCAGGTCCAGACCTTGGGGCTAGTTTGGGCTACAAAATCATACTACATTCACTGATGCCCTATCTGGGATGAACAGATATCTGTTCACATCCCCCCACACACAAAGTTACTACAACATATATGTAGAAATGTGTTTTTACCTTTGGAAAATGTGAAGTTATGCATTACACAAGGAGACTGTAAAATAAGGACACTAACTAACATATATTAAGCTATTATAGATGGTAGGAACTGTGAAAGAAGAGCCTATGGTTTCCTGGGAACCTATTATAAGTAGGACATTTCGTGTCTAGTTATAGAAGAGGGAAGAGCAAACAAAGACCCAAAGAACTTATGGGTCCTGCCCAAATTTATACTTTGTGTGGAAGGCACAGGCAGGATTTCAGTTTCATTACCATATGACATGCTCAAAGAAAACGAAACCAGATCAGCATACTGGGTGGTTGAAGTGTCTGGTTCAGGGGACAACATGTTAAACTGGCTAACTATGTTTTGCTTTCTTTGAACAGAGATATAGAATGGGAGATGTCTCTTCCCACCTGCCGTCCACCTCACAGTCTTTCCTTTGCTTGTAACATGGTTTGCCTTGCTATGATGTACTGGAGTCATGAGACAAATAAAGCCTTTCTCCCTTAAATAGCTTCATTGATGGTTCCTTGTGACAGCAACAGAGAAATAATCAGAGACACTTCAACATTTATTTCCTTGTTCATATTATGTCCATTCAGTGACCAAGCTGATTGCAACCACTCCAGCAATAGTGAAGCACACGACACTGGAAGTAGTGTAGAATAACTCTGGACTCATTTTCCTGGCATGATAAATCTTGGGCATTAGGGACCAAAAGCAGTTACAGCCAATGACAAGCCAAGACTGGGGATAACAGTGTTTCCTTCAAAGAGGATTCTTGCTGATTTCCTGCTGATATGATTTTTAAAAGATATACATGTAGGTAGAGTCTAATCTGAGTCATTTAGCATCCAGTATTAATGAAACAGATGAGTCTTGTGGATGGATATTTCCTGGGTCAGGTCCCTGAAGTTTCAGCCTTATGCTAGTTTTATG
This sequence comes from Sigmodon hispidus, assembly GCA_004025045.1. Classification (NCBI taxonomy): domain Eukaryota; kingdom Metazoa; phylum Chordata; class Mammalia; order Rodentia; family Cricetidae; genus Sigmodon; species Sigmodon hispidus. The sequence goes on along the minus strand of PVIH01000411.1, from coordinate 138,384 downwards.
AGAAGACACTCTCCTTTGTGGACCCATGCTTATCTAAGCACCATTTTGTTGACGATGATTACAGTTTCTTGCTGAATAAAGCCCTCTGTGTACTTGACTCTAAGTTATGCCAAGAGATTTAATAATAATCCAAATACCAATTGAACCCAAGAAGATAGTGGAATTGGAACATAGGTGATAGTACTGAAGTCACAGGAGTGTCTCTGTGATCGACATGGCAGATCCTCACTCCTAACACTGGACTCATTTTTAAGGTCCATTTGCAGGCCAGGTAGGCTGGCCAGTTCTCCACGTAAGCACAGAATTGAAGAGCTTTTACAAGTGACCCCTTCTTTTACAATCTTCCTATGTAGTCCTAAGACCCAGGGAAGCAGGCCTGTGTCCTGGAGCACTATGGGGGAGGGTTTCACCTCCTGCTCTACAGATCCTTTATCTGTCTCTGGAGAAGCTGATGCTCTTGACAGTTCAGTTCTCCACACATATCTCTGAGATCCACAGCAAAGACACAATTGATTTATCCTCCCAGCCTTTGCTAGGGGGACAGGACCCAGTGACTACCCTGCTTCCCCAGGGAAGAAGACATGATCAGTCTTAGATTCCTGCTGGTGTCTGATTATTCACCTCCCAGCCTCTAGACTTTTCCCATCTCACTAGAAATTCACTCATGGAGTTTCTGTTTTGCAAATCAAGGATTACATGGGTTGATGAAATGGAGAGTTTACACATGTTTAAGTCCCAAAGTCAGCAGAACAGAAAAATGTTTTTCTAGTTATTTCAAAATTCCTTAAGCATTCTGTGGGAAAATATATTTACCACAGCTAATAAGACTCAGTCTCTCCACTATCATTACATTTCTGCGCAGCATTTCCAGTAAGAGCACTCCAAATTATCCTCCCTCAGCTAGCTCATCTGCTCAGTCAATAAGCGGCATTTTATTGCTTTTATGAATTAAGCCCTCTGCACCCAATCATCTTGCACACATCTGTACAGAGACAGTCTAGGGAGCTTTTGAAAAGTCAATCAGAAGAGAACAGCTTTCACTTCATGTGTTCGGCTTCTCTCTCTCTCTTTTTGATTTTAATAAAGTATTTACACATGTTTACGGTGCCTGAAATGGAAACACAGTGGTGACTGCTGCTACAGCATCCCAGAACATGGGGAGAATAGCCAAAGGCAAGGTGACTGTGGCCTCCAGGTAAGGCTTTTGCCGTGGCTGCTGTACAGAAAGAAGAAAATGACTCTTGCTGACTGGTAAATGATGCCCATTTTCCTTTCCAGTCTTACTTTCGTGAGGAGAAAAAGGGTCAAAAAGTCCAGGGTACTTGGGGCTAGCTCCCCATGCAGGGATGGAGATATATATATATATATATATATATATATATATATATATATATATATATATCACACATATATATATGCCACCTGGTGCTGCTGCCTGCTATGGTGGGATGATACAATACAAAAAGCACAGTGCCTTGCATTGCAAGTAGGGAAACCTGATTTTGAACACCAGAACCCACTTACAAAGGCTGGGTGGGTGTGGTGTTCACACACATGGTCCCAGTCCTGAGGAAGAGGAGACAGGTGGATCCTTCATGTTCCCTGGTCAGTCAGCAGAACGAGCTTTCAAGACCCAGGCTAGTGAGAGACCTTGTCTGAAGACAACAGGTTGACAGCACCCCAGGGAAAATACTTGGTTGTCTTGTGTAGGTGCATATGCTCACTTGTCCCCACGAATAGGTGCACTTGCACACACATGAACATGCACACATATGCACAAACACACATAAGAAAAGAAAGGAGAAGGGAGCAGACAGTGTTACCCAAGGCTGGTTATGTTAAGCCTGAAATCTGAAGGTGAAGACTGGGTCCAGATGCTTCGGGAGAAAGTCTCAGTTCACTGCATTCTGGAGACCTACAGTGCATTCATTTTAGTCCTTTTTATTTATTTGTGTGACCTTTGTATCACCTGGATCAGTTTTCCCTATGAGTTTTAGTGTGCCTGAGCCTGTGTGGCTTTGCAGGGCACTTGGAAACCATGGGCTGCTTTCTATCCCTTGCTTGAGAGTGCAGCACCATTCTTTTATGAATTTCAACTCCTTGGGCTATTGTGTATCTGGGGATGGAGAAGGCAGAGCAGGATGCCTAAGCACCAGGGAGGAGGAGGAGGAGGAGGAGAAGGAGGAGCTGAGATACTGCAAGACCGAGGAAAAGATGCTGAGGGAGAGCAGGGACCAGGGGACCATTCTACCTGGTAATCTCACTTCCTGAAGACAGTATGGGGCAGAGACTCAAAGCCTGTCACTTTGTGGTTCTTCTCAATTCTGCTTTTCTGTCCTTCTTTGCCATTGATGGAGTTTCCTTTCACATTCCCCTCGTCTTCCTTCTGTCCATTATTTCTCCTTGTCTCCTCCTTTACTGTCTCCCCTTAGGGATGGAACCCTGGGACTCCTGTGTGCAGATAAGCACTCTGTCCCTGAGCTACATCTCTGATTCAGAGTGTTTCTTTTAGGCAGTCAGGTGATGCTTTGCATTGCTTACTATGGCAAGAAAGGGTCAGAGAAAGGGAGGGGGTTTGGGAGGGCAGGCAGGAGGGCATTTTAAACAGGGAAGGGATCCAGAGTACAACAGAATGTGAAGGATACATACTGCCTTCTAGACTACTTCTTAATAGTTGTGGTAATATCCTGCTAGACCCCAGATGAGAGAAGGTGGAAGAAAGGTCTAGAAGAGAGGACAGAGACAAAGGAAAATGTCCAGGACACATGAGTCTATTTTTTTTTTACATATCAGTCCAGGAGAAAAGCAAATGAGTATTTCCATCTCTGAGCTCATTCTTCACTATCCAGGAGTACAGAGGTTCATGTCTAGTGAATGCTGAGCTGTGACTCCTTGCCTTGAGTAGGGCACTGGAGGAGATGGACAGGCAGCTATTTGCTTGTAGGACATGTGTGGGAAGCAATACTCCGAAGCCTACATAGAGAGAGTTGACTATTTTTGGAACTCTCTGGCTGTCCCCTGGCAGCTCAAGAATAGCTGTGAATCCAGCAAGCACCCTTGGTTCAGGAGAATCTTTGCACAGAGGCTGTTGGCCGCTAACTCCCTGACACCCCTGCCATCTTTGATGGAAGATATTTAAATCACTCCTACATCAACCTTAGTAGTAACTTTTAAGGAGTTGCAGTCTATCTTACACTGAAAAGAAACAGGGTTTCTGTACACATTCCTCCATTGCTGAAGTCAAGGTCTGTTGTTGGACACTGGACACACACTCTTCACTTTTGCACACATATTAGAGGGCCGGAATTTACCAGGAATATGAGCACCTGACCATTTCATAATGAACACAAGACTCCCACAGCTACCTTTCTTCTTAAAAGATGAAGATTCCTTTGACTGACACTAAATGAGTTTCTTCATAACATGGGAATGTTTCTGTTTTAATTCTTAATGAATCATTACCTTTACTTATTATTTGATGCTTTCTAGTTCTGTCCTGAAAATAGGCTCATGGGGAGTATCGTTTGGCAGTTATTTACTATGTGACCCTTGGACTCCATGGCTGCAGCTGTCCGATGTCACTGTTGGAAACACTGAATGGGAGACGTCCAGTTCCTTCTTTACCATGAACTGAGGAGTAGAATGACTTTCCAGTGATGCTCTTATGTCAGGTGTCTTCTGTGTTTGCCCAATTCAGTTGTAGCTGCTTTTTGCTAACTTCAAATTTGCACAGGTATTCTAGGACACACATGGTGGTTCATGGTTTGTTCTCACTGTTTGTTCCTTGTCAGACTTTTGCTGTGATTTGTTGGAAGGCCTGTCTGCCTGTTCTGAGGAACACAAGGACCCTCTGTCCAGCATAGAATTCCTTCATTTCCCACAAGTCACTGAACCCTGGCTTTAATTGTCATAAGCCCTCCTTGGTTTGAGTTCTGGTCATGCCTTGCTCTTACATTCTGCATGTTACTTTTTATCCTCCATAGACTGTCTTTACCTGGCTCTCAGAACACTATCACCTATGACTTCTGCCTCTCTCTGTTTTTAAAATGTTTGTTTATTGTATTTTTATGGCTATATGTATGTGCCCGAGTGTATGTATGAGCACTTAATGTGTGTAGGACCTGCAGAGGTCAGGGTAAGGCAAAGGGCATGGGACTGCAGTAACAAGTATTTGTGGGCTATCATATGAATGCTGGGAATTGAGCCTGGGTCTTCTGCAAAAGCAGTAAATTCCGTTAACCACTGAGCAGTCTCTGCAATCCTTTACTTCTGTTTGACTCTCTTTCTGGTCTCCTTGGCCAGATCCTCCTCATCTCCCTGATTCCAAAAAGCTAGGGAGCTCTCAGCTTCAGCCCATGTTTTGTTTCCTGACTTGTTTTGCTAGCTTCATGATCGCAGAGCACCCACGGCTTTAATTAGTAGATAGTTAGCAGTGACCTCCAATTAACATTTCCAACTTGGATTTCTGTTAATTTCCATGTTTCTGTATTTAATTGCCTATTTTAAATCTTGCCCACTGTGGACCATATTATGATCTTCAGAAACATATGTTAGGATCTCATGGGCATGGCCTTGTGGAGAAGTAGGGTCTTTGCACATGTAATCAAGTTAAGATGAGACCACAGTGGATTAAGGTGGGCCCTACCTGTTTCAATGACTGGTGACATCATGAGAAGGAGAGACTCAGAACATAGGCAGAGGTAGCACACACAGCATGTTACATCAGAGGCAGAAACCAGAGTGGTGCATCTTTAAGCTAAGGGGTGTCATCTGCTGGCAGCTGGATGAGGCCAAGAAGATTTCTCACCTGGAGCCTTCAAGGAGAACATCTGGATTTCAGACTTTGGCCTCCAAAACTAGGGGCAGATAGTGTTTTAAAGCCCTAAGATACTCCAGACATGTTTTATAGTGGCCCAAAGAAGCCAAGAAGGTTCATAATTCAAATTCTAAATTTGTTTGGTTTGTTTTCTTGAGATATGGTTTCATGCTATAGTCTAGATTGGTCTGAGACTCACTATGTAGCCCAGGCTAGCCTTAAATTCAAAGTGGTCCCCTGGTCTGTGTCACCTGGGTGCTGGAATTGCAAGTAGGACCCACTATACCTGGCTGAATTCTGATAATTTAACTAACCCCACTCTCTGTATAACTTTTTCTTCCTTTTAGGAGTAAGAGCAATTGCACATTATTCTTGTTTCTTGTCAGAAGTTTTGATGTTCCCATTTCATTACTCATTTGGGTTATCATGGGAACTGTTTGTGTGCGTGTTCTTGTTTGTACCTCATCATGTATGTATCCTCGTGTGTGGAGGAAGGCCAGAGGTTCATGTTGGGTTTCCTTTCTAATTGCTATTTCCCCTGTTTTCAAGGCATGGTCTCTTGTTGGTCTCTGGATCCTCCTGATTTATTTAGATTAGGTGTCCAGCAAGCCCCAGGGACCTTCCTGTCTCTGCCTCCCCAGTGCTGGTATTTCAGGCATGCATCACAATGACTGGCTGTGTTCTAGAGTACCAACCCATCTTTATTTTTTTCTTACAGGGCAGGTCGTTCACCTACTGAGCCATCTCCACGGCCCCAGCTATAGGAAACTTCCTTGGTCTTACTGTTATCTTCATCTGATTGGTACAGTTTTTTTCTAGCTGCCTGTAGTTCATGCCCTGCTCAGGCCTTCCTGTTGGTCTCTCTTGCACAGCACACTGCTAGCTACTCCTCCCTCCCCCAGGAAATCTTTCCTCTTGTTTATGTCTTTGTTCTTATCTGTCTTCCTTCACAAAGATAGAAGATCTACAAAAGGGAAGAGTCTGGTCCCTTTCCTAACTGTGGTCTGCACATATGTTAGTTGAATGAACAATGGCCTTGGATCCTGTTGAGATTAATAATGACTGTCAGTTGGATTATTCCCCTCTCTCCTACCTTCCCTTATCCTGCCAAGCAGCCTGGCCAGGAGGGGGTAAACATTTATCAAGGAGTGCTCTGTTTTTTCATTACTTTGGAATCTTGGCTAGGAAACAAGGTGCCAGCCTCCTTAACTGAGGAGTCATAGCTACCTTAACGATAGAGAGTTTAACCCACAGGAGCTTCAGGATTTTCTGCTCTCCTCAATTAATATTAGTCTATGCTGGGACAAGTACCACAGCTCTCTGGGATGGCAAAGTTTCTCTGTTGCTAGACAACCTCAGAGGTATTGAGTTATATTAAAACCGAAAACTTTCTCCCTGATTCTTAGTGTGATTAAATGTTTAGTTTCTAAGATTTTTAAGGACGAATTCAAATTCCATTTTCTGACCTTGATGTTTTTCACCCAGTCTTCATGTTATTTTCCTGCTGCTTGGATGTAGTCAGGGTATTGATCTCTTCAACAATGAGGTTCTGTGGGGTGGATTATGACTGTCGGCTTTCATCTTCTGCCTTATGCTGTAAATTGCAATTAGTGGCTCAGCAAGTACTTATTTATTAAATGCTATTTATATCAGCCTTACATTGTGCTCAAAAGTTAATTTAACAAGGAAAATGAAGACTTGACAGTTGAGTCAAATGCTTATTACACTGACTCTGACTGGAAGGTTGCCTTGCCTATCCCAGATACAAACGACGAGTGAAATGAACTGTACCGACTGGCCTGTGTTCTAGGCTGGCTTTGCTCTGTAGCCTCATAGGTTGCTCACAAACAGCCTGGTTAGTTGTCTCCTAGTCTGCTACAAGGAGATCATGAACTCTGAAGACTAAATAGCTAGCTGACGTTCTCAAGGCTTTCAGAGGCTGAGATAGGGTATGAAGTCAAGTCTATGAGGCACAAAGCCATTTACCTGAAGGTGGAGACATTTCAGAGAAAGCTATTTGAAGGAAAGGCACCCATATTCTTTTACCTGTGGTACCATCTTTTCTTCTGGTAGCTTTTGAATCTGGCACATCTTCAAAAGGCTCCTGTGTTAAAGAGCATGCAGAGCTGCTCTGATCTCAGGGAAGATTAGCCCATTGGTAGATTCATAATATGATGGATTATTGGGAGATAATGGAGATCATCAGGTGATTCCAGATGTAGAGAGATAATCAGTCATTAGGAAACTCTCGTTTGAGTGACTTACCTACTTTTTGGTCCTCACCTGCTTCGTTATTTCTGTCTTTGTCTCCATTTTCTTCCTGGCCACCAAGGAGGTGAAACTTCTTTGCTCTTTTAATCCCTCCTTTTTCTCTGTTTCAAAACATTCATTATTACATAGTTGATAACAATCTTTAACTACAGTGTAATCCCACTTTTGGGATTTACAGCACGACCAGAAACACTGGAGCCAGTGACCATGCACCAAATCCTCCAAAACCACGAGCCAAGATAATTTTTTCCTTCTTCATATTTATTTTCTCAGTTATTTTGTCAGTCTTGACAATCTAACATAGCTTCTGTCTTGAGACACATGCATATATTTACAGTCAGTGCTCATCCAGTGTATTCTAAGACTTCCCACCCCCTCTCTTTGTTTCTCTCCTTTCCATGGTCAATGCTTGGTATCCAGCCAGAAAAAGTGAGATCTATATATGCCTAAAGGTTTAAGGTGATATTGTTCTGTTAAAAAAGGGGGGTCAGATTCACAGGTAATACAAACATTCCTTTGTCTTTTAGTAACCACAACAGCATTATGCCAGGAACAGAAGTAAATATCCTTTGAGAAAACTGGTAGTTGTCAATAAGAAGAGAAATTTAGTTTCTGAAACTAAATTTAAGAGAAACAAGGATTGAAATATGCACATGATTATAAAGTGTATATGACCCTTTACTCAAGCATCTGTGGTGGTAGTTGAACCATCTGTGAGTCTTTCCACCATTCTCCTATGCTGGCTACATCTGAGAAGAATGACTTAGAAGACAGAGCTCTGATCTAGTGACCACAATATAACCATGTCCAATATTCTCCATAATCTGCCTACACATATGATTGCTACTCAACCCCTGTGTGTGTTAGTGGCAAGGTGTTAATTGATTTCCTGGGAATTTTCTAGGTCTCTGTGTTATGTCCACCAACCACACAATTGAAATGGTGAGAGTAGATGACATGACCCCCCACTGCCTTTCTTCTTCAGAACCAGTCAACTAGAAACCAAGAAGCACCTAGCATCTTAGCTGCAAGAGAGTCTTAGAGATGAAACTTTAAGCTCCCCAGACCTGGCAGGGCAGGAAGCTTGTGAGTTGAGTTAAGACAGAGTCTGCCTCTTTCTCCACAAATTTCAGAGAGATCAGATAAGTAAATGAATTTGAAATGGCTGCATTTTATATAGTGGCTATTCATAGCACCAACTGAATACATGCCAGAATATACATGTAGAGGGAATGAATATTATTAAACATAGATCATTTATCTTTGATTCAAATTTTAGTCCCCATTTGTAGACAAATGTTCAGAAAGCTGAGTTCATGCATCTAGGAGTATTTTGCCTAGATTTGAACCTGATCTGGCTACTCACACAGCTTATGTTTCTTTTACTATATTAAATTACCTTTCAGCATCTGTGTGAAGAATGGAAAGATTCATCTCCATCATTGCTGAACATGGCCACCTCTCCCTTCCTAAATTCACATGTGTGGGTTGTATACTGTGCATATCTTAAGGGCACCACCAACTGGACACATTCCAGAGCTGTGCAGCTCTGTGCATTAGAGCGCATAAGACGTCTATATAATTGGTGTCTTCTTTAGGAGCTAATTTTACTCACTCTCTTCTCAACTCAGAGAAGTGGGCTTTTAGATACAGAAATGAATATGCTCCCATTCTTTGGCTGCATTCATCAGGGCTTCAGTGAATGTTTACTCAAACATTTTTTTTTTGAATCCAACAGCTTTGTACTCAGGAGCAGAGTGCAAATTAAATGACATGGAGTATTCTGCGCATAATGAATTGGACATCTCCTATTCATCCTGCTGATTCTTAATGTTTTTTGAGCACACACCTGAGAATTCTGCATATTTTCCCTTGAAATTTTAGAATAAAGAATCTGGAAACAAAAGCCAAATGGACATAGCTAATGTGTGTTACACCACATTTGGCATCCATCCCTCATTTATTTCCTGTCTCCACTAGTGAAGCCTTTCAGAAATGGAGACATTCCTCTGATAGCGGGTGTCTCAGCACAGGTTGGAAAAGCAAAGACATCTGGGAATTCCTGGATACACTTCAGCAGCTCTAAGGAAGGGTTGCAAACTGTTTTGACTGGGATACAACATATGCAAGTTCGTGAGCACACACATACATGAACACACATACACACACACTACATACAGATATACATACACACATACATACACACAATACATATATACAATACATGAACACACACATATATAAACATACACAGACACACTCACACACTCCTGCTTCCGTTTTCTTCAGAGATGGACTTGTAGGCACATTCTGCCATGGTTTACTTTTCATTACTGAGCTGTGGTCCTACAGATCCTCTGTGTGACCATCTTCTAGCTGTCTCTATAACCCACTTTGAACATCAACAGCATTGTAATCTTACCTTTGCCCCAGTTATACTTTATTCTGTACACAGAAACATGCAGGAAGCCAAGGGCACAAGGTGGTTTTCTTTTAACCTTTGTAAAGTTATTTTTTTCTCTTGTGTATATCTGTACATTTGGATATATGTGGACATATGTGTGGGAATGTGTGCCCACATGTATACACATGCATGTGAAAGTCAGATCCCTGACTAACTCCTGGAGCTCACTGGTTAGACCAGCCTATCTAAAGAATTTGCTCATGGGGGTCCCTTCCCTCTAATTCCTGGGCCTGGGATCTCAGACAGACCACCATACCTACCCAGCATTTACATGGAGGCTGAGGATTGGAACCCTGGCCCCCCACACTTGTTGGCAAGCACTGTATCTGCTGAGCCATTTCCCTAACACCTCCAGGAAATATTTCTAAAAACCATATTATATGGCAGAGAGCCAGGCAGTGATGGTGGCCTGTTCTTGGCATCTTCTTATCCTTTTTTTTCCAGACACTATTTATCCATTTCTTCCTCATTGTCTTCCAAATAGATAACTTCGAATCCTATCCATATGCTGCAGTTTTGGATTTAAAATTTCATGAACATGAAGGTGTGAATCTTCTGCTGAGTGAAGCTGGGCCCCCACCCCAAGTGCTATTTGCAAACTAGATGATAGCCACTTGCCTAACCCTACATTAGGATCTCCATTCCACTCAGCCTTGTCCTCTAATAGGAGGAAACGTAATGAGAATTTTCAGAAAACCTCCATGTTTCTGTCAATTACATTGGGCCTTGGAAGGTCCCTTGTTCCTTTCTCAGCACTATTAATAAATATCTGACAAGATAACTTAAGTCAGGAATAGCTTTTGTTGAGGCTCATGATCTCAAGGGAGTTTCATTTTATTATGATAAGGAAGCATGACAGCAAGAGATGTTGATGGCTGGTGGTACTGTGAGTGAGGTGGATGCTGGTTATGCAATATCAGTTAGGAGACAAGAGCACAGGAACTCTAGGGATTTACCTGTCTCCACCTCAGTAGCACTGGGATTGCAAACACAAGCTTTCATAGCTGCCTTGTTTTTCATGAGCTCCGGGACTCAAACTCAGGTCCTCATGCTTACAAGGGAAACACTACTGGGCTTTCTCAACAGCTTCGTGGATATCAATTTCATTGGCTAGAATGTAGTGGATCAGCCAGTTGGTTGGTTACAGTTGACTTATTTTGTTGGCTACATGGTCACTTCACTGGCCCAAGGTCTATTGCTGATTCAACTTGGTCCAGGTTTGGTCTTTGACCTAGTGAAGGTAGAATCCACATCTACAGTTTTCCACAGAGGTTACCTAATACTTCAAAAGCTTTCTTCTCAGTTTTCATTTGTACATGTCTGAATGCATGCAAGTGGGCCACAGCTTCCTGCTGAAACTGAAGCTTGAAAGACAGAAGATTGATTATAGCTCATATGTTTGGAGATTTTCATATTCTACTGACTGGATTCATTCATGAATCTATGATGAGGCAGACCATCATAGCAAAAGAGTATAAGGAAAAAAAAACCTGCTTGCTTGATAGAAACTAGGAAGCACATGGATGAAGAATAGAATGAATACATCTTTCAAAGGCATGCTCCCAGTGACCTATGTCCCTTGCATAGTGATGAATCCACCATGGGCTAATTTAGCATTAAAAGTGGGCCCTTATGACTCGGGTGCTTCTCAATAATGCTACTAACTGGAGACTAAGTCTTTAATACACAATGTCTCATACAATGGTTCATATCCACGTCACAGATAGACCTGGAGGGAAAGGGAGCGGGGAGCTCTGCAGAGGGGAAGACGTTGAGTTACTGGCCATCAGTCTAACATTGCCCCCTCCCCACTCCCATGTGGGAAGTTTCCATTTCAAGCCTGTCACAGGATTCAAAAAGCACAAGTTCTCAGAGTGACACTGACCTGGAACCTCTGCTCTGCCATCTACAGTGATGTCTCCCTCCCAAAGTTGTATTAAAGACCAGGTAAGCAGTGTGTTCACTCACAGTGATGCAGTAAACCCATTGTTCCTCCACCCCCAGGGATGTAGTGAGGCCACAACCAATTTCCCCATGGCTATCTCCAAATGGAGAAGAACTCCCTGTGAGAGACCATGCAAAATGAAGTGTTGTGATTTCATACAGTTTGTTCCACACACACTGCTGTGATCAGATATCCAGCCAGGGATGCCTGCTATTGCAATAATCATACATGTCCTTGCAGCTCATTCAGAAAACAATAACTGCAAGTTTCAGTGTTTCTTCTTGCTTATGAGCATTTAAGTCTTAAAAGAACGTATTCTCAGTATTAAACATTGAAGTTTGATGAGGACTTGTATCAGAAAGCACTGGCCCATGGGAGATTCACGAAGTAGTCTTGATAAATTAATGTGGAAATTGACAATTTGTGGAGGACTTTGATAGTTCAGAGGATAAGTGGAATGACATGTCCTCAAACTCACAAACATACACTTGATCTTTCTCGTGTATCCCAGTGTATCTCATAGTTCAGCCAGGAGGGGATGTATTCTTGTAAGTGTCTTTAGTCAGAAATGTTTCTCAGAGAGATCACTAGTCCCAGACATGCTAAGGGATGCAGTGACAGGCCTGTGATGTTAAAGATGAGTGTGGATGAGGAGATGGCTCTGTGGATAAAGTGTTAGATTTTGTGAATGTGAAGGCCAGAATTTGGACCCTCAGCACTCAAAGAAAAGCAAGGTAGTTGTTGTGCAGCACTTGGAGGCAGAGGCAGCATTCTTGAGCTTCAGGATCAGTAAAAGACTATGCCTCAAGGGTAAATTGGGGCGGGGGCTGGAGAGATGGCTCAGTGGTTAAGAGCACCGTCTGCTCTTCCAGAGGACCCGGGTTCGATTCCCAGCACCCACATGGCAGCTAACAACTGTCTGTAGTTCCAGGCAAACACCAAGGCAAATAAATAAATAAATAAATAAAGTTTTTTAAAAAAGGGTAAATTGGGGAGCAGTTGAGTCATGACTTTTGTGGTCTCATATGTTCTAGCCCTGGATAAAGCCAGAATCCATGCCAGCTTTGAGTAGAGAACATTCTGCATTTCCAGTGTAGACCACACTCTGTGGTTTACCCTACCCTGGGGTGTGCCCACTTAGATCTTTCCCAAATCTTAAACTTTTATCTTTAAATATTTTATTCCTTTTATTTTAAAAAGTGAGTGTGTTGTCTACATGTATGTAGATGCACTATGTGCTTAGACCTTGGCTTTTATCCAGGTTTCAAGAGAAAACGGAATCAAGGCTCCACAGATAAAAATTCCAGATTTGAAGACTCAGACAGCAGTGGGCAATCTAGTGCCAGCACAGCTAGGGAGCCAAGAGAAATCATACTGAATCTCACTAGGTGGAGACATTTGAGGACCACAATAAATAAGGTATCATTGTGTTATGAACAAGAGTATACACTTATATACCCACAAATCCTATTAATACAAATAAATAAAAAAGAAAAGGTTGATCTATAAAATATCAGGCAATTTAACTATAGCATCCTCTGTAGCTCTTCATTGTTTGGATATGGGATAGTGTGGTGATCTCTATACAAAGAGCACAGCTGAGAAAAGATTAATTCTGCAGCAGAAACCTGATGGCCATGACCTCACCTTGCAGATCAATGTCAACTCCATCACTAAGTCCTGTGATGGCACCCATGCTTTTCTTGAGGAGATGAAATGGTTGGTTGTGTCTGTTGTCTTCACCCCAAAAAACAGTCTTATTGTGAAGAAATAAAGTCAGCAAAATTCTAGCTCAGGGACATTTTGTAACATGCTTGCTTAGTGTTTCTCAAGACCATGAAGCCCATCAAACCTATGGAACACCAGAGGGACAAGAAAAATAGCAAGAGCTCAAGAAGACACAGCCCAGTATCATGGGTTTCCCTTTATTAGATCTGGAAACCAGAAAAGATTTCTAAGCAACAGCTAAGATTGTAAAGTACTTGCCATTCCAACCCAAGGACAAGAGTACACACTTCACAGTTGACACAAAACACATGCACATAAAATACCAGTGTGCTAGCAACCTTTTAAAATCTCAGAGCTGGAGAGACAGAGAGAGGCAGATTCCTGGAGCCTGGTGGTCCAATCACCCTAATCCAGTTGGCAATTTCCAGGTTCTAATGATAGACCCCCACCTCAAAAATCAAGGTGGAGAGACATTGATGAAGCAATCCAAAGTTAACCTCTGCCTACATGCATGTACACATGTATGTACTGAAACACACAGACACAGACACAACACAAACACACATTTTTAATATAACAAAGCTATAGGAGTAAATGACAACCCTTAGTTGATAATAGTAATAATGATAAGTTAGTCTGAGTGCATTGTAATCCATTATTGCTAACATATGTAATACCCTAAAGTAAGATGTTGGTGACAGAGATGGGAACATCTGGAAATTCCTTGTACTATGTTAGATTTTTCTATATAGTTAATGTTATGTTAATGTAGATTTTTTTAAAAAAATAAAGCAATGTTTATTTTCTAGTCTCATACAAGTCTGGCTTCACCTCAGTGTAAGCATTGTGTCTTTAACACTGAATGGGAGAAAGGACATCCCTGGCCTGGTATAGTATATTTTCTACTGGGACAGATTTCTTGGGCTGTCTTTATATTGTCATTAAATTTGGATCTGTGCTCAAATTAAACTTGTATGAATGCTATTTTGAGACGTTCACTTCCCTCTGCCATTCAGAAACTTTCTAGGATGTCAGGCATGACAAGAAGTGAACATGAATGTAGACAATGTCTGCTGAGACTCCGCCAACAGTTGATTCAAATACCATGCGTGCTCTACTTGCTGAAGTGAAACTGTGACTGTTGATTGAACACAAGTCCTACCTCAGGGGCGTTTCTCAGTGTTTAGCCCATAAGACGGTGCCCACTGATATGCTCTCAGCAAGAGGAAGGAAGAAGGGCAAAGGAATCAGCACCAGGAGCTTGGGAATGTTGCTGTGTGGTGGAGTGCTTGTCTAGTATGCATGAAGCCTTGGGTTCTGTTCCCAACACCACATATACTGAGTATGGTAGTCCAGGCCCATAGCCCCAGAAATGAGGATGTGGACTCAACAGGATCAGAAATTCAAGGTGATGCTCTGCCACAGAGGCCATGCTCTGAAACCTGGAAGTTAGCCTTTAAAGATGGCAACTCCATGACAAATTATGATAACTAATGATTCTAGGCTCTTATCAGTTGACACTCTGTCTTCTTTGAGTTACTATGAGAAATGATCAAAGTAGTTAACATATGAAGAAAATAGTCAGATTTTTGCTCATTCTTCTAGAGGATTCAGTCCACACTCAATTGTCCCTCTTAATTCTGGTCTCATAGCCAAGCAACCTATCAGGACTGGGAGCACAGTGCAGAGAGTTACTCACCTACAAGTCAGACATCAACAAGAGAAAGGGCTGGGGTCCCATTATGTCTTTCAAAGGGACACACCTTTCAGACACCACACTGAGACCCAGCTCTTGAAGGTGGAATCAAAGCCTCTCTAATACACAGGTCTTCGGTAAATGCAGCATTCTACATGACAGTCTTGGGAAGCAAAGTGACGCAGAGTGACACTGGACAGAGATTAGCTGTGCATATTGCCTCTGCTACAGTCACGCTGTCAGCAAGTGTGCTCCTGGACCAGCAGTCATTCTTTACATCTCACTTCTTTCATTTAACCTGTGTTCTCCAGACTCATGATGATAGATGTCCTTCTTTTTTAATGAATAAGATTGCAATGTGATATCAATGTCATTTTTTCCCACCCTTCTCTACGTAAGTTGATTTTATGTTTTCCTGGTGCTTCAGTACCATGGAATGTGAATATTATCAGCAACCACCTCTTACCACCCTCATCAGCCACCCCAACTTCTTTTTCCACCAACAGCAGAAGGGGTGTCCCTTTTCCCCCTCCCCAATCCTTGCTGGAATTTTTTTTTTGTCCTTAATAATGTGGCCAGTCTGACAGGATGGAGGAGCTATGTCCTTGTGGTTTTAATTTTAATTACTCTGATGAGTAGGTATAGGATGTTTGCTTTATGTGAGGGACACTTATAATTAGCCACGCAGATTGCCCACTTACACAGAAAAGAATCTCATTTTTGTGAACAGACCCTAGTTACTTTGGAAAGTATGATCTAATCTGTACTGACCTTTGCAAAGCTCATGCCAGAAATAAGGGGTGGTGGTGGTTGGTTTGGGGACTGGATGGCACATGTGCTCTTATTTCGTAGGCTGGCGACTTTGTGTCTGTGTTGTGTTTTGTTCCTAATTGTCAGGGTCTCAGACACCTCTATTCCCTTCCCCACTCACATGGGTCTTACTGATCCACGATTCTCCTGTACCATATTCATCCTCCATGATGAACATGAATTAAGCTGGTGATTCAAAGAATATGTTTCCCTGCACACACCATCTTGGAGCCATGCTTCTGAACACAAGCATGGAAGATGTTTGCACAGCAGTGTGATTTTCATTTAGTAGGTGTGAGAATGACATCTGTGACAGGGACAAGGAGAGATGTGTAGATAGTCCCAGTTGTGTCTTGATGTCTGCTAGAAAAGACTTGTTTACCTCATCTAGAGACAAAGAGGAAGGTACAGGTCCCAAAATCCACAGGAAGAGATTTGTTTTTATGGACAACAGTCACTTCAAAACTGAGACAAAGCTGTTTAATGACTGTCTTCTTCAGGGACAGTTAGACACAGTTTGAACATGAACACTGCTGGAGGATAGGACTTGTCTTGAGACAAGCATCTGTCAAAGCAAGTGTTTGTCAAGGAAACTTGAACAGCATCCCAGTAGAAGAAAATCATTCTCTTTCTTCTGAGCCTGTCTCTACCCTACAAATGCTCCTGCTTCTCAGTGCTCTCGGATTCCTACCACTAAAGACTCTTCTTACTTCTCTGTGCCTCCATTGAGAAATTCCTCAGCTCTCATCAAGGGCCATTCACAGCACATATTTCCTTTAGTGTCACCATGAAGAGACCTGAATGTGTGACTAGTAAGCACTTTCCAGATGCTGCTCCAGCCTTCTGAGAGCCTGGGAAGCATCCCCTTGCTTGCTGTCATAATAGGCTGGACCCAAAGACAGGATTGCGATGGCATGGTGAATGCTCTGCTTGGTGTGGATTCTACTTCACCACGTGAAAGGAACATCAGGAGCAGGAACTCCAGAGCGAAAGAGTCAAAAAATTTATTGGAGGGGAGGTTCTGCAGCTATTCCTCACCCACTCAGAGTACCTAATGTGCAGTGGGCTCATGCTGCCATGCGTGTGCGTGTGCGTGCGCGTGCGCGTGCGTGTGCGTGTGTGTGTGTGTGTGTGTGTGTGTGTGTGTGTGTGTGTCTTTTAGAGGAAGGCTAAATCATGTACTCGTGGATATTTTCTAAGGTTTCTCAGTGTTCACTCTTTACTCAGTGAGAACAGACTCTAGAGCCCTGGCCATTGCTCTGTATCCTGTGTATCTGTGTGACATAACAGCCTAAGGCCAGGCTAATATGTTCACTTTTTCCTTCTCTATTAACCCCAGATAAGTGGTATTCATTAACAGATTAGCTGCCTATACTTAGTCTTAACTGAGGTTCTTAAATAAACAACTATTCAATTAATTAAGCATACTTATGAATGCCAGCCCCATTCTATGCATGGTATAAATACTGACTCCATTGTGACAAATGGAAAGTATTCTAGTCCCTCTAGGATTTGCAACATGTTGGAGAAGCTGAAGGATGCTGTGTACAATGAGATGATACTATTGTGGCTTCTATGCTGAGCATTTGAAAAAAAAATGCACTCTGAGATAAAAACCCTGGTTTCTCAATGTAATATTTTAAGAAATTTCACCACATTTACTGTCAGCAAGTTAATTTGGCAGGTAATAAATTAACATGATATCACGATTGAGCTTGCATTTAAAAACTGACTTCCCTGAAATATCCCAAGTATACATAATGCTGGAATTTGGTTTCAATTGCTAACAGTCAAAGTAAATGTGCAGAAAGCCCAATTACTCCCTTACTTCTGACATTGTTTCACACTGTTCAGAAAAATTAGGGTTGACCTACAGCATTTTCTATGTGGCTAGCATTTGCTCCTCTCATAAGGGGGAAGGCACAAAGGTCAGGATTTGTGTCAAAACCCTGAAGTCTAGGACTGATAAGAGGTATATATGTGGCCATGGGGCTAGAACAATTTCTAATGAGCTCTAGACCTGCAAAGGATGGGTTTGTCACAGAGGCACAGTGATTGTCAGGATACTCAGTGGAATTTCCCTGGAGCCCTTTGGCTCCTGCACTCAGTGGCTTACCTGGAACTCTTTGGCCTCTCAGCCCTTCAGGACTTTCTCCTGAGCACCCTGCAGAGAATGCTGGTGGCCAGCAGTGGGACTGCATGTTTGTAATTGTTTCATATCTATGCAAGGGGACACAAGCATAAATGGCATTACTTACACTCAATCTCCTGGTATGCTGCTATGAAAGATGAAGTCTAAATCATGAGACAGGAAAGCAGAAGCAGATTATATAAGATGCTAATTGTTTCATCAGAAAAGCCTTTTTAATTTTTATATTTAGGGATTTATAGCACAGACAATGGGACTGAAAAGAATGGTGTGTGCTACACCCAGGATGAGCCCACAAAAGAAGGGCTTAATCAGTGTAGCACCTTCTGTGAAAGTCTTGAAAAAAAAAGTACAGTACATTTCCCTCTCCTCCCCTCCCCTCCCCTCCCCTCCCCTCCTCACTGTCTGCTTTCTTCCATTTTGAGGCATCCACCACTGTTCAGGAGGGTGGTTGCTTTTCAGAGTGTGCCTCACAGGCCTTCCCTGCTGTCCACATGGCCTTATTCGTGAGTGCTGAAATCTCGTTGTATTTTTCCGCTGTGTCTAAATAGAAATCGTTCATTCAAATCTTATTCAACTTCCTAGATATAAAATGTAGAATGTGGCAAGGGCCCAGCGCTCTCCGCGGTCCGATGCAAATGTATGCAAATTTCTTCATATTAGAATCATTGTCTGGTTGCCATCCTCGCACGGGGCACATCAAAGCCATATGACCTGATTTTTGCACCTGCTGTTTAATTAAATTTACAAGGCAGACACACTCTCCACTCCCACTGTTGCACAGATCCGTCTTTACAGCCACAGCTTCTAATTTACACGGTAGTTCACTGTTGAGGTTTTTTTTCTTCCAGCCATAGCTGCCCAACTGCTCTTTGTTAGACTGAAGATTCTATTAAAAAAAAATGGAAAGGAAAAAAAAGGCCATCATTTGGACAGATGGATTAGCAGAAATATTAAAAATTAATTTTCTTTTCCCATCCAAGGCTTGACTTTTAAAGCTTTCTTGGTTCATAATCCATATATAGCAAATTGCATCTGTTTAATGGATGTATGTTGAGAGTTTGGCATGGGCACACACCCATGCTATTAGTTGTGAAAATACAAAGAAGGGCATGAATTCATGCTTTAAAGCAGTCTGAGCTCTGTTGGTTTCCCCTTGTACTTAGGAGTACAAGTGGTTTCTAAGCAGTTTGATGATTCAAATTACTTAGATAGCTAGGGTGATCACTTGCAGGATAAAAAAGGAAGGAAGGAATGCCCACAGCCCCAAAGGCTGTAACTGTTTTCAGGGGGAGATTTATTAGAGTGTTGCCCTGTGAAATTCTCCCTTGGCTTGCATCCTGGGTATTTTAATCGCATCCTAAGTATCGAGACAACGAGGAAGAAAAAAGGAATGCAGAGTCTTCATGGCTTTCACCCAACAGCCACAGTGCTCTCCTGTCTTCAAGAGCCCATGGCCAATGAGCATATGATCTCTCCAAAAGGCTAATGTGACAGAGGAACTGGGGAAGTGTTTTCAGATGTTAGAAAGGATGAGACAATACCTTTACGTCTCTTTTTACTAATTCTTCCAGGCTTGGGACCTGGGTAGGAGAATAATGTCTCCTTGGCTACTGGAAAGAAACTAAATTGATAGAGCATTCTATTTATGTTTACCCAGTCTGAAATCTTTTAAGACCCTCAAAGCTATCATTCTAATGACATAACTTGAAACTAGATTTTCAGATAAAGGAACATGAACTTCTGAAATCCAGCCCATAGGTGGCACCACATATTCACCAAACTAAGGAACGCCACAGGGAAGTTTGGAAAAGGGGCATAAATTAAAGCCTGGAGCTGCACTAACTGTGGGACATATGGGTTGCGTCCCAGGCCTGCCCAAGAATAACTTTGAAGAAAATTTTGTTTTCTGGCAATACAGATGCTAGCACACCACAGAACCTTTAAAAAGAATAAATATGTAGATGGCTCAGAACTTTCAGAATAATTTAACCTTCCCCCAAAAGTTAAGATAGGAGCATAAAAATAAGATAATATAAGCTTTCTAGCTCCTCTTTGAGAGGAAAAAAAAAGACAGTTTGTTGACCACGATGCTCAAAGAACAGTTTGCCAGTTGGTACTCAGTTAATGGTGCTTTACTGTATTAACTAACCCCACTGTAGAGGGAAAGAGTAATGTACGTTAGAATAAGCTGATCCTCGGAGGGTAAATATGAAAATAAAGTCCTATATGTAGAAAATGCCTGATTTGCTAAATTTTAGTTTTTCCTCTTCTTTGTTTTATGGGATGAACTGTCTGCTCAAAGCACAACCAGTTCTGGATCAATTATAACACTTTGGAAGGTGTTGCCTGGCAGGGGCAGTTTCTCACAAAGCATGATTTACCACCTCATGACTGTAACTGCAACCAAAGCTCTAAGATATCAGCATCTAACGAAGGAGTATGCCTTCTTTAATTCTTAAATGTCTCAATTGGTCCTTAAAGCCACCAACTGCAAATTAGAACCAGCGGACATGTCTATTGGAGCCATGATGGCTGGTACCACTGGTGAGAGAGGATCTGCTTGCTTCAGAGTGAACTTCTGGAGAAACGTAGTAAGAGTACACACAAGAGTGATAGGTCCAAAATCAATGTAGGGCAGTCCTTTTGACTAAGCCACCCCATGTGTTGAGGATGCTTCCAGGGAGAGGAAGGGTTAGATAATCTCCTTGACATGTTTCTTGGTTGCTTTGACAGTTGGCTAATGGCAAGAAGACTGGTTTTCATTTACCTGTAAATAAAATTAGTACATGGAGTGCTGAGGATAAGCTCACAAGTTAAGGGTTAAAAGTCTTTGCTGTTCTTGCAGAAGACCCAGGTTCAGTTCCTAACACACGTATGGGCAGCATACAACTACCCGCAGCTCCAGTTCCAGGACATCTGATATCCTTTCCTCACCTCTGTGGGTATAAGACACTTACATGGCATGTACCAACTCACATAGTCTCACACATGTACACAAAATAAATGAATCTTTAAAAGACAAAAAAAAATAGTGCAGGTGGTGAGGATATAGCTCACCAGATAAATGAGAAGACTTGAATTTGAGTTCCAACATCATGTAAAAAGATGGGTTCCATGGTTCCTGCTTATAACCCTGGTGCTGGGGAGAAAGAGACAGGCAGACCTCTGAGGGTCACTGGCCAGCCAGCTTATCATATTTGGTTAACTGGAGACCTTGTCTCCAAAAGCAAGGTGAATGACCCCTGAGAAACCTCACCCAAGACTGTCCTGTGGGCTCCCCCACATACAAGTAACAAATGACCATGCACAAATGTAAACATATGTATACGTACACAAGAACATATACTCAGTGACACAATGGTACACACACCTGAACACACACAGAGATCGATGCACCACACATACACCTGAACATATACACATACACAGACAAATGCTTTCTGTAATGGGACACCTAGCTATACTAGTAGTCTACCAAAAGTGGACAGGCAAGATAAGATCATTTCTAGTATGTTTGGCTGTTTCAGCCTCCCATAAACAAATACACCTACAGCAATGAGCAGGAATATGATTATTGTAGCTCGTTTTGATTTTGCCTTTTATTACCTTATCACATGCAAAATTAAAATGAAACAAAAAATTTAAATATTACTGTATACAGTCTTTCATGTCACATAGTTCTTCATTATTAACACATGCATTTTAAAATAAAGGCATACCTGTATGTATGCATGTGTGTATATATATATGTATAGTTAACAGACCATGACACATATAGATACATGCATACGTGTTAATACATACAATTAGATAAAAGTAAAAGTGTACTTAAATTTTGAGTCTCATGGCAAGGATCACCAATATAAATCTCTCAATTAGGACACATGTTCTGTCTCCTGACAAGAACAGATCCCGGAATATATGGAAGGGTCTTTGGAGATATCTTTTATTTCTTTACCAGGTTTTCCCTGATGTACTTTCCAAATGTTAACCACTGGCTGGTGTTAGATAAAAACAAGGTCTTGTCTGGTGGAGTTCACACTTATATTGCAGAGGCAGATGACACTGAAGAGGTGGAGATGTGATCCTTGTGATGTGAACATGCTTTTGTGCGGCAATAATTAGTTTCTTTATTTGCAAAGTGAAGCAAAAACAATTCTTTACCAAGGAGTTGGAAGAATTAAGGCAAGCATTGAGCGACTTCAACACTTGATGGGTGTTCGTGAGACTCTACTGGACTGGGGTTCACCATGTAATGTATGTAGACTCCCACCTCTACTGTACATCTTTCCTAATTAGTTTAGTCACCCCAGAAACTCCCGAGGTACCCCAATGATAGCTCCATTTTGTATAGGAAAAATGAGATTTTTTCTTTCTTAGGTGTCTTCTTTTTTCAGATTATGTTTAAGGTTTTTGTTTGCTTGCTTGCTTGTTTAGTTTTTGTTTTTTTAAAACTATGTTTCACTGTCTGCCCGTATTCCCATACTACTTTGTATAGCATACCAGGCTCTACCTTGGCCAGCCTTGTCTCACCAAGATATCTGCACTTGAAAGCTAGCCATGGACTATAGGCTCTGCCTGTCAGAGCAAACTCTTGTTCTAAATGAGACCTACTGGTGATAGAAGTCCCTTTGGTCCCCTGCCCCCACCCCCACTTTCTACAACACAGCTAAAGGTCTGCGAAGGCATCAGGATATAAACCCTGTCCTGAACATTTTGCTAGGGACATGCTTGAGCATAATCCAAGGAATAGTTTGGTTCCTTTTCATGAAAGGGAAATGGAAGACAGAAGATACACCCCATTTTCAGTTGCATAGCAAGAAGGTGACAATCCACCAAGGGGGCAGTCACCAGCCAGGGAGTGTGGGATATGGAGGTACAGTCTGATACATGGCCAAACTCGGGATGACAGGCAATGTGATGATGGGACATTTAAGAATCTCAGATACAGTAGAAAGGTAGGCAGTAGAAGCCTAGGTTGTGTTAATCTGTAGGAATGCTGACTATCTGGTAGGATAGTCCCAAGAATGACAATCTTGGAGACAGCCTCTTTGGCTACCACAATGAGAAAGAAATTGTTGTGATTTCCATGAATTGAGCATCCTCTATCACCTTGATCATAAGTGAGATGACAACTGTCATGGACCTCCTAGGGCCATTAGGAAATCTGGTAAGTAAACACCCATGAAAAGTTTTCATAAACTGCATCACAGGGAGTGGGCATAAAGGGCTGGTTACATATTCCTCAGCCCTCACTGCATGTTCATTGAAGGCAGTAGGCTATCCTTGCTCTAATAGCCTTACTATGATGTTTGCTGAGGATACAGCATAGGAAATCATGGCAGAGACCTGGTTGATCTTGCAAAAGGGGATGGGATGGAGCCAAGTGAATGGAAGAAGATTCAAAACAGTAAGTGAGACTTGGGCTTGCAGAATCCAGCTGGGCTGTGCACAGATACAGAATTGTATGATCCCGCTTCATATTGTGAGCATTCTGATTGTAGACACTGGCCCACAGTGGCTGTTCCACTGATTAGGGGACACAGAAAAGTGTTACCCTCCATTGTGAGTGGGTAACAGGCAGGAGACTCTGGTGCTTCTAGACCCATATAGAGGCAACAGTGTCAGTACAGAAAGACAGAAGAACCCTGGGTCCCCTGGTTGGTTCTGCAAGACAGTGAGGAGGTGTTTCTATGTCCCCAATCCCAGTTCTTTCTAATTCTCTCTGAAAGTTCATGTGGATGTCACCCAGCTCCAAGCCTTTGCCCACTCTTTAGTTAGAAACTCACAGTATTCAACTGAATGGACTGAGTCTCAGCATCTTCATCATTAAAGTAGTAGGTGATGGGGAGGTTCAAACACACTGTCCATTTGTCCAGTCCATCAGTTTGCTCTATTTCTTACTGACTGCTATGCTTCCCTGAGGAAAAGGACCATCTTCAGGCATCTTTGGATCCCTGGTTATTACTTCTACTTGATAACTGCTAACTCTTTTCCTTATCATCATTCTTAATTGCCCATGAGAAAGTGACTTCCAAGTGCTTCTCAGTCAGGCAGCCTATAGATGAAAAGGCTTTTAGCAGAACATGTTGAGCTAGGGCCAAAGGCTGCTTCTATTGGAATGTGGACGAAGCTCAAGGAGCCTAGCATTGGGGAGACTCATTGTGAGATGGAACCTCAGTTTCTGTTCTTGCTATTTCTGTTTAAGGAGGAGCCAGTTTCCAGGGGACTGTATGAGGCACATTGCAAAGACTTAGCATATGCATGGCAGGGGACTGTGCTCTCTGAATACTGGATATTTCTGTCATGTTAGTCAATGCAGTAGTTAATCATGACTATCAATTCAGTGGAGAGGGAGTCACCTCTCCACTGTGTGTCCATGAGGGTTTTCTGAAATAACCAAGAATGAAAAGTTGGGGGGGGGAGCTCAGTATGCTCTCAGGTCTCTGATGCCATGTGACCAGCTGCTTCATACTTAATACCATGCCTTCCCTACCATGATGGCCTACACCCTTAAACTCTGGGGTAGTACTAACCTTTTCTTCCTTGTCTTAGTTTTCAGAACAGTAGCTAATATAGTCAGCATCCTTACCCAGCAGTGCTGCAACAATGGGTTGTGTTTCAGGACACAGGACCCTGATCTTCATTCATATCTAGGTTTCCATAGGATCACATGAGTCTGTAAAGTTAAGGAGCCTGTACTGGATTTGAGTTCTGCTACCCACTCAATTCAGTTTCCTCCTAAGAAAAGCATGTGGCTAATGATCTGAAGGGTTCTTAATCCTTTGCAGACATCCCTGGGCCTCCTGGGAAACCAGGTGTTGATAATATTACTCAGTGAAACTTCTCTTTGGAAGGCCCATTTTTATTTTATAAATAAGTCCCTCTCCACTGTCCTTCCCAATCAGTCCTCATATGGATCTAAGGATCTATCATGTGTCAAGCTTTTAGTATCTTAAAACTTGTCCTCTTTTGAAAGGTAATATATGGAGTTTCATATGTTTTATTGTCATGATTTTGACCATATTCTTCTCTTTTTGCCACCTTCAGTTTCAATGCATCAGAATATGACGACTCTATTGTTTATTCTAGAAAACAAGCAAAAGGACCAGGCAATTAGAACCTGGGTCCAATATGTCCCTTTGGTTCCCCATCCTTCCAGGCTGTCTTGTCTGCTGACAGCTGAGGAGGCTTAAGGTGGCACAATGCTAGGCTTTCTTGTATCTCTGCCACACATTTGCTCTAATTGTCTCTAGGAGACAAGGGCCACCTACAGAGGCTCTGGAACACTCAGAAGCCACTGTCCTGCAATTACATGAAAACCCTCCTGTTGTGAAATGTTATTTTAGCTGGGCAAAGATGTGTCACATTTGTTTATGCTGAAGAATGTTACTTTTAACTATATAAAGGTGTGTTACTTTTGTTTATGCTGCATTTGTTTAATTATGAACAGATGTGTTGCATCTGTTTCTCCTTGCCTGCCTAAGGCACCTGATTGGTCTAATAAAAAAGCTGAAGGGCCAGTTGCCAAGAGGGCAAAGGATAGGCGGGGCTGGTAGGCAGAAAGAATAAATAGGAGAAGAAATCGAGGCTTGAGAGAAAGAAGAGAAGGAGAGAACGCAGGACACACCCAGGGCAGATGACACACCAGACAGACACAGAGCATCAGAGAAAGTGAGATATACACAAGAAAGGTAATAAGCCTCCAAAGCAAAAGGCAGATAAAGAGAAGAAATAGGTTAAAAGAAAAGAGCTAGTCAGAAATCCTGGTACACACTCCTGCAGAGCTGACTTCAGAATAGCCTGCTGTGAAAAATTAGACACAGAGTGGCCGTCAGAGGCAGCTGGGCATCTCCTTGTACACACAGCTCTGATGTTTCTTTGGGCTTCAGGCATGGGATGGGAATATATTACATCTCTGAGCTGTAAAGAAAGGGGAGCTCTTTTTGTTTCTTATTCAAAATATTTCTATTGAGAATTTTCTACATGCATACACATTTTATATCCACCCATACCTTCTCTTCATCATTTTTCTGTCTGTCCTCCCTCCCAATTCTTGTCTTTTTTTTAACCAACCCATTGGTTCTAATTTGTGTCACTCACATACTCGTGGTTTTTTGACTCTCCCCTGGAGCACAGTCAACCTTCCAGGGATCACACTCATAAGGAAGCTGACTATTTCCCCCAGCAACCAACAACTGTCAGTGGCTCCTGAGCTTTGTCTGGAGGGGTCATGAGCCTCTCCACATTTCATGCTGGGATGTTGGCTGTCTTGTGTGTGTAATTACAGGTGCTCTGAGTTGAGTCTACCGTGCAGATTTAGCTCAGCTGGAAGCTCTGGTTTATGTGTGACTTGGTTCCTACCCATTCTTTTGGATTTCAGCACAAACTTTGAGAGAGCACATTTTATCTCTGCTAAAAATTTTTCCAAGAAACTTATTGGCACCGCCCTCCCCATAAATTTTCATGCCAATGTGTTCTGGGGCACTGGGAATGTAGTGACTCACCTCCAGCCTTCCTCAGGTTGGCCCCAGAGCCTTACAATGATGAGACCTCATGCATAAGTTGGTGGGGAAGGTTACTGGGAATGCTGACTTTGATGGCAATCTCTCTTCTCACTGAGAACACAGGTTGTGAGGCCAGAGGACCTCAGCTGATTCAGCTGATTTGAACAGCTGCTGAGCAAGCAACTGTTGACTTTTGTGTGTGGCCACCATGCTGCTACCATGCATTGTCAGAGCTGTTTGAACTTGACCCATTCAGTGAACCCAGGGTCACTCCTTGCAGAGATACATTCCAAGTTGCTAAAGAAAGTTCAAGAATGTAGCTTAACTATCCTTTACTCAGGTGATAGGTCTTACACTGGGCTAGTCTCAAGTTGGTGGCAGTGCCTGTTTGGAAGTACAGAACTCCTACCCTGTGGCTCAATGGCAGGTAACCAGACCCACTGCATTCCTTAGAATTCCTGCCACAAACATAGAGCAAAAAAAGCAGGTTCATTTGACCTCCCATGTAACTTTCTGAAGCAAACAGCCATTTCTGTGCCAAATACCTGCTTGTCTGCTGTTTTCAAAGCACAATAAATAAGCTTAAGTTTGAATAATATGATTGAAATGTGTATGTAAGTTCATTAAAGCAGTGAGGAGCAAGGAATTTTAATATTAAATGCCTGGCTCAGACAATTGCTCACAGATGTCAGAGGAGGGCCAGTGCTTTTTATTCCCTCCCCCCCCCCCCCCGCTGTGGGTAGAGAAGGGCTCATGAATAAGCTTGTAGATGGCTCCTTGAGCAAGGACAGGGATTGGTATGAGGAAGAACAACTTCTGCTGGGCCCATGCACCTTCTTCCCTCTGCCTTTCTGAATATCAGTCATGAAGGGAGGCTAAAGTCGGTTGGGCTTCCTGTGCTGTCCTCTCTGGAGCTGCTTTGTTCTGCATCGTAAGTGCTGCAAGACGGAGTTAATAATCTCTTCCCCTGGTGGTGATGGGGGTCCCAGGCCTCCTTCCTGGCATCCAACCCCACTTATTTTTTATTTGAAATAAAGAAACCGGCTGTCTGACCTGGGTGTCTTGAACAGCCTCAGGTTGGGAACATCTTTGTCTCAGGTGACAGATGGGTCCTATAATATTTCCAGACCTCTGGTTCCAGCAGCCCCAGATCTTTGGCTCCAGCAGCACCCCACATGTGACATCAACAGTTCTGATACTCTGTCATCCATTCCCATTAATGTGTGAGAAGATTCAATCAGTCCAGCTGTCCACCCTGTTGGAACAGCCATAGAGAGATAAGAGAACACTTACTTGTTCACCACAGTGACTCTGTTTTTTCCCCTCCTGGGTAATACTTCAGCAAGCATCTCTCCCCAGCATAACAATCCTTTGTGTTCATAGTTACCAATGATGTTTGATTGGACCCTGGGATACCATTTATCAAATCCTCGTCTCTTTCGGAATCCTGGCAGGCACACTACATGTTGACTTTGGAGTGTCAGCAAAGCACAATTTTGTTTTTGTTTAATGATACTAAATTTGAAGGAGGTATGCTCGTGGGTGAGTGGAGGCTCTGCAGGAAAATATGTCCTATTTTTGTATAACTCTGTATGTCAGGATGTTATTTCCTGTTTTGCTGTTTATTGGGTTCTTTTGGTCTTTTCTTTTTTACTCTTTTGTTGTTGTTTCATTCCTTGTAGATTTACAACCAAGGCTTGTGTCAAGTTTAAAGCTCTAGAATTCTATTCATATCATAAACTTCCAGGAAAGAGTCATGGAGCTTATTGATGGGAGATTCTACTTTTTGTGGGAAACTCAGTCTACTGTCTCCTAGCCCTTGGTTACAGAAATGATAGTATTACATAGTTCCTAGAACATTCTATTTCTTAGTCTTTCTTCAAGTTCCTGAGCTCTGAGAATGAAGTGCAAGAGGGTATAACTTGTGAATTTTGGGGTTACAGTAGAGAAGATAAACCATTCTCTCCACCCTCCACCGTAGTCTCACATTAATATACAACTTGGGCCATGACGATGAGGATGGCAAGACACATTTCAGAAAGCATGGTAATTAGGCCTATTCCATGGAAGATGAAGATTAACTATACTTCAGAGTTATAGATTGCAGTGGGATGCCCAGGAATTAAACTGAAAGCTCACTAAAAAGTGAGTATCTATCCTGGTTCTCTTCCACTATAGACTCTCACATCAGTTATAAGATGAAAGAATCGCCAGAGCTGAGATTTGATTGACCAGAAATCGTTACGATTGTAGTTTGGGTCAAGAGACAAAAGCATATTTTATGTCAACAGACAGCAGGTTGCTCAAGAGACAGCATGTTTGATGATGCTCAGGAGATGAATAGGTTTTCAAAGCCATGAATAATGGAAAATGTAATATGGATAACTAATCTTGTTTCAGGGATCCATCCACTGTCCCTAAGATTTCAAGGTACTGTGTTCTGTAAACAATCCTTTGAAGTTATCAATACTGTCATATGCACCTGTGTTTAGATATATTATATCACTGAGAGATGGTATAAATTATCCAAAGCCATACATATAGAAAAAACCTGGGAACCTGCCACTGTACTGTTGTTCTACCTTCAGACACACAGTGGAGGCCAAATGTGTTTTCCCCAAACAATCAAGAGAAAGAAATATGATTAGAAACTATTATCCAATCAGGATTCTCTGACAGAGAGTAAACACCTGCCTGCACTGTTCTCATTGGCTGGACATCACAGGTATGCAAATATCCACAGAGGAATGGAGCATGCTGAAGTCCTCTCCAAACCATTCCTCAGAGGGCCTTCCTTGATCAAGTGTGAAGATGAAGCTTGACAAATGGTCTTCATACATGTGAACAAAGACACGGATACTGTGTGAATTTTTTGTTTGGTGTAGTAGAAAGGTCATAGAATTTGGTACAATCTCCACTGCAGAGTGAGAATTATTAAGTGAATGCTAAGCAACCAAGACTACATAGACAATGTATGGTACCCAACATATTGGCTGCTGTCTTCGCCAACTTAAATCCATTCTGTAAACCAGAAAACACCTGTCCAATAGACCTAGATCTTCCATTTAGTTTCATGAGATATGCTTCACAGAAGTTTAAAGTACCATTTTCCTTTGCAGATTTATTTGCTCATATTCATTACTGGGCTGAAAGGATGGCTCCTGCCATGGTTTGTATGGCTTAGCAAATAACCTGGTCCACAGAAACTAGCAGGACACATAAATAACCCTTATGTGGTCCCTGAGAAAAATAAACTCAACATCTTCCCTCATTTTTTAAAAACAAAAGACAAACAAATAACATACTTCTATAAAAAGTCCCAAATCAAGCTGCCCATTTGAATTCAATATCAGATTTTACATTTTCACAGGAAAAAGTAGAACACATCCAAAGCTGTAGCTAGCCTATTTTCAATGCTTTATACCTAGCTCAATTTCAGTGACCTGGGGAAGTTTGGGGTCAGTTTGGTTTTGTTTCTCTCTCCCTTGGGTAGATTTGGACCCATTGTCTTCACTTTTGGAGCTGTGGTTTCCCCATCTATAAAGCAGGGAAACTGGAGATCGGTAACTATGGGGTTTAGCCAGTTTCATTATTACATTCTATAAAGCTGTAGAAGCTGGTCCTGGTCTCTAATCTTACTCACAGCATATTGTAATGTCATAGTAACCCAGGTGCATTCCCCGCGATTCCATCAGAGAGGACACAAACAATGCCCAGCCTGCAAAGCTGGGTATCAGCCCAACAGGTGTTTGTTTGTTTCTTGTTTTTCAAGACTGAGTTTTAGAATCTGCATTTAAAGCTACAGTTCCATTAAAAATGGGGAACAGAAAAGCAGTCTCCTTCTAGAACAAAGCAGTTAAGAGAGCAAGAATTAAATATCCTGGGATACAGTGTGTGCAGTACTGTTATTAGTGGATCTGAAGCTTCTGGGTTTGGAAGTGAAAAGGTCTACTTTATTAGAAGATAAGAAAGAGTCCTGTGGGAAGAAACCCTGTAGCTTCTGACTCTCCCTGATTCCCCAGCCAGCATCAGTGAAACTCTGATTAAGGGGCTGCTATTTTTTCCAATGCTTTCCTGGAAACACTTTCTTGATTAATGTACAGAGCTGCTTGTCACTGGGGAAGTGTGAAAACATACATTATACTTTTCTGATGCTAAATATACACACCTTTAATCTC
The DNA here is from genome assembly GCA_004025045.1 of Sigmodon hispidus. Classification (NCBI taxonomy): domain Eukaryota; kingdom Metazoa; phylum Chordata; class Mammalia; order Rodentia; family Cricetidae; genus Sigmodon; species Sigmodon hispidus. The sequence goes on along the minus strand of PVIH01000411.1, from coordinate 107,817 downwards.
TGTGATCCAGCCTATGCCAGAGCCCACCAGAGAAGAAAATCAAATTACATACTGTACACAGGAGCGTCCCTCCCCCAAAGTCCTGATTACTAATGAGAGAAAGAGTAAGAGGTTGCTGCATGAAAAGGCACACATCTGAACTATGGATCGATTTCTATATTGTGTCTCCCAGGGAAATGAGACACATCTATATATTTTAAAGTATGAAGCATTTTAATAAATTCTACGAAGTTCTGAGTCAGCACCTATAAGCATCTTTTCCCTTTGTTGAAGCCAATGCAAAGTGATTGATCTGACTGAGAAGTGTAGGATTTGTGGGTCTGTATCAATCCACCATTTGGAGACCCTGCTCCACAGTTGTATTTGGTAAGGAGAATACTAGAGGGAATTCATAGAAACTAAACTGCTTGTCAACAGATGAGCCACAAATGTACGATCTGAAGCTGTTTCTGGAATGAGCCATTTGGGGAACTGCCACACGGCTTGAGATATCTGAAAGAAAATGTAGGCACCACGTGACAACTTTAAATAAAAGATAAATGCCTTTGCTAACAGGGAGGGTCTTGCTGATCTAGTATTTTTTCCCAGAAAAATTGTACTTTCTTGGAGATTAAACACAATTATTCTGTGAATACAAATCATGTTTTTAATTAATTACTGATTGGATCAAGCAAAGTACAGCCACATCTTTGTCTTCTGAAATACAATATAAGAAAACGTATGTCACTTAGAGGCTCACCTTATCAACAAAACCCTCCCTCTCAATAGAAGAAGAGGAATAACTGTGTGTTCAAAGATTAAAGGTTGACCAAGTTCGATTGTATGTCTGAGGAAATTCATTTTCCTAACTCAGAAGGATCTGAGAGTATTCTGTCCCATTGTTACTATGACTACAGCAAGACCTCCTTAGGCTCTAGGACTGAGAAAGAGCAGAGGAGACCAAGGCCTTGACAGCTTGGTGCTCCTTTGCAGTGCTAGTGCAGCCAATTCCTCACCCTTTGCCTAAGCAGACAGGAGCTTGGTGAAGCCAGCTTCTGTTAATGCACCAAGTATCTTAAAGATAAAGCCCACCATGGTCAGCGCATCATTATCTTTAGCCTCTCCTCCCTCCTTTTTTAATGCCACAAGCTAATTTGTCAGATATTCTAGGTAATTCAGTGTTGCTATTGGCTCCATGGCTTTTTCTGTTCCAACCTTGGTACCAAGGTGTCAAAGACCCTCACATGTGGACAATGTCACAGGTAGACAAGTTTGTTCATGCGGGAAGGTTTTCTGAAACGTATGGTGTCTCGATCTAAAATACTCCATCTCCATCTCTTCCTCCCCCTCTTCAGCCCTTCCCTCCCTCTCTCTGTCTTTCTCTGTGTGTGTCTCTCTCTCACTTGAGCATATTTGAGACTGAGAACAGCTGGGACTCCAGGAGGTTCACATTATTAAACACATAGAACTATTGTCCCAATCCTACTTTACCTATCAGTTGTTTGATATGAATTTAGGATAATTCTTTGGTTTACACTTGGACCAGCAACACACTCACATGCTGTTTTAAATATACTATGTTAAAACTCTGTCAAGATGTTCCCAGCATTCCCCATGTACTGAAGCAGGTCCCGGCATAAAGCAAGCAAGTATCAGTCTTCAGGAAGCTCATATGGAAGGGGAGGAGCAAATTGCACAGAAATAGTTGGTTTTTTTGTTTTGTTTTTTTTTTTTGTTTTTTTGTTTGTTTTTTCCAAGATGAAAAATGAAGCAACAGAGGAACCTTGGCCAATTCAGAGCAACTAGAGCTGAGTGTTTGGGGAGGTGAGCGGTGTAGTGGTGATAGTGGGTGGTAGATGATTGCCGTGGTGTCTTTGACCTTTCCTCTGAGAGTCATAAAAGAAGCTTTGGACATTTCCTGTGAACATTGACTACAAATGTCAATGAAATAAGTAAATCACATGCAGAGTTAGATACTTTGGTCACAAACACTGAAGAAAAAGGAAAATTAAAATTCAGCCCTGGAAATCTGAGAATGCACAGCTGTTATTCTAGAATGCAGACCTTGATGCATAGAAAATAAAGACACGTTCAGTGTCTTTTTCTTCTATGTGCATGGTGGGCTGTGGGTGGGATTGTGGTGGATGTAGTGGACAGCCACTGTGGATCCATCATTCTTCACCCCGCCTCCTTTTCTGGTACAGTATCTCTCACTGAATCTGGAGATTGTAGATGTAGTCAGACTGGCAAGTGAGCTCTGGTGATGAGTCTCTGTAGGCTGGAGTTGGGGTTACAGGTCTGTGCTACCACTCCTGAATACTTACATGGGTTCTGAAGATGTAAACTCAGGGCCCCCTGATTGTACCACTAGTAGGTATTTTACTTACTGAACTGTCCAGCCAGTTCTTACTCTCAGTATCTTTATGTTCACCATTCTTATCCATCACTTTAAATTTACCTACAGACAATATCTGAAGAGACATCTGTGAAAAATGATCTATTAAAGTATTGTTTATAACAAAAGTGTTGGAAACAATTTGTATTTCTATTACGAAGTGGTAATACATAATAAATTAGGTATACTAGTTTAAATAAGAAAAGTCCCCCATAAGCTCTAGTATTCAAATAGTTGGTCCTAAGCTGGTGGTGATGTTTGGGTGGGCAGTGATGGGAATGTATAGAACTGCTGAATGAAGTACAGCCCTGAGGGCATTCATAGCCTCACTCCTGCCTTCAGCTTGGATGCTCTGTTTTGTGATTGTAGCTGAAGAGATGATTCCTCAGCTTTCTGCTCTGGTTGCCCTCTCCTCACCCCAAACCAAAAGAAGCACTTATTATAAAGTCACTTTTAGATGTGGCATTTTATCACAGAACAGTAACTAATGGGTTAGGGCTACACTGTGTCTTAGTGGTAGAGCTTGTGCTTAGCATCAGAAGGTCCTGCTTTCTCTCTGCAATATACCCTCCCACAAAGAAGACTGATGTCTCGCAACATGATAGACATACATCTTTGAATCCATTAAAAGTGCTTACTAATTTTTATATTTCCTACTTGGGATGATTTTAATGTAATAAAAAATTTTAAGAAGTAATGTTGTGATTGGGCCCTGTGGCCCAGACCTGCAGACTGGCAGTCCCATAGAAACACATAGACACTTATACTATTTTTATGCTGATCAACCTAGGGCCCAGGTATATAACTTGCTAACTCCTTCAGCTTAACTCAACCCATGATTCTTGTTCAGCCATGCGGCTCTGTACCTTTTCTCAGCAGCATTTCATCTTCTTCGCTCTGTATTTCCTAGCATCTCTGCTTTGCTCTGAGATGTTTTCAAAGTTTTATAGTCTGGTAGCCCTGCACACATTCCCTGTCTGCCTTTGGCCAATAAGCATTTTTATTAAATCAGTAGGCAGAACAATTATTTACAATGTAAAAGAACATAATCTCACTACAAAGTAAGTCTGTATGATGTTCTATTAACTAAAAAAATAATAATAATAAATGTGAACCAGGAAAGTATGTCTGTAAGTTAAAGTGGTTGCCATGGATGCATGATGGCCTGAATTGCATCCTCAAAAACCACAAGGTGAGATGAGAGAATCAAATGCTATTCTCTTATCTATGTACATGTAGCCGTTGCAAGCACAACCACATACATACACACACAACCACACACACAGAGAAAGACACATACACACAGCAGCAGACAACATCCATACAATCATGCCTACACAAGACACAACACCAATTAATTCAAAACAAAAAAGTGTGTTCATTCATAGATTATTGCATACACACTTGCATTAAAGTACAATACTTCTGGGAGAGTTCATAAGGAACTAGTAAAATGGTTTTCCCCAATAAGACATTATTCATGCACTGTGAATACTGTGTCACATTTTAAAGTATGAATCCTACACAAGTGGGTATATCAACTAAAAAGAAGTACCAGTTTAATCACTCCACTTAGAACTCATTTCTCTCTTTCTTGTGAATCCTGGGATATTCTTAGCTGTTTTAGCTCCGCCCTCCACCTCCCCCATCCCTGGCCTCTTTTTTTCCTTCTGTAACTTTGCCATTAATATCCAGGGCCTTGGGAATATCCTGTTTCTTCTGCTTTATTTTCTGAAGATTTTCACTGTTTCTTTGGTGATTTATACAGCTCCACCCACCAATTTACTAATACTACCTTTAACCATGTTTTGACTGCTACATTGATTTGGTTTAGTATATGTTCAATTTCTATATTCTTTTTTATTTCTGAATTGGAAATTGGATTTTATTCTTGATTGGGAAAATGTTCTGTTGGGTTCTTTTAAGTTGCTGTTTTTACACACTAGTTCTTTTTAATAGAAGTTTATGGGAAAACTTACTTTTAAACTATTTATTTGGCTTTGATACCTTGATTCACGTTCCATTATTTCTAGTACACAAGCCTTTGAAGCTCATCTTTTGCTGTCTTTTGTCATGACTACATAGACATCTCTTCTTCCTCCTTCTCTGTGTGTATGTGTGTATGCATGGTGTGCATTCATCGTACATGCCTGTGAGCATGCCTGTGTGAACATACATGCAAACGAGAGAAGGATTCTGGGTATCTCCTCATCCTACTTCCTTGAAATAACATCTCCCACTAAACTGTATGCTTACTGTTCAGGCTAACATAGATGGCTCATGAACTCCAGGGAGCTCCCTGTAGCCTGAACCCAGCACAGGCACTTAAATTTGTGCTTGACTTTTTGTGTTGTTTCTAGTTCAAACATTGATTCTTATCTTACAGAGCAAATGCTTTTGTCCATTGGTTCATCCCCTCCCCCAGCCCTATGCATCTTATTTTTAAATTTGAGTTAATGTACCTTAGTTGTACATATTAACATGGGTTGGCATGGGGCACATAGCCAGTATACAGTGATCAGTTCCAGCCTCCTTGGCCTATCCTCTTCCCCTCCCTTTTCCAGCCTCTGGTCCTCACTGCTCTATAGTCAACATTTCCCCCTAAACATCTATGCATGATGAAAAGCATTGGTGCTTTTGTCTGCTCCTATCACTTAATTGAATGCCCCCTGGGGCCACCCATCTCACTGCAGATGGCAACTTCTCAGCTTTGTGATTTTGCTCATAAACTCAGCCTTCCAAGCTCCCAGCTCCCACTTTTCTGTCTCGTGGGAAGCCACATGCTAGGGCTGGGTGGCTGGTTGTCTGTTTGATTCTGTCAAGGATATCCCCATAAGAGAGATGGGTATTTTAGTTCACACTCTGTGGAGCTATGGTTTGGTATGTGGGCATCAACACCAAACAGAATTTTGTTTCTTTGAGAGAAAGAGACAAACTCTTTGTTTTCATTTCTCTCAATTAGAAGCACTTGGGAGTTCTGGATTACTCAATGAGTTACCATCAATTCCCACCCCAACTTTTTTCTGCCTTGTGACTTTGACTCTTTTTTTTTTTTTTTTTAAGCAGCCATAAAACGTCAGTCGTTAAACATTGGTGACCTAGCAAGGATTCCAGATTTCAGCAGCCGAAGCTCTGGGGTCTCACCTGATGGATGGCCTTCAATGATTTCCTGACTTCAGGTAACAGGTTTTTACTTTCTCTTGCAACATCGACTTTTCATTATGTGAACTGGAGGCACCTTTAAGACAGGCAATCCATATTTGAGGATGTACTGGGATTGGAAGCCATGGAGTGAAGCAGCAGAGAGAGAGCATCTCCTGAGTTGATTGATCATTCATGGTGTTAGGGAAAACGCAAAGCAGGGAAATTATTGCAAATAACCCAACCAACAAGGTGGAGGTTCAGCCATAGTATCATGGCGTGTTGTCATACTGTTGCTGGATTCTGTGTGTACTTAGATTGGACTTTCTGACAGACTGAACACATACTCTCAACAAAATAGAAGAGCCAATGTTTTCAGTCCTTTCTCTAATCTAATTTAATCCAAACTCAAATTCCTGTTCTTCCTTCCAAACTTGCTCTACCCCGTCACCTCTCATTTTGACTTTTGTTAACTCTATTCTTTTAGTTGTTCAGGCCTGAACTCTAGAAGTTACTTTGACAAGTTTCACATCCATGTCTGGTTTTAATCAACCGACTTACGTTTTGTGAGAAAAAAATTAAGTTCAATCCTACTCTGAAGTGAGTTTATATTTTTCATAATTGTCCTGGTGGAAAAGAATCATCATGTGTTGTGGAATTATTATTTAAATGTTTATAGTCTGCCATTTTCTTCACACTAAGGCCCCAGCAGTGTAAGTCAGCTAGGCTCATGCAGGTATTGTCTGCTCCATCTGGTCCTTGGCGTTCTCCAGGCAGACCCTGGATGGTGCAGTAGCTGATCAGACAGGCTCACACAGGTATTGTCTGTTCCATCTGGTCCTCTGCAATCTGCAGGCAAGCGCTGGATGGTAAAGCAGCTAAAAGTCCATATGGTCTCAGGTGTAGCCCCAGGTAGAGCATATTGCAGCATGCCAGTCTGTGGGCCCTGAGGCAGGAATGACTGCTGGGAGGCATGCTTCTGAGTGAAGTGGCCACTGCTGTGCCCAAATCAGAGGGCAGAAGGTGTTCTTGGCTCCCACTATGCACTGCATTTCCAGGACCAGTTGGAGACCAAGAAAGCCATCCTGAACTGCAAATGTCATGCCCAGGCAGAATCCAGAGATAGTGCTGAAAATATACTAAACTCTGCCTGCTAGCTGCCCTGCTAAATCAGATAAGGGTTCTGAAGCAATGTAGGTGGAAACTCATGTGCCTGGGGTCTCAGAGTGGGATCTCTGCAATTTGGTCTGTTTTCTAATCTCCCTAGTTGTGATTTAATAGTTTTGTTCTTTCCTTCATTTCTAAATAAGGAAGTAGTAATGATCTGTCTTAAATGAAACTGAACTTGTATGGCTTTGAACTTCACCAATTGAGCCAAGAGACAGTGGGTATGCCCTAGTACTTGAGGAGCTAACAGTGCTATCTTAGAGTTTAATGTTTGCATTTAGTTATGAAGAATCCAACAAAAGTTAACATGTTGTTCCATTCTTACTAATACAAGGAAAAATTGTATAGTGGGCACCTGTAAACCACAGACGTGCCTCACAGCTCTGGAGTTTAGCTATCCAAGCTCAACGTCCCAGCAGATGGGCACCCGGGGAAGTCTCACTTTGATCCAGAGTTGCTCACTTCTTGCCATACCCTTATGTAGTAGAAAAGGGAGAAGGTTCTCTTGGGGACTTAACCATGAGAACAACCACAATAATAATAACAACAACATCCTGTGATTATATTATCCCATCACACCACCTACCATCATACGGATTTAAGATCTGAGTGTGTGAATTCTCACACACATTGCTATAGAAATTTTCACAATGGAGTTGATCTGTTTGGCTTCTCTGCCCATTGCTTACTATGGACAAAGATGCAACTTTGGCCCTCTATTCATATGGGTTTTCTCAGTTTGCTGTTATACCTTTCCTTGTACATCTATTAATTCTTTAAAGTTATATGTTAGCTAACAAGATGGGTTAGTGGATAAAGACTGAGTCCCATCTCTGAACTTACACAGTTGAAGGAGGGAAGTAGTCCTCTTACATACACATGCTAACTGTGACATCTGTGCCACTCTCATCAATAAATAAGCCAATCTAGTAAAAAAAATGTAAATCATATGGGATCCTGGGGTCAGATGTATAATGGAATGTCCAGATAATGCGAATTTGGTCACACTTTTGGTATGAAGTTGGTGAGTTCTTTTTAAAATAATAATTGGAATTTAGCCTCACAAGGCTAAAGGTAATATACACATATTTGTGAACAGTAAAAAAGGGATCAAATAACTTATTGTCATTTTCATAGGTTATCAAAGTATGTAAAAGAGTTTTATTTTCAAATTTTATAAATCCTCTTGCTATATATTCATGAAGTATCGAGTAGGGTCTGAGTATCCCAGGATGAACTCAAACTTGCTACATAGCCAGTATGACTGAACTTCTGGTCCTCCTGAGTGCTAGAATTAATATACACACCATTAAATACAGTTTATGTGGTACTAAGAACTCAAACCCAGGGTTTGTGCCTGATAGGACCACAGTTTACCCACTTAGCCACATTGCTGCCCCTCCCTCTTGCCCAGTTTGCTTTATAAAACTCTACCAGTTCAAGCCCAACCATTAACAACATCAAAGCAAGGCTGGTAGAGTAGCTCAGGGGTAGAGTGCTTGCCTGGCATGCATGGCACATCAGTCACATTGGTACACACTCTTAATCCAAGCGCTAGGGAGGTAGAGAGAAGGGATTGGAGGATGAAGTCATTCTTGAGTGAGTTCAATGGCAACCTGGGCTACTTGCACTAAACAAATTTTAAAAATAATATTTATATCATGGACAAGAAAGGGAGTATTCAATGTCATTCATGTAGTTTTACTTAGATGAATTAGGAACTGTGATTTAAAAGAAATAGGAGAAACTATAGCTAAGTATAAAAATGGCTAAGCACAGTTTTATAGCTCTCCAAGAAGTTTTATAATGCAGAAGGAACATAAGGACACGTGAGAGAAAGCCTCCTGAAGAGCAAATACCAGTCATTTTGGGTTGGTATGTGCTATACTGCTCTGTCAACAGATGACAGTCACAGTTAATCTTCCAATTAACAGTGGAGTCCCCTTTGTAGTCAAACCCCTTGTACCTCTGAGAACACTGAAGTTGACCGGAATTATCTATAAATTCTCAGGATCATTTGCCTGCAAGGACGCTGTTGACTGAGAACTAGGTTATTTATACAATCAAGAGACTTCATGAATATCATCATCTTCTCCTGATGTTTTTGTTTATGCATCAGAGAAGAACACTGGGGATTTAACTTCTTCACACAATATATGTGTGAGATTGTGTTGTTGGCTCCTTTGGACAGTGCAGAGCTGTGGAGAATATGTTCTGTCTTACCTTCAGCTCCTTTCATCTGTGTAGATGCTTCTTAGGAGCTCTCTTTCATGTGAGTCCTTAGATATATGGACCTCCTCCCCCCATATCTAGCCTTTTCTCATGTGACCCTCTACTGGCATTGTTTACTTCATGGGTCTTTCTTGCCTAGAAACAAGCATTGTATTCCCACCAGGTGTAGCGGACCCACTGCAATACTGAGCTGTTTCTTACAACCCACCCCCCAAATAGTTTCCAAAAAACTTGTGTTTTTACACCTCACTCTGAAAATGCATATTTTTGCATACATATTGATGGATAATTTACCTGTAATATTTCAGACTCACAGTGGGCATTTCCTGGTATGCTTTGTCTGAAAGACTGGCCCTCTGGGCCTAGCTTTAAGCTTTCACAGGAAGCTCTGGGGTGACTAAAGCTTAATTGGCTTTGATACACAGTAAATGGCTAAGATGCCAGTTGTTTGCAGAAGGGCATGATGCCATGCAGCCTTCTCCTGTAGAGAAAGGATGAGCTGAGCAGCACTGTTATCACAGATTTGCAGGTGGCCATGCAAGGGGATGCTACACTGAGAGAAGTGGCTGACTTGTGGCCTGGGGTTTGGGATCTGCTCACCCCAGGTCTAAAAGTGACAGTGTATGCTCTACACTGCAAGTCTTCCACAAGAGTGCAGAAGGTCACTTCTTCTAGTTCTAAGGATACCATAAGTAGCTAATGAGCCCCAGAAGACAATTCTGGGCAGAGGCCTAAAAGGGAGGGGTGGGGTCAGGGTACAAGTTACAGCTACATAAGTAGGGGAACCTGAGTTTAACCTCTAGAACATTTTGAAAAGCCAGATATAGTAGAGCTACCTATAGTCCCAGCATCAAGAAAACAGAGGCAGAAGGATCCCAGAATTTTGCTGCTGGACAGCTAGAGTAGCTGAAATTAGTGACTCCACATTCAGTGAGAGACCCTGCTTTTTTTTTTTTTTTTTTTTAAAGAAAATGCTGATATTATTCCTGCTTGAAGTTTGAGAAGTGAATTCTTGCTGCCTTGCTCAGTGCTGATTGCCATGTTACTTGGCTTTGATGGTAAAGAATTCTTATTCTTCTGGAACTGTAAGCCCACAACAAACTAGTCTTCTATAAGTTGCTTTGGTTCTGGTATTTTAATCACAGGACTAGAAGGAATTTCCACACCCTGCTGGAGACATTCTTCTGTTATCTTGACATTCTTTTCAGCAAGGACAATGTCTTATACACAAATTTGATGTTTAAGAAGTGTTTGGCACATCAGCCTTACTGTAGATGCATCAAGTGCAATGACAGGCAAACTCTTGAAAGACCATGTCCTGACTTTCCTACATTATGGCTGGAATCTTTAGGTTAAGGACTAGGCAATGGGCAGAGACTGAAGTTGAAATAGATCCCAACACAGGGAAACAGTAAATTGCAAACAAACAACAAAAATAATATTTTTTTTCAGAGACAAATTCCAAATATCATAACAAAAGCAATTTCATCTCCTCACAACCAGAGGCACAGATGGGACCAAAGTTCTTAGCATATCCATGTGTCAAATATTATCCTCATAGAAAAAGCAACATTAACAAGCTAACATAAAGAATTCAAGGATAGAGTACTAAAAATGAACCTTGAAACAAGACAGACATCTCTTTTTATATTTATAACTATCTCAAGTGATTTCTTAAGATTTTAATGTAGGGGACAAAAATAGAAACTTGAATAATATCTATTACTTAAATTTTTCTCTAGATTGTGACTTCCACAAAGGCAGAAGCTTTTGTTGGCATGGCTTCCCAGTGTCATTGGCCCTATGTACTACATATAGGCACACACACTCTTGACTGACATAGTGCTTTAAATAGAATAGACTTTTAATAAATTTTCAAATGGAGTGGCTTGTCCAGTTACTTCATGATTATTAATATGTTGCCATGGGCACTGAGGTGACAGCTCAGTTGGTAAATCACTTTCTTTGCAAGCATCGTAACCTGAATCCAATTCAAGGACCACCACAACCACCAAAAGTCCAGGTAAAGTGTTGTTCACATATAATTGCAACACTAAAGAAATGGATCCTTGGGGTTCCCTGGTCAGGCAGACTAACCTCCTCAACAGGCTTCAGGCCAGTGAGTGACTCTGCCTTACAAAATGGTTGATGGCTTCTGAGGAATCGTCCTTGATTATTTTCTTTTCTTCTGATCTCCACACATGTAGCCATGCACACACACACACACACACACACACACACACACACACACACACACACAAATCAAAATGTTTCTATGGAATACACAGTGTATGGTTGAGTTCAAGAACCAGAACACTATAATGTGTTTCTCCTGTTTGCTTGTGGCATATCTTTAAAGTACAATGACACCTAAAACTATAACAATAAAGAGAATGACTCTATAGACACTGTCATGGCTTGTATGAGTAAAGGGAATGGACTTGCCTTTTTAGAGGTTGGTCAGGTAATCAATGAGTATCTTTTCAGTCTTTAGATTCTGGTGAGGTATGATAGGTGGATGACGTGAGGAAGACAAATCCACTTTGAAAATTAGATGGTGCCTCCAGAAGAAGCACTTAGAAATTAGAAATGTTCTAAGTAGACTGGGAAAAGCTGCATGGGTTAGATACAGAATGTAGTCTATAGCCCACCATTAATGACTGACTTTTGTCTTAAATTTCTTGATATCAGGGACTATGTCTGTAGCCCTGCGGTCAGTAGAAAACCTGGCAGATAGCTGATGCTACATAAATAGCTGCTGGATTAATATATGGAAGAAATGAGTAACCTCCCAGAAACTGGCAACTGATTTGCATAATTCTTCTTACCTTATGTTAAATGCTTGGCACTTGACCCACATTTCCCACATGGCTTATCTGTAAGTATGGTGGGGAGATCAGAAAAGGATGCTGAAGTTAAATTTTTAAGTGAGTCCATGACACTTTTAAATAGTTACTCACCTTAGTAACTTTATTTGCTTTCAAAGTTTCCTCATTTCAAATTTGCACTACTGCTTGAATCCATCTCTTCCTCCCTGAGCACATCATTCCTGTCAGAATTCATTTCTTCAGCTCATCTTTCAATGTCCCTTTCAACTTTCTAACTTTCCATCAGATAAAGCAGGTATACAGACATTTTTGAGGGGTTCCAGGGAAGAGAGATAATGCAATGAATGTGGACATTCTGGAAAACAAGGTAGAAAACTGAGCACCTGGGGAGATAAGAGTGTAGGTAACTTCTTCCATCCTGTGTGAGAGAGTTTGGACTTCATCTAGTGGGTGAGTAGGAACCTCTGGAAGATCATTGTGCGGTACTGAGGGTGGGACAGGGTAAAGCTTGTGGGATTTAGGGATAGGAGCCTGAGACTTGATTAAGGGATCTAGTTTAGTTGATGACCTCTGATCCTTTCAAAAACACCACATTCTCAACTTTACCTCAGACACGTAGCATCTTCTAGTGTCTTAAAAGACTTTTTTTTTTTCTTCAGCATCTAACCAGTGCCTCACCCAGCCTTCCCATAGAAATGGTATTTGGGTGCATAGAGGGAGGTGTTAAAATTGAAACATTCTCTAAGTCAATGATGTTGTCCAAAGAATGTTTCTATCTCACAAAATCCACCGTTGGATAGAGCATACATTCCTGATAGAATGGCATTTGGGAGGAATATTTAGTTCTTCATGTTGTTTCACTCAGGCAGATTCCTATTCATAGGTAAATAGAATGATATGACTGATGATTCCTACTATTTGGCCACATAGAATGAAGTATAAGAAACAATTAGTGCCTAGTAATTATGTCATAGCTTTCTGTTTCTTAGGAGAGATATATGCCATGATTATGAAATGAAGGCTATATTCAGGATTGGCAAATGCATTTTGGAAGCAAATGAAATAATTATAACTTTTGAAGCACCATGGACCCTTAGAAGAAGGAACATATGAGTATAGATAATAAGCTCTATAAGGTGTGTGTATGAATGGATGGATATGTGTATTTATGTGCGTTTATGTTCTCTGCAAAAATGTATGTATGTGTAGGTAATATACACATGCTTGCACATTCATGTGGAAGCAGGGGACAACTACAAATGTCCCTTGGGCTCTGTCAGCGTTTGTCTTTTAAAATTGGGTTTTGGAGAGGTATCAAACTTGGATTCTTGTGTTTGCAAGGCCATCACTTTGTAGGCTAGGCTATCTCTTTAGGCACTTTTTATTTTTAATTTTGAGACAGAGGTCTGAGTATATAGCTCACGTTGGGCTCAAATTCCCATAAGAGTGTTGTGATTGCAGGTAAGTATCATCACACCTGGCTAGCCTTGTGGGACAGCCTCAGATAGACCAGAGGCAAGAGTGGGGATTTACTCAGTGGCTGTTGAGATGTAAAGTCTTCATTTCGAAACAAATATTCAGTGTAAATTGAAAATGAGAAAAACACCACTGGACCCAGTAAATTCAGTGGAAAACAACAACACACATCTGAACCAATAGTTCAGCAAGAGGCCAGAACACAAAGCAGTCTTTCTGCATTAGGTAAGCTTGCTGGGGGTGTTAACTGCTCTCACATACTGGCTTCCTCAGAGTACCTATTGTGTGGAGGGCCTGGAAATGTCCTTCTTCAGAAATCAAACAAAACAGGCTTTTGCTTGTTTGTGTGGGCAGACTAGCTATTAGGAAGAAGCAACACAATGTAAAGAAATTGCTATTCATTTAAATCTGGTGGTTCATTTGTACCTGCCTTCAGTGGAAAGGATGGGAAAGCATCATATCATTTTTATCGGCAGGGAACACATTTCAGGGTCATGGTCCCACTGTTTACCTGAGCAGCAACTGAAAAGCTGCATCCTGGGCTTCAGTGTCTGTTCCAACCTAGCAAAGCATTCAGCACAAACTCGGATGGGGTGACACTTTGTGTGTCCAATCTATTTAAATTTGCCATGGGAAACCAGTATTTGCAGAAGCTGGGGATGTCTGTAGTGATTAAATGCTGCCAACAATCCATGTTTCCTTCGGAAAGCAAAGATGACTGACTTGGCAATAGCAGTCAGATGCAGTTTTTTGTGTGTGCCTGTGTATGTGATAGGAAATTATATCTGGATTATTTGAAAGAAGACATTGAACTCCATCCCTGAGACTATACTGTTTCTAGTAGAAATATTTTTTTTAAATCTTCAAAATAATGACTTAATCAATGGGATAATAATCACTTTATTGTCATAATATCCTTTGCCCCACACTCCAATCTTCTTTTTGAATTCTCTACAAAGGGATTTTCTATTACAGTTCATTGCTATGATGGACAAAACATTTTCATTTCTGTAAACCCCATGCTCCTTGGCAAAGAAAAATTATAAATGTGTGGAATCTGGAAGGCTGAGGGAATTCATGAGGACTTCCTAGGCACTGGCTGTGCTTCCAGTGGGAAGGCTAGTTTGAGCTAACCAGTATCTCTGATGAGAATAAGGATGTGGAAACAGTGCAATCCTTTCCTTTAATGTTTTTACAGGATCTAGAATAAGGGGGAGAACTGAAGAGATTTAGCAGATGAAGTCTAGTAGCTGTGAACATCAAAATGTATCTAGAATTTGGTCAGAGAGAATGACAAATTCCTGAGTATAGGCTTGGTAAAAGATTTTTGTGAGAGATAATGTTCACACTCATCTCCTGTGCTCTTGCCTTACACTCTCAGAACCCTTTGCTCTGCCAACTGCTTATGTATTTATTTATGTGGTAATAGTTATTGACCACAGTGCAATGCTCATGATAGGAAAACACTCTTCTGCTAAACTCTATCCTCAGTCACATATATGTAATATAAACGCTTATATAAAGTATAAGGTCTTAATGAATTGTTCAGACTGACTTTGAACTCTGAAGCTTTTCTGACTGACCTTGAACTCATGACCTTCTGGCATTAGCTTTATCTTCTTCATTATTGGCATTATATTGTATACCACCAGGCCTCAAAACACTTTTAAAGAGTAAAGAAGTTGATAAATTAGTAACAATGAATAGAATTATTTTTAGTTTATACATTATAAAATTATCATTTGCTGTTATAGTGAATAGGGCCTTTTTTTTCCGCTCAGCCAGTAGCCTGCTACACAATTACTTAAAAAATATATCAATCAATAAGTCAATAAATAAATAAATAGTATTGTTTTTATTGACCTGAGAAAGTCACTCTACATAGCCCTGGCTGGTCTTGAACTGACTATATAGACCAGACTGGTCTCAAACTCAGATCTAGCTGCCTCTGCCTCCTGAATTCAAGGATTAAAGACATGCGCCACCATGCTCTGCTTAAAAATGATATTTTAAATAATTTTCAGTTATTTAAAATATAGTTTGTTTAGTTATATGTGCCAAATGAGCTACTAGCATAGATAATTTGGAAATTATTTTCATTTCCCAAATATAAAATTTCTTAAGTATAAACATGTAGTCAAGTCAGCATAAACAAAACAGTTAAGCTGTGCTTTAAGAGTAAATAAGCTAAGTGAAAATTTGTGTCTACAAAGAAAAAAATAGATTTCCAAGGTGCTGAGTTTGTTTTTCTACAAATCAAATTTCACATTTGCTTATAGAAAGCCCTACTCACTGACTGTTGGCACCAAGATAGGCTCCTTGACATCACCAATAAAGAAAAATAGTCTCTATTATTCAAAATTATTTTCCAGGGAGATATCATTGCTAGATAATTCTATCAAGATCTTTGCAATCTTGAGGTGAATGATGCCATGTGTAATAAATAATGTTACAGATTTGTCAGCCCCGTGGAAGGCACAGCCCAGGAAGCATCTGACAGGCTTCCTGTGATGAGTCTCCAGAAGGTTTCTACTTCACTGGTTCTCAAGCATCTGGGTTTTGGGATCTCTGTCCTCACATGCCTGACTCATATAGGCTTGCTGGTGACCATATTCCCCTCAAAATCTCCTCAGATGTGACCCATGGGATTTTCCCACCAGAACTACACCAGGAGGTAGAAAGAGAGATCATTCTCTATATAGAAGCATTGACATTACATTACTTAAAATTGGTGGTTGTGACACTTGAAAACTTATTTCAATGATCTGTATGTCTTGTACCAACCCAAGGACTGAACAAGCTCAGCAACATCTCCTGTCTTAACATATCTCTTTTGTAAATTAGTCATCCTCCTTGCTTGCTTGTTATATAGGTCACACAAAGAACTTCATGTTAAGAACCTGGTAAGGCATTATGACTGCTATGCCATAATCTTGGGAAGATGTACCCAAGTGTCTTCTACTTGTGATTACCATGTTAGGTCCTAAATAGAGGAAATGAGCACCACTATCCTTATTGAAATATTGGTAAACAGGGGCTCAGAAAAATATAATGTATTCAAATGCATCTCACTATTTCTTTCCTGCCTTTCTAATTTCTTAATATAAGCTGACCTAAAGTTAACTTAACAATGGTTGTCAATACTAAAATGTTCTTAGTCTTACCCTGTTCTTGGTCTTGAGCCTCTGCCTTTAGTCCATCCATGATAGCACTGTTATGCTCCTATATGTAGTAGAACCATTGGTGCAGTATTGCTCTCCTGAGGAGCCATTTTGAGCAATGCAGAACATTGTTCTTTATCTAGTATAGTTGAGCAGATGAAGGATATTTTATCACAGCATGAGAAAAGTAGGGAAGATAGTTAACTTGTAAGCAGTTGACCTTATTTATCATACTGCTCAATAGAGGAACAGCATAGTGCCATCATTCAATGGAGCTGGGAGGGCATGTAGGGGCAAGACATGCCCTGCTCTGAGACCAGCAAATTTGCAAGGTACTTGGGTAAAGTGTGCAAGAATTCAACCCATTTGTTTTTCCTTTCATAGTTCGGTTTTGATCATTTCTTCCATTTTTCCTTCCTTTCTTTTTCCAAGAATGATTTATTATATATAAGTTATCTACATGTTAAACATCAAAGTTGATCTAAAGTGAGATGTGGTTCCTGCTCAATAAATAATATTTCTTGTTGGCTCTCAAGAAATGCAGGGCCAAAGTTCTACATGTGGGTCTGTGTGTATATATTCACCTGTCAGTCTGTGTCTATCAGCTTTATCCATTACTTGTCTGTAGCTGTGATAAGACACCATGACCAAATCAACTTATAGAAGAAAGAGTTTATTTGGGACCATGACCAAATCGACTTATAGAAGAAAGAGTTTATTTGGGCTTATGGTTCCAGAGGACTAGAGTTCATGATGGCTGATAGAAAGCATGGCTGTAAGAGTAGAAAGCTGAAGGTTCTCATCTTGATTCAGAGGCATAAAGCAGAGAAAGCAAACTGGGAATGGTGTGGGACTTTGAAACATCAGATTTTCTCCACCTCCCATTATGTACTTTCTATAGTAAAGCCACACCTCCTAAACCTATCCAAACGACATCACCAAACAAATTTCAAACATCTGAACCTGTGTAGGAGGAGACATATTCATTTAAACTACCACATCTATGTACACCCAAATAGACTAACGCAGCTCTTGCTGTATATATAAAAACTGTAGAATGGGAAATTCCTAGGTCAGTAGTATCAAGAGATGCTTTATAGCTCAGCAAAGGGGATCTTGGGTGGGCAGAGGCCTTGAGAAATAGGAACACACTAAGAAGGAAGGATAGGAGACTTCCTGAGAGCCGATGTGGCTGAGTCCTTCATGTCCCTCACAGGTCATCAGGAGGTCACTGATATGGAACCCAAGGATGGAGTGCGGTATACCTTCTTCCTTGAGACTGATGGGGAGGATATTGAGGTGGTACCTGTAAGAGGGTGCAGCAATAATCTACTTGTTTTGACAGTGGCAGGGAACAGACTCTCTGCTACCTGGTCTAGAATAGAACTCCTGCCCTGCAGCACAGGCTGGTGCTATGTGCACTCACATCCTACTGTGACCCAGAGCTCTTTGGTTTGGTTGACACCTCCCATTTCCGTTCTCTCTGCACCTTTGCATGAGACATCTTGTGCTACTTCAGTTTGATTATAAATTTGATTAGAATAAGAAACACCTGGTCATCAGTGAGGCACACCTTTGGATATATTTAAGGAGAGAAGAGTCGTCCCAGATGTGAATAACCTCATTTCACAGGCTAGAGTCACAAACTGAATTAAAAAGAGAAAAAGGAGGAAGCTAACAGAGCATTGGTGTTTCCCTTTCTCTGCCTCTTGGTTGGGATAGTGGGGCATGGATTAAGTTTTTTCCTGCTCCAATGCTTTCTCCACTGTGATGGGCTGCACTCATCTGAATTGTGTGCCCCAGTAAATCCTTCCTCTCGTAGTCACTTCTTATGAGGTGTTGGTCACAGCAACAGGAAACATAACTGACATGGATCACTTGTGAGGTTACTCCTGAAAGTCACCCTCCAGCTTTGACCTGCATTTTCCTGATCTGACCGACTCCTGGCTTCCTTCCTTTTCTCATTTTTATTCTCCAGTTTTCTGGACACGATCACCAGATTTTTCACATTAGATGCTCCTGGATGAATCCAGCCCCCATTTAAATGCTCCATGGTCATCCTGTGGTCAGGGAGAGAGGTGGTGATCCATTTTATACAGTTACAAAGAGCCAGGCACACATTTATATTTATTTATTTATTTTAGCCATTTAGAGTTTACTGGGAAATCAGGATATCCAGGGAAGGATGGGGGAAGGCATAAGGAGAGATAGAGGAGAGAGAGAGAGAGAGAGAGAGAGAGAGAGAGAGAGAGAGAGAGGAAAGGGGGCACAGAAAAGGCACATTTATATCTATTAATTCATTTTCTTCTGGTCAAGTATCTATTGTGGTTTAATATGTATTGGCTTGTAATGTTTTCTGTGGTTGGATAAGGCAGGTTTCATAGCACAGATTATTGTTGTTGAAGTATAAACAATAGAATTCAGGGCTTCATGTGTGTTGGACAAGTGGCCCATTACTGACCATGACTCCTAGCCAGTAGCTTTTATATTATGAAAGTCCAAACCCCACAATTAGAAAATTAGAAAGCACATAGGACAATGACTCATGGTCTCAGATTCTAATACCCAGGCCATTCTCTCTCTCTCTCTGTCTCTCTGTCTCTCTGTCTCTCTCTCTCTCTCTCTCTCACACACACACACACACACACACTCACACACACACACTCTCTCTCTCTCTCTCTCTCTCTCTCTCTCACACACACACTCTCTCTCTCTCTCTCTCTCTCTCTCTCTCCCGTCCTTCCTCCCTCCCTCCCCCCACCAAATTGAGCTCATTTACCTAGAAGACACTAAGTAAAGGACATTGTCTCCTATAATCAGGACTTTTCCTCAGACCACTCTTATAGCAGGGTTATAACACTTTTTTTTTTTTTTTTTTTTTTTTGTCCCCAGGAAGATCCAGCCTCCTTGTGTTGCCCTCCATATGTGTTGAGAGAGTGAGGATTTATTCTGAGGAAAAGAGAAATATTCAGAGGGTGCTTTTGACATTTTAGAATATGTGCTGGGAAGGCTTTGACATCTGTGACCTCAATAATGGAAGGTTTCAGCATGCTGTGAGGGGTAGAGGCCAGCAGGCAGCTCCTGTCAGCGAGTCAGGATTGATAAATTTGTTATCTGGTGCTCTGTCAAAATGCTCATGTTAGCTGGGCGTGATCTCTCTCACACATGGAACACGGTTACGCCATCTGCTCACTTTGGAAGCGTGTACTCTTGAGCCCATCTCCTATGCCCAACTCAGGGCTGTGACTCACCCTAACATAAGGTGATTCGTGGGTACAGAGGTGCCAGGCTGCAGCCCTCAGGAGCACAGAGTTGCCGGTGTCCAGCTGCAGTGCTGAGTTCTGACAAATCACTTTTGCTGCACCCACCGTCCACTCAGGGACTGCTGGAGCCCTGGTTGAGTGCTGATGTTTTTATAATGTGCCTTCTTTGCACACACTGGGATCAGAAAGCAGGCTGCTAAGTGCTCTTTGTTTCTCTTCAAACAAGGGTCTTTGAAAAACTATCCCTTTCATCAGAGCAGGATTGGTGGCTATGCTTGGCAGAGTCCAAGGACCTGGGGTGTGGGTGTTCTATCATGCCACTCGGGCTGGCTGTCAGCCACAGGGCTCTTTTTCTCCACGCAGGAGGGGGAGGGGCTGTGAGGCTCTTGATTAATGTGAAAGTCCTTCAAGTGCTCTGTCTTTATGTCTAAGAAGCATCGGGGCATTGCAGGGGATGATGGGGTGAATTCCAGGCTGTAATTAGCAGAGTCAGCTCTGGCTATTGCCATAGGCTAGCAGGCTGGAACGTCTGGAAGGACCCGGGGCTCTGGAAACCACGGACATGGCTTCCTATACTCTCTCTCCTTCTCCCTCTGGGTAATACAGATTACCAAATCTTTGATCTTCAACATTTCCCCCAATAAAAAAGATTGTGTTTTTTATGCCGATTGATGGAAAGCAAGCGTTATGGCATTGTCATTCTTGAAGCTTGGCTCCTAACTCTCCAAATGTTGGTTTCTTTTAAGTTAAGACATCTTAAGAGCAGAATGCTTATGACACAAAAGAAAATGTGTATCAAGGTAAGAGGGTGACATTCTCTGCTAGGGCATATAATTTTATTCCATGTGTATAATTTCTGAAGTGACCCCTTTATTCTGAGCTTCAGATCTTAAACACCCATCCATCCTTCTGGGGACAATGGCAAATGTGCCACAGAAAAGCTTGGCTCAGTGACTAGTGAGACAGCTCTGTTGATGAGTTCTTGCTATACAAATCTGAGGACCTGAGTCTATGCCCAGAACCCACATAAAAAGCCTGGCATCCTAGTACTTGTAATTCCAGTTTGGGGAGGCAGAGACAGGCAGATCCACAGGGCTGACTGGCCAACCACGTAAGGCTACTTGTAAGCCATAAGCTAAAGGATGACTCTGTGTCAAAAAGTAAGATGGTTGGAGCCCAAGGAATAACAACAGAGGCTGACCTTGTATACACACATGTACCTTCATGTGTATACAAGGGGACACACACATGCACACATACACACACATACACAAACATGATTGAGAGTCAAAGACCTGAGACTTTTTCTGTAGTTCCTTGGAGCTTCTAAATCCTGGCTTTAGTGTTCCTGACGGATGGCTTTCCAGACACACTGTCTCTGCACCAGGCAGGTTCCATATTAAATTCTTGCACCTGTAATCACAACATAGGACACCCAAGTTTCTGATTCAGCCCTAGATAGGCTAATTAAAGACGTTGGCTCACATTCTCTGCCAAGGGCTCAGGTCAGTATTTTTCACTTCACTGGATACTGGTGATGCTGTCACCAGCCTCTCTTGTCACAGTGTGGTGGCAGATAGCTGCTGGGGGCCTATAAACCAAGGGCTGTGGCTTTGTGGCAGTAAAACTTTTCATGCTGTGTCATAGGCCAGTTAGGATGGCAATGCTCTGCTGCTCCCTGCTGGACTGTGTGGTGTCTGTACATAGGCCTGAAGTCCGTTGTTCTCATGGTCATTTTGAATATAAGAAAACCCGAGGCTCTTACTTCTCCTGGATATAGCAGCGCTTCTCAGTTCTGAGACTGCTTTCCAGCTCTGTGAGGCCTGAGTGGTTGTTTGAGAAGACAAGATTCTGGCATCTTATAAACCTAGGTTTATTATTACCAAACACAAAAGTTTACTTAGAATATTTCAAAGGACTTATTGTCTGTGGCTAAGGGACAAGAAAGTCTATGTCCATATGTCTGTGAGAGGAGGCAGGAGAACAAAATAAGCTTTTTCATTTTTTTTTCTTTCCAAGACTGTGGGGGAAATATTTATGTTTTCATGGCATCGTGAGCAATGTAAAACATGCTGAAGGTTGGTGTAACTATAACCATTTTTTCCTAGTGGAAGATGGAGGGGTTCTGGATTTCTTGGCCTGAGATGGGAGAAGGGTCTGGTTCTATTTACAGTTGCCTTGTGCATTTGCCCCTGATGAGAGAGTTAGAGCAGCCACACTGAGCAGGAAGTGTGGAGTTCAAGGTTCTGACTTCAAACCTTGCCTTCATAACCCCAGGCAACCTCAAGCGTTCAGCATGAAGCAGAGGGAACAGACAGCCTTCAGGGTAAGGGTCTTTAATCATGAGGACGGCTTGGCCTTTTTTTTTAAATGGCTCTCTCAAGGTCCTCTGGTTTCCCTCTCAGACTTCTGCTGACACAAACCAAGATGGACAGGAGCTGTCTCCCCTGCTGACTGAGCAAGCCTGGTATCTAGGCTGTCACCAAACACCACTCTATGATCCATCTGTGCTCTATTGCACCCCCTTATGGTGTCCAACCATTTGAGGTTGGGGTCACCACTGCCCAGTTAGGATGGCCAGCCCCCAGAAGCAGCTGAGAAGTAAACTTTATTTTCCTAGTACTGACTCCCATAAAGAATCCTGAGATGCTCTGAGGAAAGCAGCATTTTGTTTCTCACAGACAAGTCTCTTATTCTTTCAGATAGCCTGGCTTATCTCTGTAGCTTTGTTTAGAGAGTGACTTAGAAACTGCCCTTGTCAGCTCTCCCCAGGGTCCCAAGGCATTCATGTCTTTTTCTACCATCTCTTCAGACACAAAAGTTGCAGCTTTGCTTAAAAAATCTCTCTCCTCTTTCTCTCTCTCTCTCTATCTCTGTGTGTCTCTGTCTCTTTCTCTCTGTGAGTATGTGGCTTACTTGCTTTCTTTGACATACCTACAAAAGAAGCAAATGATGTAGACAGAAATGGGAATGGAAGAGTGACTGCATCCCAGACCCTGGTTTGACCCCACTGTTCTGTTTCTGACTCCCACTGGCTCATGTGTTTGAATGTTTATACCATGTTGTACTGTTTCCTTGGAAGCAGTGTCCAGAATAATCTCCCCCTCCCTTAGGTAGCTTCTGCCAGAACTTCTGTCGTAGCGACAAGAAGGCAAATAGTTATCACATGTTGGGGACAGCCTTCCTCATACCCTGAGTTCAGTTGACACCAGCATCCAGTGAGGTACACTTCATCTTTTCATATTGCTGTCTTCCATTGCTGCTAAAGTTCTTTAGAAAAAAATGTTGCTAAGATGTTACTGATTTCCAAGGAGCCCAAGAAAGGAATTCCTCTACCTGTTGACACTCCAGCTAGAAGCTGAATGAATATGTACTTTACCAGGGACATCTCTTGAGGTAATAGGTGCCAGCTGACATGCAGGCTGGGCTCTGCTCCAATAGGCTTCATAATGAAAATGCACACTGAGCCCTTATGGTGTCTTCTTGGGCATTTTCTCATAGGTGCTACAGTACTGGCTTGTGAGCTGGGCTGTGGGGATCTGGCTCTTTCTCTGGTTTTCCATGCTTCTTTATATGCATAGTGTAAATGCTATGGTTTGTGGGTAAAATTTTGCTGTCATCTTCTAGGAACACTTAGGTGTGAATTTACTTCCTAACCCAAGGGAACTTACTGGGTGTAGGACTCTTCTTATTAGAGATAGTCTCATCAATGACAAGTATAACTTAGGCAACACCAACAGGGAGTGTGAGATAATAATGAATAAAGCCAGTAAATCCAGGGTCTAGTATACATGTGGGATCACAAAGTGAAATTATGATCAGCTGAGTACACTGGAGTGCTAAGTGTAATGCCAGGAGAGCCCTGCACATCAGAAGTGATATCCGCAGCATAGCATATGATTCCCTGAGAAGACAACTAATTTTTGAAGACAAATGTTGTCAATTTATCTGGTTAGTGGTGAGCAGGCCTTGAACAATGCAATGAACATTTTCCCAGGTTCATTTTCCTCAAGTCTGAGTGACAAGTACATGGTACAACTTTCTGTGCCATCATGAGAAGGGCAGAAGGTGTGGAGGCAGTCATACAGAAGGATGTGCATCTTAGATGGACTTTGAGATATGTTTTGAGTTCATCAGACAATATTTGCCTTTCCAAGAAGTAAGAATATCTGGGGTAGATGTAGAACCCCATTAGCCAAGCAGAGAGATGGGAGGAACAGGGGCCTGCCAGGGCTGTTTAGGGCAGGACTGTGAGCTCTGACATCAGTTTAAAGATGACTACTTGGTCCTCCAAGCATTAAGAAAGCCATTCTTTGTGCTGGTTAGATATGACAGTTAGGAACAGTTTGTGAAGATTTGTATATTATGTGCATATTTTAACTCCTCCCTTCCTCTCTCCTAGCTTCTTGCCCAGAAGAATGTTGTCAAGGGGGCAGAAATGAGATGTGTGCATTTTTCGGCTTTCACACATCCTCAGTACTTTGAGGGGGAAATAAATGGCTTGTATGAAATTAGTAGCTGGGGTGAACCCAGTGCTGGCCTGAAGAGAGGAGGTTGGGGCCTGAGTGATGAATGGGCATGAAGGAGGTGAAATGGAAGAAACTCCCAGGGTATTGTGTATGTGTATTTGTGTGTGTGTGCATGTGTGTGTGCATGTTTATAAAGTGTATGCAGATATGTGTGTGAGTATAGCAAATGTGGAGTTGTATGTATATGTGGAATGTGTAGGAAGTATTTACATATGTGGATATACTTTCTGTCCCAGTGAATGTATGTGAATGGGGCAGAGATGGAAGCCCTTGGTTCCTGGTATTTCTAGATTAGAGCGACCCCACATGAGCAGACTGTTACTGATACATCTCGCCTGGCCCAGACTCTGAGCCTATGCAGGTAGCTGACAGTCTGTAGTGTTTCTACAGTATCTCATTTGGCTCTGTCTTTTCATAGGGCTTCTCTTATGCATCTTGGCGGACAGATCCTGTTAGCACCAATGAAATCTCTGAAGCTGTGCTGGGAAGTGACACCTTCAGTATATAAAGAGGTGAAGGTCATAAGCACATGCAATCTCATCCCCCATTTCACACAGGAAAGCCAGAAGTGCAGGGCAACTCATCAGTAACATGCAGGTGCTGACTTGGGGTATTGCCAGGTCAGAAGGGTGCCATGGGCTGCCACAGAGCCTTTGTTAGCTAGAGAAAGTCCCTGCAGAAACTCCCACACAAAAGCCTGTTTGCCAGCTCATAATAAAACCTTAAAAGGTGAGTGAAAAATTACCACAATTCTTAAACAAAGTAATCCAAATTATCTGATGTCTGAAGGAACATCAGAGGCTTCTTGTCAGGGCTCAAAGCCGCTGGGCGTCACCATGTTCTACCAGGATCTTTGCTTCACGGAGTCCATTTCTCATGGCACAGTGGCTCTTTTCATCAAGGACTTGTGCAGTTAACTTACAGAGCGTGGTGAGGGGCAGGAGGCAGAGTGGAGCATGGGAAGGAATTCTGGGAACACATCGTCCAGCACCTGACCTCTGATGTAGGGTTGCTATCATCTCATTTGATGGATAGGGAAACAAAGGCTTAGAGAAGTCCAGGAAGCAGTCTATGTTCCTGTTGACTGGTATGTTTAGGGCAGGAAACACTGACACCAAATGATTTTTGTTCCATTCACAATCCTGTCCCATTAAAATTTTCTACATAATATTCAGAAGAAACAATATTTTTATGGAGTTAGGAATTTACACATACAATGGTTAACTATACACATACCCTTTTCTGGTGACAATATAAACAATAGGAGATGACCTTACTCAGTCTTTGGGATGGTGAGTTCTGTGTGTGTGGTGTGTGTGTTCTCTATGTATGTATAGTGTATGGTTTGTGTGTGTATATGTGTGTGTGGTGTGCTGTGTATGTATGTGTGTGGTGTGGTGTGTATGTTTGTGATGTGTGTGTGATATGGTGTGTGTGCTGTATTTGTGGTGTGGTGTGTATGTGTGGTGTGGTGTGTGTACATGTGTGGTGTGTGTGCATGTGTGGTGTCTGTGCATGTGTGGTGTCTGTGCATGTGTGGTGTGGTGATATGTGGTGTGTGTGTGTGTCTATCATGGCAGTAAAGGTATGGAATTTAGGGAGCAGAGTGAACACATTTTATCTGTACACAGGAAGCTTATAAGAACAGGAAGTGGGGAGAGGCTATTCCCACGAAGTCTACCTCCTGGTGATGTACTTATTTTACCTCCTAAAGGTTTCATAACCTCCCCCAAAACAGCACCATCTAGGGAGGAAGAATTCAAATCCATGAGCCCATGTGGGGCATTTCTCATTTAATCTCCTGCACATATGTTCTAAAGAGAATCTGCTGTGGCCCCATTTCTTGGTCTGGACCCTGTATTTCTTCCTTTCCACCTTCCTAAATGTCATCCATTTGCATTTGCCTTTCTGACTTTTTAAAACAAGATATCTCTAGTTATGGTTTGTATGTGTGTGTTGATAACCATTTAATAATAGTTTTAGCTCCATGGACTGGTGTCCATCATTTCTTCTGGAAAATTCTTCAGCTATTTCTTTTCTCTTTGCTGCCCCTGAAATTCTGACTGCATATATATTCCCCTTTTGATATGTCCCTGGAAATACAGTACTTGTAAAAGCTGTTTAACTTGCTTTTAGGACAATTTCTTTTAATTTGTTTGTTACAAATTCCTTCCTTGGCTACACTAGAATATTGATGAGTTTGTTCAGTGAGTTCTGTAGGAATGTTATGACAAGATGCTTCAAAAGCGAGTGTGTCTACAGTGTTGGTTAATTTCTTCTGTGTTCATCAGACGGCAACATGAGGGAGGGTTCTCTGCTTCTATCACATGGGTTGTGCAGGCTGAACTCAGGTCAAGTGTGACAAGAATTGCCTCTAACCACTGAGCCATCTCATTAGCCATGAAATGAATGTGCTTATAATGTTACAAATTAATCTCTTACAGTTTCAGAACTTGGACATCTGAAATCAAAGTTTCAGGATATCTCTGGTCCTCTGAAGGTTTTAGTGAAGTAACTTTTTTGTTTATTCTCATATCATAGCCAAAGTCACAATCACCACAAGTCAAGATTTACGGCGATGTGTATTCCAGTCTCTGCCTATATTTTCACACATACTTCTCCCTTCTCTCTCTGTATATATTTGATGTGACCAATTCTCTGTGTCCTATAAAGGACACCATATGGGAGTTTAGTGCAAGCTCCCATCCAGCATGACTTCATTTCAACCAGTCTTATCTGCAAAGACCCCACTTATAAATATGGTCACATCACATCCTGGGGTTCCAAGTGAAAGTAATACAGGGTAACACTGTTGAAAGCAGTAGTTGACAAATGGAAGAATGTGCTTCATCTCTTTCTGTATTTCTCAAGGTTAATATTTCCATTTTGCATAACTGTAAGGGCTTCATCATTCCACTGAAGTTACCAAGATGTTCTTGAATTTTGTACTTGTTTTATTAGAACCTCTAACAAATGAATGACAACTGCTTTCGTTCTCCTTAGTGACAGTCCCCATTTTCACACCCTAAGTCTAAGGCTGTTGATGGCTTTGAATCTTGACTAGGTTATATTTTCTTGCTGCATTGAGTCTTTATTTTTGTATAGCCAGACATCTTATGTGAAACCTTAGAGACTGACATATACAAATCCCACACCTCAAAACAGACAAACATATTTACTTCTAATTCTTGAGTGGGAGAAATTGAAGACAGAGTTTTGACTAAGTATTTGTTAATACTAGAAGATAATCAGATAAATTATGAAATGATATTTATTACATTTTATTTATTTTTCCTGTGTGCAGTAGGAGGACACACAGGCATTGAGTGGAGATCAGAAGACAAGATGTGGTAATTGGTTTTCACTTTTCATTCTCTATGTTGTTTTAAGAATGAAACTTGGGTCCTTGAGCTTGGCAGCAAGCACCATTACCCTCTGATCCATTTGTCCATGCCCCAGAGTGATACTTTATTTCTGAGTGATCTGATTAATTGATGAGGCTAAGGGAAGCCTAGTTACCTGATGGAACATCATTTTTGGGGCAGAACTTAGATAATCCAGAAATATGATCTTATGGACCAATAGACACACTAACTGATTCTACCAGCAAAGTGGATGGCATCACATGCTGCTAATTTTCCCATGGGATGTGTTCAAATCTCAATTTACCACAGACAATGCACTGCTGTTAGACCAAAAAGAACTCAAGTCTTTCTTAATTGGAGTGATTTACATTAACATGTGTAAATTACTTATAGGAGCATGACAACTTATGGACAGCTACCAAATTAAAGAAGAGCTCCCTCTAAATCATCAGACACACACACACACACACACACACACACACACACACACACGCACGCACACACCAAGGAGGGGTTGTGCTCTGTGTAGACATCTCCTCTCCACAAGGGGATGCAATGGGATCAATCTTGTGAGGGTCTCATAATCCTAGCTGTCCTGATTCAAAATGACACCAATCAGGTTGTGCCTGAAGGACAGCGTTCCTCTATAATCTAACTGTGGAGCTCCTATATGGAATCTGGAGAGCTGGGACATCCACCTTTGCCTGGCTTTGGATTGCTATGTTCTTGGCTTCAGCCTTGGACTGGGTAACACCATTGGCATTCACAGTTTTGTGGCTTGCAGATGGCAGTTTGTGGACTTTCTCTATAATCTCATGAGCCAATTTTCACCTTTTACAAAATCACTGTATCCTCCATCTATCTACCCAGTCATCAACCATTTGTCCTATTAACCCTGTTTCTCTGGAGAGCTCCAGTGAGAAAACCCCAATCAGTACAGTATAGAGAAACTGTTGAAACTCAAAGCACGTCAGAAATGGTAGAATGTTGGAAAAGAAAATTGATTTTAGCCTAATATGGTCTGTCTGGCATGTTCAATAAATATGTTAGAGAATAAATATTCCAGTGATCTGGAGTTTATATGGTGGCCAACAGAGGCATGCCTTTATCAAATTGCTTTTTAATTAAAAAAAAATGGCACTCATTTTCTCCATGCCTCCGGCTTCACTGTGAGGATGAGTGAGGGGAAAGAAGCCTTTTGACAATGGGAGTGGGAACAGAGCACCAGGCTCTGCCTTGACTGGGGAGAGGGGTTCCCAATTTTCTTGTCCAGGAAGCCTTACTCTTCAGGCACCTCATGAATGTGTGTGTACTTCAAAGCTTATATTATAAAACTACCTCCTGCAGTCCAGTGCCAGGCATGAAGTGGGATGGGTAACCTGCCTCTTTAGAACTCCGCTTTGGCTGGAGGAGAGGAGATTGGCTCATCAATCAGGAAATCTGGCACGTTAGGAGTTACAGAAAGGACAGAACACAGAGATTTTAGTGTCTCTCATGTTTCCAGTGATATGGCTGTTATCTTTCCTTCATGTTAGTGTTGTAAGAATTATTGTCCACCACATCCACTGACAATGAGGCCAAGGTAATGACAGAGATAATTGCCGTGTGATTGAAAGTATCAGGAATAAAGCCATCACTTCAATTTGTTTATTTCTTTAAAAATCCAGGTATTATTCTACATGTTGTAAATTATAAGCCAATACAGCTCTTCAAAGCAAGTCTAACATATGATCGGCACTTGATGGTACCCCGCTGATGGGAAGAATCATTAAAGTGATGCTTTTGTGAGCTGATATACACTCTGCAATACAATATTAGGATGCACTTGATACATCATAACACATTGTTTTGCCTTTTATTTTTATATTACCTGTGTCAACTAAGAAGACAA
Source organism: Sigmodon hispidus (assembly GCA_004025045.1). Lineage (NCBI taxonomy): Eukaryota > Metazoa > Chordata > Mammalia > Rodentia > Cricetidae > Sigmodon > Sigmodon hispidus. The sequence continues at coordinate 78,390 of PVIH01000411.1, read as the reverse complement.
TGTGTACCAGAAAGAACCATTGACGTTGCAGCTGGAAGCCAAGGAGCTACTGATAAAGCAGGGCTGGAAGTGTTCTAAAACAGTTATTTTAATATTTTCTCTGCTGATTCTTGCCCACGTGTTAGGTAATTAATGGCCTTACAACAGCCACCCAGGTGGCCCCATAAGCACACTGTTTGTGGGGACCTCACAGAGAATTCCTTGGTGGAAGGAAGAACGAAATCTCCCTGCTGTCCTGTTTTCTTGTTTTGGTTTTCATTTTTCTATTCCCTTTCTTTATTCAGCATGCTTTTTGTATATCCAAAGACAACAATGTTTTAGGCTCAGGATAAGAAGATGGAAAGTCAAGATGTCCACTTGCCCCCTACCACAGGAGCTTCCACAGACAGAGCAGGTAAAGCAGAAATGCATATCATATGTAATGTATATATATATATATATATATATATACACACACATATTGCATCTTGGCATTTTATGGGCAGAGCAGGGATTGTTCTGCCATGGTGCTGGCGACACTCTCCCTTCTGGCTCATATAGTCTTTGTTTTTGGCTCCTGAGCAATGCCCTGTGTGTGTGTGTGTGTGTGTGTGTGTGTGTGTGTGTGTGTGCGCGCGCACACACACACACTAAAGTGCAGTGAACCACACACTGAAGTTCTTTCTCTCTGCAGATTTCGTAGGTGTGACATCTCAGCCCACATAGCCCACCTGCTCCTGTCTCTTTCTCTTTAACAACTGGTGTTTAGAACAATGGTGCTGACTCTGGAGGAGTTAGCAAAGAGTGAGACAGCCACAGAAGCCTGAGGGTGCCCATCCTGTGCAGATCAATTTGGGAGCCAGCTGGCCATGCAATGATAGCAAGACCACCTGCCCGTCAGAACGAAGGTCATAGGTCCTGGCATGGCCACTGCTAGGGCCTCATTCTTAATAAACACACACAATTCTGGAAGCATGGCTGTGCTTAAAAGCAATGTAAAGAAACGAAAGCCTAGCCAGGATGCAGCTGTGTGTTTGACACTGCAGCTTTGTTTTTGAAAGCTTTCAGGGGAAATTTTGGTTAGTCCCCCCCACCTTTTTTTTTCTCCTTGTGTGTATATGTATGTGTGGCATGCATGCATGTATATGCATGTTCATATGTGTGTGCATTCATGTATTTGTGGAAATATGCACGCACATGTGGAAAGCCAAGGTTGATATTGAGAATCTTCCCTCATGGGTCTTCTATCTTATTCTTTTGAGGCAGGGTTTCTGGTAAACGTTGACCTTTCTGATACAGCTGATTTTGCTAGCCAGCTTATTTCAAGCCTTTCTTGTCTACCCTTCCAAGGCTGGTATTACAAGTGGGTCAGCACACCTAGCCAGGATATCTGTAGATACTGAAGATCTGGACCCAGGTCTCTCTTATTTTTCCCGCAGTTGCTTTAGCCACTGATCTAGAACTCCAGCCACCTGCTTTTTAAGGAGAGGTGACATGTTCCCTGGCATCTGCATAGCCAATCTGAAGGAAACTCTGCCTACCTCTGGGGCCCTAGTAGTGACCGCTTGTGCTTGGTAGGTGTCTTGGGGTTTCTATTGTTGTGAAGAGACACCATGATCATGGAAAGTCTTATAAAGAAAAACATTTAATTGAGGTGCCTTACATTTTCAGAGATATGGTCCATTATCATCATGGTGTGGCATGGTGGTGTGTAGGCCAACATGATGCTGGAAAAAGAGCTGAATCAAGAGTCCTACTTGATTCCCAGGCAACAGGAAATGAATTGAGACACTGGGTGGTATCTTGAGCATAGGAGACCTTAAAGCCTGCTTCCACAATGACACACTTTCTCCTACAAGGCCACACATTGTTCAGTAAGCTGCACCTCTTTATAGTGCTATTCCCTTTGGGGGCCATTTTCTTTCAAACCACCACAATAGGTGGAAACATGATGTAGGATTTGCTCAGATGGAAATGTGTAAGCATCTTCCTCTCTAATGGCCATGCTATAGTCTTTTGAAGTCTTTGACAATGTCACCCTGTCATGGCAGCTATCCTCACTGGGAGTGAGGTTCGGCTCACTTTCTTACTCTTGTACAGTTCAGGGTCTAGCCCTTGAAAGAGAAACATCCATTACTCAGTGCGAGTCTTGTCACTTTCACTAAGAATCAATACAAAGCCCCTCAACATGCCAGTGAGCCAAGGTGATCTAGTCATCCTTCCTCACTGGGCCTCTCTTCCCAGGTGACTCTAGGTTGTGTTAACAGTTAAAACTTAACCAGAACTGCCTGAGGAGCAGGGGTGGGGAGAGAAGGGGGAAGAGAGAGGAAGAGGGGGAGGGAGGAAGATTGGGAGAGATGAGGGAGGGGGAGAGAGAAAGAAAGGGAGCTATGGAAGGATACTTCTCAGTAAAGCCTCTTGGTGATCTTCCTTCAGCGAGGTCCCATCTGCTGTTTCTGGAACCTTCCCAGACAGAACTATCAGACAGATGAAGTGTTCACCACACAAGCCCATGGATGACATTGCCTGTTGAGGTTGTGGTACTCTGTCTGGTCTGCAGATCTGACTGGGTGAGACATCTGGAGATATCCCAGTGATCAGATACTGCCTGGGCTATTTTGTCTGAACCATTCTGGGGACTCATGAGCACAGATTGTTTATAACTGGGTAGGGCGGATCTTTTCACTAATACTCCAGGCTGTGCTCCTCAGACACACAGTCACACTGAGCTAGAAGGCACTAAAAGAGCCTGAGTGAGAATACAGGAAGTGGCTTTTAGGATAGGAAGTTGATGCTGGTTTCAAACTTGAATGTATATTGTATTTACTTAAAGAACGTTTAAATACTTGACAAAGAATCCTAGCACTGTATGTGTGGATCTGCTTGGGTTGGGAGGCTGCATACACACCTAAGGGCTTAGAAACTCCCTATTGAGTATCGCATGTAGACAGAGCTGAGATCCACTGAGCCAGCTAGTGCTCAGCCAAAAAATTATACACAGGTGTTCTGCCCCAAGGCTGATCATGAGTAATTACTTTTGTTGTTTTCTCATTTTTTTATTGTTTAACAATTTCATACATTTATATAACAAATTTAAGTCATTTCACACCCCTTTCTTTCCATTCTCTTCCCCACTTCCCCAAAAAATCTTTATCTCAATATGTGCCCTTTTTAATTTATTTTTTATTATGAACAAAAATTTTTATTATTTGTGTATATCCTGTTTCAAGCTCCTTTTCCCCTCCTAACACTTCCAGTCACTCTCTCTTCTTCACATCACTTTATCTCCTCCCCAGCAAGGACAGGAGGTCCCAAGGTCCCAAGGTCCCAATATGGCTTAGTTCAGCATCCACTCCTAGCAGATTCACATTCCTCACCCCAGCATCAAGACTGGGTCAGATGTTCCTCTGGAGGAAGGGGAATCCAAGGTGCCAGTCCAAGGTGTTTCAGATCCAAAGCTGTTTAGGGGTTGTGGTTTGCAGCTTGGACATGCTTTGCTTTTTGCTTTTTTGTTTAGAGTCCACTAATGAGTGAGTACATCCCCTGCTTATCTTTCTAGGTTTGTGATACCTCACTCAGGAGGGTATTCTCCAAATCTACCCATTTACCTGCAAATTTTAGTATATCATTTTTTCTTATACTGAGTGTGCTCCATTGAATAGTTGTGTACCACAGTTTGTTAATCCATTCTTCAGTCGAGGGGCATCTAAGTTGCTTCCAGGTTCTTGCTATTATGAATAATGCTGCTATGTACATAGTTGAGCTAATGCCTTTGGAGTGCAAATGTGCATCTTTAGGGTATATACCCAGTAGTAGTATTGCAGAGTCTTTGGGAAGATTGGAAGATTAAATCCCAGTTTTCTGAGAAACCGCCATACTGCATTCCAGAGTGGCTGAACAAGCCTACACTCCCACCAACAATGGAGGAGTGTTCAACTTGCTCTGCAACCTCTTCAGCATAGGCTGTCAAATGTGTCTTTTATCTTAGCCAATCTGACAGGTGTCAGGTGGTATCTCAAAGTTGTTTTGATTTGCATTTCTCTGATGGCTAAAGATGTTGAATACTTTTTCAAGTGCCTTTCAGCCATTTGTAATTCTTCTGCTGAGAATTCCCATTTACCTTCTGAACCTCATTTTTTAATTGGGTTATTCCAGGTTTTGGGCTCCAGTTTCTTGAGTTCTCTCTATATTTTAAAGATCAGTCCTCTGTCACTTGTAGGATTGGAGAAAATTCTCATTCTGTAGGCTGTTGTTTTGTTTTATTGACTGGGTCCTTGGCTTTACAGATTCTCAGTTTCAGGAGGTCCCACTTATTGATTAGTGTCTGTGCCACTGGTGTTATATTTAGGAAGTGGTCACCTGTGCCAATTTGTAGAAGTGTATTTCCCATTTTCTTTTCTATCAAGTTCAGAGTGGCTGTGTTTATGTTGAGGTCTTTGATCCACTTGGATTTGGGTTTTGTGCAGGGTGACAGGCTTGGAACTATTTGCATTTTTCTACACACTACCATCCAGCTAGGCCAACAACATTTGTTAAAGATACCATCTCTTTTCCATTGAATATTTTGGGCCTCTTTGTCAAAGATCAGGTGTTCATAGGTTTTTGAGTTAATGCTCAGAACCTCAGTTCTGTTCCATTGATCCACAAGTCTATTTTTATTCCAGTACCAGGCTGTTTTTATTACTGTAGCTCTATAATATAACTTTAAGTCAGGGATGGTGGTGCCTCCTGAGGTTCTTTTGTTGAGCAAAATTGTTTTGGCAATCCTGGCTTTCCTGTTATTCCAAATGAAGTTGAGTATTGTTTTTTCAAGGTCCATAAAATATTGTGTTGGGATTTTGATGGGTAGTGCACTGAATCAGTAGATTGTTTTTGGTTAAATTGCCATTTTTACTATGTTGATCCTACCTACCCAGGAACATGGGAGAGCTTTCCATTTTCTGATATCCTCTTCAATTTCTTTCTGCCATGATTTAAAGTTTTTGTCAAACAGATCTATTACTTCTTTGGTTATAGTTACTCCAAGGTATTTAATGCTATTTGCATCTATAATAAAGGGTGATGTTTTTCTTATTTCTTTTTCAGCTCCTTTATCACTACTGTATAGGAGGGCTACTGGGTTTCTTTGATTTAATCTTGTATCCTACTATATTGCTGAAGGTATTTATTAGCTGTAGAAGTTCCCTGGTAGAATTTTGTGGGTCACTTATGTATACAATCGTATCATCTGCAAATAGAGATAGTTTCACTTCTTTTTTAATTTGTATTTCCTTAATCTCCTTTCATTCTCTTATTGCTTTAGCTAACACTTCGAAAACTATATTGAATAGATAAGAGGAGAGAGGACATCCTTGTGTAGTTCCTTATTTTAGTGGGATTGGTTTGAGTTTTTGTTCATTAAGTTTGATGTTGGCACCACTGAACAGCTTGGGATCTGAAATACCTTGGACTGGCACCTTGGATGCCACTCCCTCTAGAGGAACACATGACTCAGTCTTGATGTTGGGGTGAGGAAACTGGATCTGCCAGGAGTGGATGCTGAACTAAGACATATTGGGACCTTGGAACCTCCTGCCCTTGCTGATGAGGAGATGGGGAGATGTGGAGAAGAGAGAGTGACTGGAGGGGGTTGGGAGGGGGAAGGAACCTTGAAGAAGGATATCCACAGATAGAAAATGTGACTTTATTCATAAGAAAAAAAAGAGACAACATGACCCTGATAATTCTAAAAATAAAATAAAATAAAATAAAATTGTTGATGTTGGCTGTGGGCTTCTTGTAAATCACCTTTATTATATTTAGATATTTTCTCTACATTCCTGATCTCTTCAGGACTTTTATCATAAAGGAGTGTTGAATTTTGTCAATGGCTTTTCAGTGTCTAAGGATATGATCATGTGGTTTTTTTTTCCTTCAGTTTGTTTATATAATGGATGACAGTTAGAGTTTTTCATATGTTGAACCATCCCTGCATTTCTGGGATGAAGCCTACTTGATCATGGTGGATGATATTTTTTATATATTGTTGTATATGAGTTGTCAAAATTTTGTTGGGAATTTTAGCATCAATATTCATAAGCAAAATTGGTCTGTAATTCTTCTTTTTCTGCATCTTTGAGTGGCTTGGGTATTAGGGTAATTGTGGCCTTATAAAAGGAATTTGGCAATATTTCTTTAGTTTCTACTCTGTGAAATAGTTTGAGGAGTAATGGTAGTAATTCTTTGAATGTCTGGTAGAATTCTGCACTGAAACTATCTGGACCTGGGCTTTTTTTTTTACTGGGAGGCTTTTAATAACAATTTCAATTTCCTTTAGGGTTATAGGTCTGTTTAGGTAATTAATCTGGTCTTCATTTAATTTTGGTAAATGGTACCTGTCCAAAGAGCTGTCCATTTCTTTTAGGTTTTCCATTTTTGTAGAATATAGATTTTTCAAATTGTGGCCTAATAATTCTCTGGATTTCCTGAGGGTCTGTCCCCCTTCTAATTTCTAATTTTGTTAATTTGGATACTCTCTCTGCTATTTGGTTAGTTTGATTAAGGATTTATCTATCTTGCTAACTTTCTAAAAGAATGAGCTCTTTGATTCATTGATTCTTTGTATTGTTCCATTTGTTTCAATTGTATTGATTTCAGTTCTAAGCTTAATCATTTCCTGCCATTTACACCTTCTAGGTGAATTTGCTTCTAATTGTTATAAGACTTTCAGCTGTGCTGTTAGTTCTCTAGTGTGGGATTTCTCTAGGTATTTCATATAGGCATCTAGTGCTATGAACTTTCCTCTTTAAGATTGCTTTCATTGTGTCTCACAAGTTTGAGTACGTTGTGGATTCATTTTCATTAAATTCTAGGAAGACTTTGATTTCTGTCTTAATTTTCTTCCTTGACCCAGAGGTGGTTCAGCTGAGAGGGGTTTAGTTTTCATGAGTTTGTAGGCTTTCTGTGGTTTTTGATGTTGTTGAACTCTAACTTTGGGCCCTCGTGGTCCGGTATGATACAAGGGATTATTTCCAATTTTTTGTATGTATTGATATTTGACCAATTTTGTGGTCAAATTTAGAGTAAGTTCTATGTGCTGAGAAATATGTATATTCCTTTGCATTTGGGTGGAAGCTTCTGTAAATATCTATTAAATCTATTTGCATCATAACCTCTGTTAGACTCCTTATTTCTCTGCTAAGTCTCTGTCTCATTGACCTATCCAAGGGTGAAAGTGGGATATTCAAGTCTCCTACTATTAGGGAATGTGAATTGATGTAGGATTTGAGCTTTAGCAGTGTTTTTTTTTTTTTTTTTTTTTTTACATATATAGGTACCCTTATACTAGGGGCATAAATATTCAGGATTGAAATATCCTCTTGACCAGTTTTTCCTGTGATGAATAAGTAGTGTCCATCTTGGTCCCTTTTAATTGCTTTTAGCTTAAAGTCTACTTTGTTAGATATTAGGATGGCAACCCCAGCTTGTTTCTTAGGGCCATTTGATTGGAAAATCTTTTCCCAACCCTTTACTTTGAGCCTGTGTCTATCTTTGTGGTTGAGGTGTGTTTCTTGTATGCAGCAGAAGGATAGCTTCTGTTTTTGTATCCATCTTGTTAATGTGTGTCTTTTTATAGGTGAGTTGAGTCCATTGATATTAAGGGATATTAGTGACCATTGATTGATATTTCCTGTTATTTTTGGTGGTAGCTTGGATGTATTTCCTTTCTCTGGGATTTTCTTCTGTGGGATTATTGAATGTTTGTGGTTTTATGGGTATATCTGGGATCCTTAGGATGGAGTTTTCCTTCTAATGCTTTCTGGAGGGGTTAATTGGTAGATAGGTATTGTTTCAGTCTGACTTTGTCATGAAATATCTTGTTTACCCCATCTATGGTAATTCATAGTTTGCTGGGTATAGTAGTCTCTGTTGGGAGCCATGCTCTTTTAGCGTCTGTATAACTTCTGTTTAAGGCCTTCTTGCTTTCATTGTTTCCATTGAATAGTCAGGTGTTTTTCTGATGGGTCTGCCTTTATAGGTAAATTGGCCCTTTTCTTTTGCAGCTTTTTTGGTTTTAGTATTTTCTTTGATATATCTACTTCCACTTCTGAGTCTTCCACTCCAGAGATTCTCTCCTGGATTCTGTTGGTTGTGCTTGTATCTGCAGTTCCAGCTTTTTTCTTCAGATTTTCTATTGCCATCTTTGTCTCATTTTGTGCCTTTTCTTTTTCTTTTTGTGCTTCTATTTCAGTTTTTAGTTCCTGGAATGTTTCTTTCATTTTTTGGTTTACCTTTTCTTGGTTTTCTTTCAAGGATTTATAAATCTCTTCTAATTTTTTGTTTGTATTTTCTTCTATTTCCTTAATGGAATTTTTTATATCCTCTTTGAAGGATTCAATAATCTTCATAAAGATGTTTTTGGTGTTGTTTCCTTTTGTTTCCTCTTCGTTGTTCTGTTCAGGTCTAGTAACTACTAGTAGTACAACCACCAGTTCCTTCTGGAGTTGCCTTGTTGTCCTTTATATTATCATATGTATTTTTGCACTGGTATCTGCCCATGGCTCCAGTGGTTCATGATTAGTCAGATTTTAGTCAGTTGAGGCAAGAAGGCTTGAGTGTCTTCTGTCTTCTCTGAGCAAAGGATCTGCTCGATCTCTGACTCTGCTCTGGATAGTGGTCTGAATTTCAAAGCCTCAGTCCTTGTCTGATGATGCAGTTTGCCCTGGAGGTGGGGCCTGGGCATGCAAGGTCTCCTCTTTTAGGTGTGGCTGGAGGAGCCCCTCACAGCCAAAGCCTAGCTCCTGTCTGCTAGGGAGAGTCTGAGAACAGACCCTAGGAATTTACCCAGGTCCCAGAGAGAGACTCTCTGGACAGGTCATCCAGGTGCCAGAATCTGCTCACCTCTAATATGTCCTCTCTTAAATCCATGCCCTATTTCTATGTGTAGTCAATTGAGTTTAATAAAAAATTACTTGTCTGAACTTGGATGGGATGTTATTTAGTACTCATAGGGATTATGAGGGATTCTACTGGTATTATTCTACTAAACAGTCACATCACCAATTTTCTAAATATGAACATTAGTGCTTATAGATTAATTGAATAGTTATGTTATCTTGTAAATATGTATGTTAATATTAGTGTTTATGGAGTAGTGCCAGGCTCTTCCTTCATCTGAAATGCTTCTTACTGCAATAAGCAGTAGGTGATGTAGGAAAATTATAACTGGCCAAAGGGCTGGTGAAATTCTCTGTCTTAATGGGATACCTACAGCAGCACCTCCTGGGCTCCAGGAACTGTGGAAAAGGGGGAAGAAAGAATGTCAGTGGTGAAGCTGAGGAGATATAATTACTTTCTGAGGAGGAAGGATCTGTATTTTAATACAACATTGTCAGTAAAAAAAAGGCAAGGTCATGTGACAGTACCTCGGTGACTCTCAATTTTTCCCCACAATTTCCTATTTTTTCCCCATCATTCTCACTGTTCCCAGCATTCACTATAACTTTTTCTCAGGTGAACCTGGAATTCTTTCAGCTGCCTCTTAGAGGCATCAGTGTATGTTTTCCTCCTAGGTTGGAAACCTCTTTACTTTTTCCTAAATAATAACAATAATAATTATCATCATAGTAATGTATATATTTTAAAACCAAACAGAAAAATTTACTGATGTTTAAGGTCTTTGTGTAACACTTTGACTTCCACATGCCATATTTTGTCATCAGTGTATTGAAACCACAAACATCATCTAATCTGACTATTACCTGTCAACCACAAGTACATATCTCTCTATCAACCCTACAAGCTTGTAGGCATCATTAACATTAGACAAAAACAAGCCTTGAAAATGCTGTGGACTTTATAGTTGTAGCTGCTGTTGAATTTTCCTAGTTGAAACTAAGTGTGTTAGACAACAGGATGGGACCAATAACATCCAGTCATTGGTGATCATCAAGTCTGGTGAAAGGCAGCCGACTCTGTTTTTCATGTGTGTCCACAGGACTGATTGTTTCAGACTCTGGGGCACTTCCTGGGATTTGGGAAAAAGCATCACGCCAATTTGGCTTTATTCCAAGGATTTTCTGCTATCTCTTCACTCTCATTCCCGTTTAAAAACACTTGTCTGCTGGGCTACATGCTAAGGTGTTTTGGAGTCATCAAGGAGTAGGAATTACTTGTTTTCTTTTGAAAGGAGTAAGTAAATCTTTCTGCATGAAATTTGGTCATATGAATTTAATTATGTTATAGTTGTGTTCACATTCCTGCTGTGACCTAATAATGCATTGACTATAGTAATAATAATTTGCATAGTAAAAACAATTTCCTCACCAAAAGATTATAATAAAAGATTATAATAATGTCCCTTATTCTTAAGTACCTTGGTTAATGTGATCAGTTTCTGCTCCTGTAGCTTTTCCTATTCTTCCCAATTTCAGCATTCATCATCTTTTATTAATTACTGGCATTTCATTGGCCCACTTACCTACAATTTTCTTGAAGGCACACTGTCTTACAACACAGGGCAGAATTCTGAGAGAATGGCCACCAGCAAAGGTTCGTGGAACTGAATTGGGACACTAAATACAGTCTAGTAGGCTCCTAAAGCACAAATTGATGCATTACTGCTCTGCTGCAGTACCAGGGTACTGGTATATCTTATATGGGCATCTTATAAGGCAGGGATTTATCATCTTAGAGTTCTGATGGCCAGAAGTATGAAGTCATGATTGACAAGATTGGTATCCACTGGCTTAGAGGAAAACCCATCTGCTGGCCTCTTTTATTTTTATCTCATGTAAGATACTGTTACTTCATGTTCCACTGAAATTCTTGTATATGTTTGTGTCATCTCCTCTTTGTAAAATAACGATGCAAATGCCTTCAATTAGGACCGCCCTATGGACCTCATCTCACTTCCATCACCTGTTATGTACCTTTGTGGAAAGGAAGGGTACATTTTATCCTGATTGTTGATACTTTGGCATAAATGATGAAGCAAAGAACTAATATTATCACTCACAACTTTTAGCCTCTTGTTGTAATCACTCCTTGTTGGCACCTGGGATCCATGTACTGTTCTGATATTTTTCCATGTCCCATTTCATGTTGTCTGGGTATACAGCTTCCTTCCTTCAAGGCCCCCAACTTCTATCTCCCTGTGGTAAGGTCTTTGAGCCATTTTTCTTTCATGGTAGATAAAGACCCACTTTCTACCCACTGTCTACTGTCATGAGTTAAAGTGAGTATGAGCATCTCTTAGTAATTTTTGAGTTTCTGACATCAGGGAATGCCAGTGAGCAGTGTTCCTCCATGGTTTCTGCTTCCAGATACTGCCTTGAATTCCTGCCCTGTCTTCCTTTGATGATGAATTGTCAGTGATGAGACAAAATAATCACTTTCTTCTCCAAGTTGATTTTGGTCATGGTGTTTATTACAGCAACAGAAAGCAAACAATGACTTGTTTGAATTATGTATCCATCAGGGACAGCTCCAGCTAGATTGTACATTTTCTGAAGTTATATTATCTCTCTTTCTCCATTATAGAACAATGTACTGTCATGAGCTCATCTGTGCCAGACAAAAGCAGGAATAAATGAAACTAGCCTTTCTAGATTGTGCACACTGTTGAAATAACAAAGAAGAGCTTCTTCAGAAGTTCTTCAAGAACTCTTTGGTACTCTTTGGTCTATATGACAAGGAAAGACAATTGAATGAGATTCCAGCAGCAGTCTACCTGCATCCTTGCTAGCCATCTTGTTGGCAGGAGTGACTCTGACCTTGACCTTGACCCTGCCTGGATGACAGACCCATTTTCTCTCTGTCTTTTCATTGCTGTCTTATGTTAGACCATCAGCAGGTAAACACAGCTGCTGAGTATCAGGCGGTGCACCAAGGGTTCCAAGAGTCCTGAGGTACTGCATGCTATGAGGAAGCAGATGACTGTAAGCAATCTGAATAAGTTTTTAAAATAAACAAGAGCTATGGATTCACTGTGTATAATGTAAAAGCAGAACAGAATGTCCACACCTGGCCAGTATTCAGCTTTATGTTCTGCAATTTCTGTAAAGTTGGAGGCTTTCCTAGTGTGCTTATTATCATGTATGTATTTACTTCTTCCATTCACTTTTAAAGCTACTCTATTTTTTAATATTCTACCATAAATATATTTTTGTTATTTACAAATACACTGTAAGTAGAAATTTAGTAGTGAGGCATTTGGCTTATGCATGTGGTGACCAGAAGGGGCCTGCTGGCCAGCATTTCAGCAAACTAGGGCTGACCTCAAAAACACCTATGTAATCCCCAGCTGGTAGACACAGCCAGGGAAGGGTCTGGAAGACTAGGAAACAAGTCAACATAATTTACCAATATGAAGTGAAGAAGAAAAAAATGGAGGAAGAACAGACCTCCCAAGATTTCTAGAGGAATACCAAAGAATACCAACAATTATAATGTCAAAATTGGAATTTGAGAACATTTGGCCTTCTCAGAACTAAGGAAAGAAGCGCCCCATCCAGAATAAATATTGTTTATGACAAAATGCCTGTCATAGACAATGTAATGTCAGAATGGTTCGTTCCTTGCCTGGAGTCTGGGAGTACAGTGTATCATGGCAGGATGTTATGGTAACAGGAGACTGAGGAGACTGCTCAACAATCCATCCATTCTTAGGAGACAAACCTTCCTCTCTCCATGTTACTCATCCCAGCACCCCAGTATCCATGAAACTGTGCTACCCACATTTAGGGAGAATCTTTCTGCCTTAGTGAATTTAATCTAGTTAACCCCAGAGGCTAACTTAGCCGTGACAACCCCTTACAGACATGCCAGGCTGTACTCCTAGGAAAATCTTGTCAAATCAATATTAACACCACAAACTAAATGGAGCCACATGCACTTGTGTGTATACAGATAATGATGCATATTTACACAGAGACACTTTTATGTATATGGACATTCACATGCACACATGAAACAAACATTGATCATATTCACACTGATGTATATCCTGTAGCTTTATGCTTCTATTCATAAGGTATACTATATTTCATAAAGTATATATATACACACACACACACACGTACACATATTACATGTATATTTTATCCAGTGTGTGAGTGTGTGTGTGTGTGTCGATGGCATGGTGGTCAGAGGACAACTTTCCAATGCCTGTTCTCTTTCCCTCATATGGGCTTGCAGATCCACTCATGTTCGTGGGTTTTGGAGCAAGTGATTTTATCCTCTGAGCCATTTCATCAACAATATAAAATAATTTTTTAAGACTCATTAAGTATTAAGCACTGGTTGTTTATAATTTTTAGTAATACTTCTATAAACATAATCTCTCCTTATGTTACCTTTTCTTTATTTTGTGCATAAATATTTAAGTATTACATATGGATCTCTCAACATACTAGCTTCTTGTGAGGTCCTTAGGGTAGAATAATATATTCTAAAATATGTCTTGAAGCGAGCCTTGATCCTTGGAGTGAGCCTTGGTGTCTGTTATTTCAGAAGAGCACCAACAAGTGGTGGAGCCTTCTATATGGAGTAAGTTATAAACAATTTGCTAAGAGAAAGACAAAATTGTTTCAGTCAGAAAAATGTAAATAACAGCTGTAAGGTAGCCTGTGTGCCAATTTTGTCTTTGAAAAATGGAGACAAGAACAGTGCCTGCTTGAGGGGGTTGTTCTGAGGGCTGAGTTAATACTTGTAAAACATTGTACACACGAGTGCATGAAAGATAATGCACATAGGTCTTGCCTCATCTCTAGCTGTCCCTGTTGGCTGGGAGAGGTCAGAGGGCTCCTGTCCTGATTTGTAACTGCCCTCTGTGGTCTCCATGCTGCTTCCTCTGGGATGTCCTCTTCTCACGCTGGCACTTGATGAAGTCTCCCAACACTGACAGAGTCTGCTCAGTGTATTCACACTGCTTCACATCTCATCTTTAAAGACAGAGCTATTCTGTTTCACACCAGACCACTGGATTTTCTCCTCTCCTGCCCTTTGTTAATCTTATTGTTTCTGTGAAAAAGCCATGGCGTTAAAAAATGTGAGGTGAAGGAAGCTGTGTTTATGGATGGTTTCTGGAAAGGTCCTCCCTTGCTGGAACTTTCCTTGGAAAGGGTCTTTATGGACTTCAGTTTGATATATGCAGCCATGAGTACTTTAGCGGGAACTTACCATGTTACCTAGGTAGGTTCCTGATGTCAGGTTCTAGCTTTTCAGCCCAACCATGTAAGAACATCTGAAGAGAACTGTGTACTGACTAGAAAAGCTACAGGAAACTTTTCTAGGACCACTTAGATGTCTGTTGTGATATGTTACATATTAAATAAAACCTGGAATATCAAAAGATCAACCCACAGTTAAAAAAAAAAAAAAAAATGAGGCAGAGGTAATGAGGGAGTTCCAGGAATAACAGAGCAGTGATAATTTACATAGCTCCAGGAGTTCTGGATCTCTGAGTACAGGGCCAAACAGTTGAGCTTCAACAGTACACACCTTTAATCCCAGCACAAGGAAAACAGGAGTGGTGACCTATACCTTTAATCCCATAACTTCAGAGACAGAGATCTTTCTGTGTTTCTGTGAGTTCATGGCTAACTACCAAAATAGAATAGCTCCCACCTTTAATCCTGACCTGGATGGGAAGGGTATTTAAGGCATGCTTAGGAAAACAGCAACAATTTGAAGAGACCAGGAGAGAGGCTGAGAAAGCTAGAAGATAGCTGGGTGAGAGTTGACTGTGGTGTTTCCTTTCTCTGATATTTCAGCCTTTCCATGATATCTGGCTCTGAGTCTTTTTCATTACAGTCAGAATTTGTGCTATAGTCTGCTGTGGAAGTCAAAGGTCCACATGTGGTAAGGATCTTGAGATTGTAAAGGAAACCAGTTCAGCTTTAGCAGTCTGAAAGGGCTTCTGTAAGGAAGTAACCCTAAAGCTGAACTCTAGGCAGGATAGCACTCACCCCCCCCCCCGAAAATAACCCAACTAGCTAAAAACTATAAATAGGGATTGTCCATGCTTCCTTCTTTCTGCCAAAGAACTTCACAGTGTTTTCTAAGCTCTCTTGCTTAGTCCTCGTCATGGACACTGAGTGGGAGAAGATGTCAAGAGGGTCCTCATTCTGATTATGTCATCATATAATAAGCTGCTCTTGGAAATCATAAATTCTTTTTCATTATTGATAAATTTGAGTGGTGGCTAAGTAAACTTAGAGCATGGGAGGGGTTTAAATTGGACATGGACTGTGTGCTCCATCAGATACTCCTCAGGGTTCTTCTTGCTCTGAATTGTTCTGGGAAAACATCTTGGAAGATTTATATAGCACTGTGTTTATTATGATAGCGTGCTTGGATGCTAACTAATATTGTTACAATTAGCTAAGATCTGATGAATATAAGTAATAATAGCATATTTTGGCAACAAAACAAGAATGCAGTTTTCTAAGAATTTATTCTATCATCAAGAAATGTCTATTTCCAGAGGACAGAGAACTATAAAATGATTTTGACCTATGAAGCCCATATGGCTATAATGAGTTTGCATTCATTATGTATATATTGATTGATAGGACAATTGTTTGGATTTTAATAGTCACTCTAATGACAGCAACAGTGTCTCCTATTCATAGAACTGACAGTTGTATCAATAGATTAATCTTCTTGTATCCATTTTTCTGTTATCATATATTATCTGAAAATTAAAGTGAATTCAAGCCTAAATTCTACATACTAGAGAGCCAAGAAATTAGCATGTAAAATGGTTAAGGAGTTTACATTTGTCTACTTATTGTAGAAAATTTAAATATAGGCACTGAGCTGTAGGCTCATTTTCAAAACAACAAGGGATATAGTTGGGCTCTTCAAAGAAATAATATTTCTTGCTGTTAGAAGACACAGAGCTGTGGCTGCATCTCCTGATATAGTTCTAGCTATTTCTGTGAAGCATTCAGACTCAGACATTTCCCAGTTTTATTACATTTAATCATTCTTAAAAAAACAGAAAGGTAAATATTTGACTCAGTCATACAGAAGATTATAAAATTCTGTTATTTGTAAAACAAATAAAACCACTTGGCAAAATAGGCTTTAATAAAAAAAAGTTATAGAAATAAATGTCTGGAAATGAACTCATAGTTTAGGATACATGTTGTATATGCTAGATTCTTAGAAACATCCAAGAAATTTTATTTTTACCTTCATGGTACATAAAGAAAGGAAAGTTATTTACCAACATTTTGAGAAATCTGATAAAATACATTGTTCACAAGAATTACAGGGAGTTGAAATCTAACAAGCAGTTCTTCGTTGAACTGTTTTAATCTAACAGTTCCCCACTTAGGCAGCCCTCTCACTATAAGGACGATAGGTTTACATTTTAGTTACTTACTGCCCGATTGCTGGGGAAAGACACCATGACCAAGGCAACTTAAAAAAAATCATTTAGATTGGGGGTGCTTACACTTTCAGAGTGTTGGTTCTTTATCTCAGTGGGGAGCATATCAATATGCAAGCAGGCATGGTGTTGGCACAGTAGGTAAGATATCTATCACACATGATAGTCAAGGTGAAGGCTATTGTATAGTCAAGGTGAGGAGAAAGAGGGAGGGAGAGAGAGAGAGGGAGGGAGGGAGGAAGAGAGAGAGAGCACGCGTCTGACTAGGCCTAGTGTGGGCTCTTAAGCCCTGAAGCCCACCCATTGTGACACCCTCCTGATCATTCTTAGACAGTCCAACAGCTAGGAATCTGGGAACCTGACATTTAACTGATCCTATGTATTCTATCCTCATTTATACCCCTGTGGTTTATAAAAGGAATGCTTTTTTCCAAATTCTCTCCTGCTTGTGTCAATATCAAATCTTCTCAAGTAAGTGTCTTATGCTTAAGAGCAACATGGACAAAAGCGTTTTGTAAGAAACCAAAGTGACTTCATTTTATTTGAAACTATAAAAGTGGAAATTTTAGAGAAGTGGTTGGACAGTGTATATTTCAGCAATTATGGTGGATTTTGTTTCTCAAAAGTAGACATAACCTGATTCGTGGCAGAGGTGGAACTTGGGTCCTCAGCCAGGACTTCATAGGGTTTGTATTCAGGCCATATATAGGTTTGCCAGTTAGCATGCTCAGGAATAGAATTGGTGTGGCCTGAGGGAAATGTAGGGGTTTGTCTAGAGCAGGTGACTAAGCAAAGCTTTTGTGAGGCTTCTTTGATGTTGAGAGAAATAGGCAATAAAGTCCTAGAAATTCTGCACCTTAGCATATGACAGAAATGATGTTCATCTGGAAACATTCAAAGTTTTTCTTATAAAATATTCATAAGAAGTCAGATGCCTCAATCATATTATATTTTTAAGAAATAAAAATAAACACCTTTTACAAACACTGGTTCTCAGCCTCCCTAATGCTGTGACCCTTTAATATAGTTCCTTATGTTGTAGTGACCCCCAACCATAAAATTATTTTCATTGGTACTTCATAATTGTAATTTTTCTACTGTTTGAATTGTAATATAAATACCTGTGTTTTCTGATGATTTTAGGCAGTTGCTGTGAAAAGGTCCTTTGACTCCTCAAAGGGGTTATAATGCCAAGGTTGAGAAATATTGCTTTGAAGACACATTAATTAATATGTACCTATTTTTGTTAGGACCCATAACCCAAAATGCCAAACAACTTGAGTCAGTGTACCCATCACTGACCATGAGTCTCCAGTTAGTTTTTTATTCCCACTTGACTCAACCTTGAGTCACTTGGGAACATGGAGTTTCTACTGAGGGATTGTCTTGATCAGGATGGTCCATGGGGCATCATCTTGACTGATAATTGATGAAAAAGGACTCAGCCTATTGTTAACAATGTCAGCCTGGGCACATGTTCCTGGGGTGTATAAGAAAGTCGGGCAAGCAGTCCATGGGAAATAAGCCAGTGAGAAGTATTCCTCCATGGTTTCTGCTTCCAGATCCTGCCTTGAGTTCCTGCCCTTTAATGATGACCTGAGAGGAAATAATCCCTTTCCTCTCCAAGCTGATTTTGGCCATGGTGCTTATTATAGCAACAGAAAGCAAACAGTGATTTGTTTGATGGATATATCAAACAGGAACATCTCCAACTAGTCTGTACATTTTTAAAGATATTTTATATATATACATATATGTGTATATATAATATTTTTAAATCAGTATATGTCATTTCTTATAGCAATTTTAGACATATCTCAAAATTTAACAGAATATTCAAGAACTTCTGGGAACACCCTTCTACACTTTACTAACTGGTTTCCCTATTATTAATGAATTGTAATAATGTGACATGTTTGCTAAATGATAAACTTGCATCAATAGAATTTTTTTTTAACTGAATGCCACATTTTGTGTTGGTTCACTTTGATGAAGTACATCATTTGGGGCTTGGCAAGTTTACAATAATATCCCCACTGAATCAACACCCACAATGTACTAGATGTGAAGGTTGACTGGTGTGTGGCAGTGACAAGCAGAATCCTATAGACTCTGTGACCTGAGCACAAACAAGTTTCATACTGAAACTCAAAAGCATGTTGTATGAAATGTGTGCCTCATAAATGTTGTGGCTAAGCAGAAGAAATAGGTATTATGTTCTGTAAGGCCAGTTGTGGCTGGAACAGATGCATGATGTATGTTCCCTATACTGGTAAATGAAGTTTAAATAGTTCCTGTAGTTGATATACAGGATGATGCAATGACCCTAATAGTAAGGACTGAAGAAATGACACTCATCCTCCAAGGGTTTGTGGATTTCTACAGTATGCAGCACAATCTAGGGGCCACATCTTCAGTAAGATGTCACGATGTGAGCTAGATCTGTGGCTCTATTGGCATGCATAAAATGTCCCAGGTGAAATCTAAGTATTTTCTGTTTGGAGGGATAAAAGATCCTCTTGGGTAGTGGCATTTCAAAGAACTAAGATTTTAGAAAAGCTGGACTCTTCAAGGGCAAAGTGGAGGCTCCATGGCCATTTTCTCCTTGGCACGTGTGCCAAGTCTCTTCATAGGGTTTCCGGCTGAACATCTTAGATTTGCCCAGACAGAGGACTGATGTCGTGGGACAGAAAAACCAGGAGAGAGTTTGGCAAGCTTGAAGAGCTTGAAATAAAAGCAGAGACTTGCATGCCAGAACTGTTTTACCCAATAAGGAAGAAGCACAGGCCAAGAAGTCTCTCGAAAGGAGAATGGGGCTCTTCTCTAGTTTGTGTTTATAGATGCCATAGAAATAAGAGTTTGTGTTTTATGTGGGTCCTCTGATGAACACTGGAAGTGGTGAGCTCACATTCTCTGAGGTGTTAGGCTAGGCCTGGGGCACACTTTAGGTAAATTGAGTTTTACATAATTCTGCTCAAGTTTGATCCATGTTACAGACAGATTTGATGAAATGGGTCACCCTGCACCTGACCAGGGTAGGTAGGAATAGGACAGTCCTTTATGTGGGAAGATGATGTGTCATCCAAATCACCTAATAGACAGCTATTTATGATTCAAATTAGAACTCAGGGCTAGGGAAGACAATTATAAGAAAATATAGACAAGGGAAAAGAACTACAGATTATTCTGAGGTTAGAAGTAGCATATGGCCACTTAAATAAATTATGATTGATGTCATAGAGACAAGAGAAGTCAGAGGCAAATTTGACAAAGATCTGAATTCCTAAGCAGGGCAAGGAAAGAGGGAAACATTATCTGAAAAAAAATGATCAATTAAGTGTGAGTGTGGAAAGTTATAAAGAAAATGTAACTGGCAGCAAAGGGGAGAGTTTGGGATAAACAGAGATAAATAGGTGGTGAATCCTCAAGGGGGGCTTAATTCATGGACAGCGCCTTCATTCTGTATTGATTACTTCCATCTAATGGTGCCTATCGTGGTAGCTCACACTTTACTCAAAGCTCCAGCCAGTTCCAGCACTTCCTCTTTCTGTGATTCCTTTTATGCTTAGCTCAGATGTTTAGACTTATTTCTAGAGATCTTTCTGTCGATATGACCTACATTGGGCTCTGTATCCTGATTCAGATTACTGGAAAAACATCCTCTGCCTCTTGTCATGGAGGAAAGTCAGCTATAGCCTTGTGACAATTGCTCTGATTCCAGCACAGATCTCACAATCCTATGAGTGTCCAGACGGAAGTCTACCCTGTGCTGATATGTTGTGTCTCTAAGAAAGTTTGTCTGAAGATCAGAGGACAGAGTCAGCCTCAGATTTAGGAGTGGTGACTTACACCTTCAGTCCCAGCACTTGGAGTCTCATCCCTCTACTCCCAGTATTTGGGACACAAACATGCCTTTAATCTCAGCACTATGGATGCTGAAACAGGAAGTGATATGGCTAGGTGAGAAGTGGCTGTGGTTTGTTCCTCTGTCTCTCTGATCTTTCAGCTTTTCCTCAATGTCTGGCTTTTATAAGCCAGATAGAACAGGTAGAATTTGTGCAATATTAACCTATTTTTGCTTATTAACCTGGAGATTAATCTTGAGTTCACATGAAGCCTCCCATCCTCTGCCCCCTCCGCCCCCTCCGCCCCTTCCACCCCCTCCGCCCCCTCTTCCATCTACTGCACCTTCTCTGGCACTGATCCCCTTTACCTGGCTCATCACGCTCCATCATCCATCCTTCTTCACCTGAGTCTCCAGCCCTCCAGTATCCATCCCTGTATTCCCTGGTTGTAGTTTATCTCCTCCAATGCCTCTATCCTATTCATCCTCAGCTTTATATATTTCTTTCTATAAACTAATGCTTTACATTACCCTCAGTCTATCTTTGTCTCTTCACAAAACTTTTAAGTCATAACCATTTAAAGACCTTTTCCCTCAATGTCTGAATCTTTGCATCTGTCTCTTGTATAGGATTCTTTACAAAGAGATTTTAACATGTTGATATTTTCCTACTCAGTACTCAATGAAAAAAATATTGCTAACCTGGGAACTTGCTTTTTTTGGTGGTCTGTGAAGGTGTGGTGAGAATATAGGACCATGTCACTACCTCTTTGTTTCATATACCATGTTGCCAAAACTATACAGCCCTAAACTATACTGGCCCTTGTCAGCTAGGTACATATAATGTTTGCACATTATATACCTATCGCAGAACAAGGCACCAGAAGTGGGAGGACCATCCATATACCAATCCGTAAATGAATACCTTCCATTGGCATTCTCAAGCAAGCTCCTCATATTTAGAGAATCTCCATTGCTTTGGTTCTATCTGAAAACATATTTGGATAAGTGCAGGATGTGAGATAGTGAGACACCACTATGGAGTCAGAATTCTCTGGTTCCATCTCTGCTGGAGAGAGAAAGCCACAAAGTTCTGAGATATTCTTTGGAATACCATCTTACTTGAATGTCAGATCTGCAGAATTTGTGACAACATGATTCTTTTCTTGGTAAGGGAAATTTTCATGGATACCCTCCCTTTATCCCTTGCCCACAATGCACAATCAAAAGAACATAGAAGTAGTGCAGCTGTAAGGCTATGTGTGAGAATTAGCACACCTGTGGTTTTCCTGTCTGATTTAGACTCTCCAGGTAGCTTAACTGAGTCTACATGTTTTCTCAATCTCCACTTAACCCGCATAGTGCTCCACCAGCTAACTAGGAGGAACAACTATTCAAGGGTCCAGTTGGCCTCTTATGTACCCTGTGTGTAAGCCAGTGGGATAAACAGAATGGATTGTTGCCTTTTCATGTTACAGCTGAGCTGACAACATTCCTAAACTATTAGAATAAATGTAAACATTTCAAAAGGGAAATGTGAGGTAATTTTACATCATGAAAATTATAAATTTCAGTAGAGAAGACATACATACATACATATCACTCATATATATGTATGTATACATATATATATATATAGACAGAGAGAGAGAGAGAGTGTGTCACATAGGAAATTTGTAGTGCAAATTCCAATTGGTTTTAATAATAAAAACCCAGAGCCAGATACTGGGGGCTAAATGCTGAAAGATCAGAGAGACAAAGGAGCAGCCACAGCCACTTTCCACAACTTCTCAGCTAACCAAGGGGGCTGAGCTCCTGTGCTGTCCACCCTATATTCTTCCTTCTGCCCAGACATATCTCTTCCTGTTTCTTCCTCCCAAGTGCTGAGACAGAAGGTGTGTGCCACCACTGCCTGGCCTCTATGACTAATTAGTGTCTAGACCTGCCCTCTGATCTCCAAGCAAGCTTAACTTGTTAGAGCATAAATAAAATATCACCACAGAAATATGTATTTGAATATCTATATTTCAATACACATATAAAATGCATGTGATAATACAGCAAACAAATGTCATATTAATACTGCTTTCTCTGTTCGTATTCTTATGATGGAAGTGTATGCCATGTACATGGTAGTTATTTGTAGGGAGACATAGTTCCATCAAAAGGAGATAAGTCTTATCATTAAACAAAAGCCCATAATCTTCTATGTTAATTGTTTTCCAAATGAATCCTGGACTTTAGAAATTGATGTTGATATGGGTGCCCCCACCTCTAAATTCATCTCTTTATTATTGTTTAAAAGAACTTTTTACATGGTCTCATGTTGCTTTTCAATGTGTTTCCATGTTCTTTTTACACACTACTGAATTATGCAATGTCCCTCTGCCCTGCCTAGTCATCCTCCTCCACACTGGTCCTTGTTATTTCTTTCTGTTTATGCAGGAGACTCATTCTTCTAACTGCCCAGTCATTCTAAGTATCTTCTTCCATCTTTCTCTGGTTGCCTTCACTTTGTAATAACTTGTGTATCTGTACCACTGTGCTGCGTCCCCAGTGGCATGCAAGTCTCCAGGGGACAAGAACTTAACTATCTGCTGGGCAATACAGGAGTTTATGAAGGTTATCTGTCTTCCCCACTTTGATTTACATAATTAGCCCCAAATACTTACCTCTTTCTCATCTGATTGGTTTTTACCTCTCCTTTCAGACTTGGCTTCTTAGACTGGCTTTCTACTGGGACTGTTCTTTAAAACATAAGCATGTCAGAGCTGGCCATGGGAGAGAGTTCCCTTGGCCTGATAAGAGACAACTACCCAACCAAACCAAACAGAAATGACCTGGGAAACAAAACACTCCCAAGGACAGACTTTTGTATGCTTCAGTTCAGGGATATCACAGCTGGGTTCCTGAAACTTCCTTCATGCTTCTTCTGTTGCTCTAGTCATTGATAACCCAACAGTGTAGACATTTTCCCATCTCCACACAGTGAGGCTTTCTAAGCAAAGAGTGCAATCGACATGGCCTTCAGGTTGACTGGACAGTGTACTCTTTGTTCAAGGGCTGGAAAGACTCAAACTCACATCACTGGGAGTCACTTGATACCCCCACACTTCACATTATGGGGTCACACCTCTTCCTAGAGAACATTTCTTCACCTTAACACAGTAGAATCTCCGTCTACATAAAGGAAGAGGGCTACATGTGCTGGCCATCCTATATAACCTGGGGCTTTCTTGACTTGGGGTATGCTCTGCTGTAGTGTATACACAGCTTCAGACATAGGCAAATTTGGCCCTGCTTCCCAATGTGACAGCAATGTTTATATCTGAAAACTTCTGAAGCTCCAAAAAATGGTTTCTCCTCTGCTCCAGGGACGTCTTGTTTTATGTCAGAACATCTGTACATACATAAAAATGAACATCTACCCACCTCAAAAAGAGAAAGAAATGTGATGAGTACAGATCATAAAGCAGAAACTGAAGGCTCCTTTTCAGGCATAACAATCACTGAAGGATGTTCTAAGTTGCCAGAACTGTTGTTCAGAAAAGGATGTGGGACAGTCTGGTGGGGTCCACAGTGATTCATAGTGGGTGAGATGGGGGCCTGAGTATTTGAAGTGAGAAGAGCAAATAGCTTGACATCAAGCCAGACAGAAGAGAGGCATAGAACTAGTGGTCTATTTGTGCAAGCCAGGAGTGAGTGCAGGGCTCTACAGACATATAATAGGAAGCCTCACATCAGTTCTAACCACAGTCTATACTAGTTATGGTGATGTATTGACAAGTCTTGTAAGAAAGAACCCAGGTAGAGTAACAGTTGTGAACTATCTGAACACTGGGAGTCTACTCAAAACCTTTGGGCAGATTGTGTGAGGCCCTGGCTGAATTCAAGTGAAGAAAAATGTCCAACGCAGAACCATTTGGCTGTTTAGGGAAGGCCCAGAGGGTTGCCCTCAAGGGCCTCATTAGACTTTTCATGGTTTCTGGAACAGCCCATGGGTCTTTACCAGAAGTAATGATCAAGAAGCAATCTCAGCTTCAGTGACTGTCAAGATCTCTATAAATCTGTTCCACCTTCTTAGGTTCCCAGGCCCAGGGAACAGAGCTGATGACACACTTTACTCTGCCCTCAGGAGAGTCATGATAAGATAATGATATTTGTGTCAACTGGAGTGTGTGGAACTGGCAATCAGAGGATTAAACTGAGGAGTGTCTTTGGGGAAGTCTCAAAATACAATCATGGGTTATGTGAGCCCTGCCCATTCTACATCCTAAATGATGTCCTTCCAGCTGTCCTTCTTTGCCCAGCCCCTGTTGCCAGCATCCTGCAGTCTGGCTTTGGCAACTGAAGGAGACTCATTACTGAACTTGCTGTTCATTTAGCTCTAGCTCATTCACAGTAATTTATTCAAAACCCAGGACATTGGTAGCATAGGTATTGTGTGTATGAGGGTCAGGCAGATGAGAACCGTATTGAAAAATGGTTCCACAATCTAACAGCTGGGTTTTTCCTTCCTATAGATACAGGAATCTGCTGTGGATACCAGCAAGGGCGGAAACAGATTGAGTGTTGTATCCATATGGTTGTTCTTTGCATTATTGCAAACCATGAACTTTATGAAACTTGAGGTGAAACAGTTCCTGGGAGAAAACCTAGAAATTCTGATCATTGGCCAGCCTGGGACTGTCTGCGGGGACACAGGTGTGTTGTAGGATAATCTTTTTGTACATTGTAAAGATGTGTCTTTGTCTAAGATGCCTTCTGATTGGTTTGATAAAAAGCTGAACAGCCAATAGCTAGGCAGAAGAGGATGGGTGGGACTTCAGGCAGAGAGGAGAAATCTAAGAATTTCTCCGGCAGACTTGGAGCAAGTTGAACATGCTGTGTTGAAGAAAGATAAAGAATCACATGTCAAAAATTAGATTAAAAATTAAGAGTTAATTAAGTTATAGAAGCCACGTGTTAACAAGCCTAAGCTAAGTGTCAAGTTTTTGTAATTAATAAGTCTCTATTTATGTTTTTCATATATTCCTACAGTCTCCAGAGCTTTTATTACAAAAACATGTTGAGCTTTGTCAAATGTGTTTTCAGCATTGGAAGAATGTGATTTCTGTCCTTGAGTTTGTTTGTATAGTGTATTCCATTTTCTGATTTATGTATGTTGAAACATCTTTGCCTTTTAGGGATGAAGCCCACTTGGTCATAATGTCTAATCTTCTCAGTGTATTTCTGAATTCAGTTTGTAAACATTTTGTTAAGAAGTTTTACATCTATGTTCATCAAAAAAAAAAAAATAAGTCTCTATTTCATTATTTGGGAGTTGGTGGTACAAAGAAAGACTCACTACACAGGTGTAAAGTATTTCTCCATGTTCCAGTGATTCTATGTGCTCACCTCACTATGGCACTTTTTCATTACATTATGTTTCAGGTTTTGTTACCATAGAGTCTAATTATGTGATAAAATTTATAAAATAAACTTTTTACAGAGGCTCCAATGTATGTAATACCTTCTCTTGAGACTACATGATTCAAATGTTTACACTTGAATCACTTGGGACATTACAAGCATTTAAATGTTTAAGTTGAAACCTATACCTGAAGTGATGGAATATATATTTTTAACAAAGCTATAAAGAAGTACACAAACATAGTAAGTATGAGAAACCTTGGTTGCATAGTGGGTTAGATGACTAAAGGAATAGATAATAGGAACTATCATTATCTTTGCATGTGATTATGAGATCTGCACATCTCTAACCTGCATTAGAGCGCAGTCTGTATCCCACAGTCTTTTCACTCTGCCTCACTGACATTACTGTTTGATAGTTTTTGAGTATCTGCTGAGGGGAGAAGTATGTTTTATGTTTAAGCATCTGTGATGATTAACTTTTGATGTCACCTTGCCAGGGTTGAGGGCTACCTAGATAGCTGTATAGGATCCCTTTGAGTATATCTCTGAGGAAGTTTCCTGAAGAGGCAAATATTTGAATTTGTAGGCTGAGTGCAGAAAATCTGTGCTCTTCAATGTGGGTGGGTGTTACCAAATCTCCCCAGGTCCTAGAGAAGGCCAGGAGAGGGAAGAATGGAGAGTACTCACTGTCTGCTGAAGCAGGTGCACCTTTGTCTCTTATTGCTTTAGTTAATTTTACCATTGTTGTAATAAAGTAAGCTAAACAAAATTAATGCAAGGAAGAAAAGGTTCATTCTGTCCAGAGGAAGGTATAGTCCATCATGGCAAGGACGTCACAGCAGCAGAGCTTGAGGCAGCTGGCGTAACTTCCACAGCCAGCAAGCAGAACATGATTAATGGTTGTGCTCACCTGGTGCCCTTTCCTTTTTTATGCCATCCGGGACTTCAGCCCAAGGAATGACACTACCCTCCTTGAAGGTCATTCTTCCCTCTGCAATGAACCTCACAGAGATAATCCCTTCTGGGCATGCCCAGATGATAATATATCTCACAGATGTGTTTGAAGACTTGTCTCCTAGGTTATCCTGTTAACAGATCTTGTCAATTTAACAATTACCTATCATACTTATGATATCAACACATCATATTCTTGGGACTTTGATTTTGAATTTATAACAGGTTTTTATGCATTAGCCTTGAATTCAGAGGTACAGTGTCTACGTTTCTGGGTTTCCAGGTTTGAGATTACATTGCGTGAGACTCTTTAGACTCCAATATTCTGTGAAAAAAAAAATCCTACTAATGTTTGTCTATTGTTTGTCTTCCTGCCTGCCTGCCTGCCTACCCGCCTGTCTGTCTACCTATCATCTATCTATATATCTATACTCTATATCTCCAATTCTGCTTGTCAGGAGAACCCTAATACATGATCTTTGAGTCATGTCAAGAACTACAACATTAGGGACAGAAGATTTATCCAGACAGCAACTAATTGAAGAGAACTTTTTTAAGTTGTGTACGTGGGGCACAAAGGGTTCATGTAGCCTTCCCTGTAGTTTGTATGAGCACTTTCAGTGCCCCACTCTGAATGTTCTGATGCTTTGTGATCCTGAGTAACTCAGCTCATACAACCTGAATTCCTTTCATAAGACTTTGTGTTTCTTATCAAAACATCCTTCCCAGGTTTGTGGATTCACTGATGTATTAAATCTGGGGTTGAGTATATTTGTTCCAGAAGTAAAACCAACCCTGAAGCATACAGTGTCCCCATGTGGTGAGCTCTTGAGTTCAGACAAAAAAAAAAAGGAACATAGCTGGAAGATGACTGAGTGCATTTGGGCTAAAGTCTTTGGTTATTATATTTATTTCCTTTCTGTGCCATTTTGTAGACTTCTCCAGTAAGCTTTGATACTTCAAACTGAGGGCCTATCATCCTAATTCTTCAGTAGAAAGATGCTCTCAGAAGGTGGGATGATTGCTGTTGGGTACAAATCCTTGGCCTTTAATTACGCCCCAAGTCATTTTCTAATTGTCAGGTTTTTTTCTTTCCCCTTCGTCTCTCCAGAACAATACAGAAAACTTTCCAAAATGGCTTTGGCCAAGAACAAACTTTAAATTTTATTATGTTTTAAAATGAAGATTTGGTAAAGGATGTCACTCTGCATGATTTGTGTCCTGGTAGTCACTCTGTGCTTGTATTCTTAGAAAATGCATCTTGCTTCTTTAAAAGCCCTTCTGTCTAAAAAAACTGATAGGAGCTGCTGAATACACCAGGATGCACAGCTTGAAAGACTAATGCATGTGCCTGTAATTAGCATATATTAATTATGCAAAATAATATGTTTCATTATGACATTTTTATATATGTATAATGCATGTATTATGGCCCATGATTTTCTCTAAATAAAAGGAACCTGCTACTGGTTCTTCCCACCACCCACCCTCCACAGACGTGTACTGATTCTCCACCAACATCACTGAAAACACTTTGAAGATTTAAGTTTTAAAAGTTGATTTTCATTAAAGGAGTGTGAATACATTAACAATCTCTGCAGATGTCTGTGCAGGAGTCTCTCACCATGATCCTTCAGCTCCCCATGACTTCGCTTATTTCTAAGCTGAGGTGAGAGATGAAACACTGCTTAAAGACACCTCAAAAGTCATGGAGAGCTGAGCTGTCACTCATGCCCTTTATCAAGGAGACTTAATTAGGAGGATGTTAGCAAATCTAGAGAAATAATCCTGCAGGTTCTGAAGCTGCACCATTGTTTTTGCCTGCCTTTCCATCCCTGAGTCCTAATTCTGGATCCAGACCTTCAACTCTTTTGGAATGCTCTCCCATGTCTCTAAACATTGTTTCCACCCATAATATTTCCCTTAACATTTTACAGCAGAGTTCATAGGTGCAAAAATCTATATGAAGTAGCAACAGACTTTTGAAGAAGAAATGAATTTATTCAAAGGTCCAAGTTAATGCAAATGATAGACAAAATGTGACAGAGAGAGGGTTAAGAGAGTGGGCAGTAGACAGGTGAGTGTTGGAATGCAAAGATGCCAATAACTCACAGAAAATAATGATGCTACTTGCTGTACAACTCTTCATTGTGCAGAAAAGCCTAGGTCTATTCAACTCAAGACTAGCAACTAATTGTGATACCCAGGACAGGGTTAAACATCTTTTTAACTTACAAAATGTGTGAATTCCCTTCTCTTCAACTTTTGGAAAAATAAATGATAAAGGTCTGGTTCAGCTAGCTGTGCCTTAGAGGTAGTTATCAAATCTCATCACCTCTATTCAAAGCTCCCTCATGCTAGAAGGACTCTGGCAGAGTGTCATGTTAGACTGCTCAGAATCTTAAGGACAACCCAGGTACCCACTTCTCTGTACTGAAATGTCTGTAGACTCCAAAGAAACCAAACTTGGTCCCCAGTAGCCCACACGTCATTGGAAATGCCTCATATAGTAACTTGTGATTTGCTTGTCTCACAGGACTGCTTATTAGGTCTGTGGAAATAAGGAACTACAAGACATCCAAAAATTATGAAACACTAATTAGTATTTTTTTAACTTCAGGCACTGGCATAACCTTCATAAAAAAGTAGTATTATGAATGTTAGGAATGAATGTGAGCAGAACTCTTAAAACATGTGTTAAGAAATGAGAGGCCTACTTAAAATGGTTCTTAAAGTAAATTGTTTGAAGAAGTCACTGGGAATCTTCCGGTAGGAAACTTTGAATGACATGGATGACTATTTGTCACTGAAAGAAAAAGAATTAAGGACTGACAGTAAGTACGGCTGGACTGAGCATACTGGAAAAAGGAATTTTGGACGCATGTGACCTGGATGGAGAGCATTGGAATCAAATCCATTAAATAAAAATTTATTGTTTACAATTAAAAAAAAAAAAAGAAAAGTAAAGAAACTTGGGAAGGATCCAAGTCTGAGGGCCTATCATGGGCACTGTGTCCTTGTAAGACAGTCAAAGGAGGCAGGAAGCAGCCATAGCAGAAGAAGGAAACATACATAAGCGGTGCTGAGAATAAGTGTTACTTCTTCAATCAAGGGCACTCCTCTCAACCACCCTTCCTAGTTACAGGAAGAGAATGATGGCTTTTGTAGAAACTCCTGGGCCAAATACTTCTAGCTACAAAATCTGGAGACACTGTGCTGTGTCAACCTCAAATCCATGAGATTAATAACATCCCCATCTTGGCCAATTTTGAAGAGTAGAAAAGTGTGGCCACTTTTGAGTTTTGAATGGAGTTTTTTTCTTTTTCCTTTCTTCTTGTCCCCCTTTATATTTACTTCCTGTTTTCTCCCCATTTTGAAACAACATGTCTTATCAGCATGGTTGTTGATTATTAGCTACCAAACATGCCTTTGTTCTTGATTGAGCCTGGCCTTTTCGTGTAGACATTTTCAAAAATAAATCCCTACAAATGTAACAATGAGGAAGAAAATAAACCCGGCTCTGAGCACGATGTTCACCAATTGTGCTTCTGGTTGTTTCCCCCCCCCCCCCCGCCCCCACTTTGTGCTCATTTCAGTGCCAGAGCAATTTTCATCTCCTTCTGAGTGCTCCCTATTGAAAAGCTAAGTGTTTCAAATCGAATGGGCAAGATTCAGTGCTTTGCATCTATGCAAGCTAAGGACATACCATCTGACCATTAGCACCCCACTGGGCCTCACAAGGACCATTTTGTCTCGGCTGAATGTCATTTCAGCCAGTAACAATTATTTACTTCTGGAGAAAAAATTTGCTAAGGGACGGGAACCAACTGGTGCTTTTTGATTTCAAGGCCTGCTTGGTTATTCCTGAATTTCAGTTTGGGAAGGAAATTTGCACTTACCCCCTGGGAACACGCCATTCGGCAGGCATCCTGATGGCTGATGGCATGTGAGTGTGAAAAGGGACAGACAGTGCTTTGTTATGAGAGGAGCTACCTGGCTCCGCATCAAGCAGGGTCTCAGACTCGATTTACCTCTCATACTGAACAATTCCACAATCCTCTGACTCTCTGCCATTTCCTCAAGCAGAAATGCTACTGGATTTGTTGTTCTCTCATTTGGAAGCAGGAAATTTAAAAGGAGAATATAAATTTCTGTTGCTCTACAATATTGAGAATTCTTCATGGTAAAGTGGAAAGAGATTCTTTCTCTGAAGCCTAAAAATTTGGTTGCAATAATTATCTTGTCTGTGCAACATAGTAGCATTGATTTTAATAGGTTTGTCTGGATTTTGTCCATTCTAATAGGAACACAATTGTAGTTCAGTATATCACTTACATTTGCTATTGGGGAAGGTCTCCAGTGAAGGCCTAACAGCTCCCCCATGCCTCAACATGACTGCCACCTTCCAGAGAAGCCTCTACTTGCCCATTTGAGAGCAACACGAAACACTTCACTGCTCTGGGGAAAATATTTGTAACTCTTCCATAGGATTTTTAAGAAAGAATATCAAATACTAATGAAAAAGGACTCCCAAAAGCTCACATAAAACCATATAGAATTGGCTATCTGACATTGTGGTCAGCCTGGTACCCAGCTATAATTTTTCACTTAATTGTTTCAATAAACAAAGCTCTAGTATTTGAACTCATGTCAACATTATATCACAGCATGGCATAACTCATGACCTCTACTCATTCTGAAGCTATGTGTGTTGGCTGAGTGCAGTGAGTCTTTCTCTGTCTCACCGGCCAGATTCCAAATCACAACACTGAGACTTCTTATTAATCATAAAAGCTCAACTGTTACCTTACGCTTGTTTCTAACTAGTTCTTAGAACTTAACTTAGATCTTTGAAGCTACATTATTTTACATGGCTCAGTTACCTTTACTTTATAAAGTCCATGCTGCTTGCTCTGTGTCTCTGGTGTCTCCTCACTACTTCTTCCTAGTGTCCTCTCTGCCTAGAAATCCTGTCTGGCTATTAGCTGTTTGGCTTTTTATTAAACCAGTCTAAGTGATACACCTTCACAGCAAACAAGAAAGATTATCCCACAACAGTTAAGATTGTATTTGGATTTCCATATCCAGAACCTAGAAAGCTACAGGCTCAAGAAACCACTGGCATTACTGCTATTCCCACTGCAGATATCACTATTTTGACAGGTTCCTGTTTAATGCTTTGTCAGGGTCTCCTAATTAACATCTTTTCAATTTTCCATGATTAAAATGAAGGTATTTCAAACTGTGTGAGGCTGATGTAGAAATCTGACTACATTGTCCAAATATGACTTCATATTAGAATGCCTGCAAACATGGACCATAGTTTTGGATTTATCAAAACACTAAAACACTGGCATCCATTTTCAAATGTCCTTGTAGATATGCCTTCATGAATGAAGATGCTAGAGTAGAGCAAATTTGGTGTGTCTTTCTAGAGCTTGGCATACTTTTGTGTGTGTGTGTGTGTGTGTGTGTGTGTGTGTGTGTGTGTACTTCAAGCTCTCTGTGTTTTGGAGAGAAGTTACTTATTTTTCTTTTAGACTCAGGTTGTTTGGGTATATTTGCTTTTACTCCCATATGTGGGTGAACCTAGTGTTTGGTTTCATGTTGACTAATGAAAGAAGGAAAAGAAATACGGTGTTTATAACTGTAAAATTGGGCTGATTTTAACTGCAAGTGAATACAGAGTTTACTAACACAATATAGAACAAGCAAACACATTTGTCTAACATGACATGAAGTCTGAGGTAGGTAGGAGCATAGGACTCTAGAATGTTCCAGCTTTCTTCTGTTCTTACTCTATTGACTAGGGCTAATAAATTTGTCTAGTGATAGGTCCAGAAATGTGTCATGCTCACATAAACATGCCATAGAGCCTGGCAGAAGTTTAATCTCTTCTGTAACATTTTCATCAGTGAAGAAATGGTTACTCAAAGGAGAGAAGCTTAAATGCCTTTGGATGGGGTTGAGTAATATATACTGAGTAATATATGTCTTCTGAAAGACTAGAAAAGGGGCACCATGGCATTGCTCAGAACTGGTCGTGGATAAGAGATAGCTTTGCTAATCAGTCAGAGGGGAGGTAGAATTGGTGATTGGTTAAGTCATTGATTTCAACAAAATCATTATGCAAGTATGTATGTATGCATCTACCTACCTACCACTTCCCTCCCTCCCTCCTTCTCCCACCCAAAATGTATCTTTAGTCCTTATTATCCCTTTTCTCCCTGAAATTCATCAGAATTCTTGTCTCTTTTTCTGTTATTTAAGCATTTTAGAGTATTTGTGGAGAATAGAAAGTGATATCATTTTAATAACATTTTCTTTGAAACCAAAACTGACCACCTAAGTAAAACTTATTTTAATGTCGGTGTAAACATGGTTATTATGGTCATACCACCAATAGTTTTTCTTATCAAGAAAAGAGAGTTAACTCATATAGTAGGTGCTGAAATGAATTCTCATTGGAGGATTGAGTCATACTTGGGTCATTTGGACTGATCTGAGATTGTCCAGACTCTCACCCTCATTGGAGGGTATTTGATTAGACAAGGCTAGCCCATTCCGGGTGGTTTGACACTAGATGGTATTATCTTGGAAAAGAACTTGGAAAGCTCCCAGAATACTATCAATGTTCATTGACCTTTTCTCCTATAAGTGGGTCTCATCTCCTGAATGAATAATCTGACTGAACCCTGTAATTAATATGTTGCCTCTAATTCCAGTAAATGTCATCTTTAAGATGTTAGTGGTGTCCCCAAATAACAGACAGTTTACCGGGAAGGTCTTTTGATTAAGATTTATTAATGGATAGTAAAAGTGGGTGCAGATTATGACCCTCTTGGAAGAAGACTTGCCCAAAGGAAAGACCTTTCTCCAAGATGTGGAGACACCGATATCTACCCCAGACAAGGAATATAGATAGTCATACTGACTTTGGTCATATTAGAAAATGCAAATCACACTGTACTTTGTACATGATAACACTTATGTTATTAGCCTACAAATATAGCAGATGACAATAAGAATGCAAGGTATGTTAGGGCCAAGTGAGTGGCAGAAAGAAGAATGGCTTCCCAGATGTTCACAGACAAGTCCAGTCTTTGACTTCTACCATCCAATGTCAAGATGCAAACACAGCCTGTAATGTTTCAGTGTAAAATGACATATCAACACATGCTGCCTTATACTTATGCTGTTATTTCTAATCATAAACTTGAGACATTTCATTCAAATTTTATGGCACATCATGTAGTGGTATTTTCCCACTAAACATTGACACCAATTTCACCATGGTCTAGTCTAGCTTGATACTTAGGTAGCCCAGGCTGGTCTTTAGCACACATCAGTCCTTATATGTCTGCCTCCCACTGCAAACCACTAAAGCTAGTCCAAAATATAAGAGAAGTTTTATGAATAAACAAATATTATTGTTTGAATTTATTTTTCAGTACTAATGTTGAGCCTGGGGCCTCATGAATGTGAGGCAGACAGTCTTCCTCTGACCTGTATTCCCAGTTCTCAATGGGGCTACTTTTAATAGTCTTTCTATGTGTTGACTGCATCTAAACCTAAATCAGGGAACCAGAAAAAGAAACCTATGAGTCATCAGAAAAGGCAAAGAAGGCCCTTACCCAGAGGAGTGACTCTACAAGTCTATGTACGTAAGACCTTGGGAAAGCAGGCTCAGAAAGGGAAACTGGAAACCTCTGAGCCATCTCTAATCAAAAGGCTATTTATAGTATTAATTACTATGGTGTCTACTTGTAGGAAATTAGTTTGCATAAATAAAATACAATGTAAATGAGTGTCCTTGTGTTTCTATTGTTGTCAAGAGACACTGTGACTGCAGGAACTTTTATAATGGAAAACATTTACTTGAGGTGGTTTATAATTTTAAAGGTTTAGTCCATTGTCATCATGATGAAAAGTATGGCAGTATGCAGGCAGACACAGTACTGGAGAAGGAGCTGAGAGTTTCATATCTTGATGTGTAGACAACAGGAAGTTATCTGGGTGTAGCTTGAGTGTATGAGACCTCAAAGCCTACCTCTACAGTTACGTACTCCCTCCAAAGAGACCACACCAATTTCAACAAGACCATCCTTACTAATAGTACCACTCCCTATGGGCCAAGCATTTAAACACGTGAGTCATGATGGGGACATGACTATTCAATCCATGACAGTGAGTTCATATTAATGGGAAGATTTTCAGCCATGCTTGTAAATTGAGATATGGGCACTACTAGAATTTCGAATTAGTAAGACAACACTTGGAAAAAGAGCCTGCTGCTTAATGAACAAAGTGTCCTATCCACCTAGTGCATGATACTCTGTGTTCCCTCACTGGACCTAGCCATATGCTCAACTATACACACCTGTGCAGACAGGTCTTCATGCTGGCCAACTTTCTTCAAAGAAGAGTGTGAATACCTGTGCTTCTATTACTGTCACTTCTGCAGGCCCAGGTTACAAAAAGTCTTCATGACACTGAATTAATGATATCCCTGTTTGTTTTGTACATATTGCCAGGCACATAGGTGGCTTTTTTCTTGGTCACTCTGTTGAAGTGACAGATAGAAGTCCCAACTGTGTTGAATACAGTGTTCCTTCAGTATATGGTTCCAAACATACATGAGAAAAAACAAGCCATCCTCATCAATGATAGTGGTTCAGTCAGTGCTTTGATGTGTCTGTAGGAAAGGAACATGAATCTATTGGTTGGTAGCCTATTCAACTATAGAGATGCACGCTAAAATTTCCTTAGGCTAGGGATGAAATCTGTAGGTGTTTTGAGAAGTCTTTAACATGTGATGTTTACAATATCCCATCAAAAAGGACTTGTATCCTTTGAAAATCACTCTGGTATATAATAGACAGATTGTAATTTAATAGATAGCCATGATCAGGTCTTAAAATTCATCTATTGTTGACTCAGACGCTGAGTTAGCTGAGACATTATAAGAATGGTGATTTTTTAAAAAGCAACAATAACAAAAACAAAATCCTATCCAAGCCCTTTGTCGTTGACTCGAAACAGTTAAATCTGTGCACTATTTAAGCTTTGTGTTCAAACAGAACTCACCATTGTCTAGTTTTCTCTAGTGAATAAAATACATTGTGTCAAAATTGTATTATTTTGCACAGATTTCTGCCTGCTTTCATATCAGTTTCAAATAATCTCCTTCAGATCAGATCATTCAAAAGCCGTGAATATGTAATGAGTGTGTGGATCAGAGCTCAGCTTTCTTCACTGAAGGTTTTGTTCACTGCTGTGTAAGATCTATTGTGGTTATGTTGAGGACAGAGTCAAGACCAATCCAAAATCCCATCAAACCTTTCAGCCAATGTGCTCATTTTTTTTTTAAATAGCAGCCCAAGAAATGAGATGAAAGACATTTCTGAGTGTTTTGAATTCAATGTTTGCAGTTAAGTATTTGTGATTCATGTTTCAAGTGTGCTTTTGTCTTTCACATTCATCCAGTCCCTTTTGTGTTTCCACCAGCCTCCTGGAAGCTGTTACCTTTTTATGTGTGGCTTCTTCCTTTGGCCTTTGATCTGCTAGGACTTTTACACATTCTTCTCAAGCGTGTCTTGGGTCCAAGGACCTTCCAGCCCATTCAAGATGCATACAGACCTTTCCTTCACCTGCAGCATGCACAGGGTTTATTTATGGCTTGAAAATGAAGCAACCATTCACAACTGTCTTGGTGTTCTTTGCTATCCTAATGGCTCCTGGTTTTATTTTGTTTTATGTAAATTGGGTCACAGATGTTTTATTGCTGTGGAATGCTTTGAAACCATCTCATATGTTCAATGGGAAAAGAAGCCTCTCAAAATTCATGCTGAAATAATTAAGCTTTTTAATTTCACTGTCAAGTTATCAGAACAAGTGATGAATCTCTCTTTATATTGCTGCCTGCCTCTGCACACATGACTTCTTCCTCTCTCTGCTACTGAAAGTGCCTTTCCCTTGTTACTCAGCACACCTCATGGAGGCATTTGGTTTAGCAAAGTCTCAGATAGGATTACCCTGGATATCAGTTCTGTCCCTCAGAACTATCACTCGATGTTCTGCAGGCCCCTAGCATGGAGAGCAAAGGATCCACAAACCTAGCTATCACCCTTATTTCCTTCCAGGCCCCAAATGACTAGAAGTGTCAGTCCGCTCTTGAGACAGATTTGTTCTTTGGGGATGTGGCCGATTTGAGAAGTTTTGTCTTCCCCACAGAGAGGCAAATACATGAAAGGAGGCTTAAGCTGGACCAGGTCGGCTCTGACTCCGTGAGGATTGTTTAGGAAACTCTTCCTATGTCAAGAAGAAATGACTTGTGAGCATGATGGCTCACACCTTGGCAGCGCTTGGCAGATAGAGGCAGGAGAGTGAGTTCTGGGTCAGCCTGAGCTATAGGGTGAGATTCTGACTGAAGAAAAAGCAAAGAAACAAAAATCCCAACTACAACCAAAACCAAACAAAAGAAAGTGATGGTGCTTCTGAGAACTCTCTGGAAGATAAGAGACAGAGTGTCTCTGAGTGCATAGTGTGGCTGGGTGTTTTATAAATACTGACCTGTGGACTCCCTTTTCATCCACAGTCCTGACAAGATGTGGAGTCTGTTGTCTTAGAACCAGTTAAGGTTGTAATACTCAAGCAGGTCCAGCTTTGCTTATGGATCTTGAGTGTTCCTTTATCTCTCTTCTTCTCAATTGATGTGATGTCTGTGGTCCTGGCTTCCTGGAGCCTAAGAGGCTGATCTCAGATATTAATGAGTACTTACAGTGTCTTAGGACAGGCTGCATACCCTCTTGGCATGGGTGCATTGGTGGTTATATCAGAAAAGCAAGGAAGTAGTTGCCTGATCAACGTCCTTCTTTTCTCCCCCCACCCCTCTGGGTTATCAGGCACCAAGTTCCTTCTATGTGGTAAAGCAGGAGTTGGTGAGCATTAGGTGCCAGTATCAGAGTAAGTGTGGAAGGTTCTGTGGGCAGATATTTTCTGTGGGCACCTCTTCTCCACCTTTGTCACATAGCAGAGATGACAGTGAGACCAAAGAGCATGGCTGTGTTTCAGTGGAAGGGAAACTCTGAGCAGGCTGGGACTTGGCAGTTAACATTTGTGATTGTCAGGAACAGAGAAGGAGATGTGTTCCTAAATGTAAGGACCTTGAGATCCTGCTCAACAACCTTGAGAGTACAGAGCAGTATAGACCCTCCAGCCCAAGCTACATGTAGAGTGAAAAATCCAGGAGGAAAACTTTAGGCACACTGTGATTTACATTTTGTTCAATTTCATGTAGAGGAAATGTCAATCTTCTTTCAGTGTTTTAAGTAATATAAAACAACAAAAAAATACCACACTTACCTTGCAGGATATACTAAATTGCCAAGTGTAGACCACAGTGTGACCACCTTGTAGAAAAACTCAGAACTTTAGGAACTGGACAGTGTTGTCTCATGCATTCTCTTGGGTAAGTTAAAGCTGATGCCTCTAAAACAAAATGCCTAGCAAAAACAGGATAATGGGGGAAGAGTTTATTTGGGCTTGTGGTCTCAGATAGCATCGTCCACCATGGTGGGGGGTCGCAGCAGCTGCAGCCATTGATAGGTGACAGCAACAGCTTGGGTAATAGCTTGTTCACATCTTGATGGATCATGGAACAGAATGCTAAGACAAAATCAGGTCCAGGCTATAGCCATCCCCACCCAGGTGCAACGTCATAAGGATTCTACAACCACCTAGAACAGCACCCACAGCTGAGGGACTAGTATGCAGACTCATGAGCTGTGCCAAATGTCTCACATTCAAACCACAATACCATAAAACCACACAGTCCAGTCGCTGACTCCCTAGAAAAATTGCAGATCATTTCCTAGACAAAACCATGCCCTACAAAGTATGTGATCTTGAGTGGCAGGATCTTCCTCCTGTAAATGCTGTCCTATTTATTCATACAGCTTTGCACATTGTTTCCCCTGATTACTAGGTTTCCTCCCGGTAGCATCCATCCAGAGTTGGTCTGTACATATTCACAGCTGGCTCACCTCAATTAGGCTGTATTCTGGTGTCAGTGTTCAGCTCATGGAGGTAGCCTTTCCTGAGAGATGAGTAGCAGCTGTCTGGAGGATGTATAAAGATTTGTTAAGCTTACCTGTGATAATGGGCTCAGTGCTGACATGTAACCTCAGAACAAAACCAGAAAGGACTCTCATCCATGTGATGTAAAATTCAAGGGACAATAAAGACTAAAGATAGTCACTTTGTAAAAGCTATAACTTCTCTGGCCCACCCTGACAAGTTCTAACATTTTTGAGGTATTTCTATGCTGACTGGAGCAAATACATTCTGTTCCTTAAAAGGGTTGTGGGACACCATATGCATAATGATCCAGATTTGCACCTAGAGCTTTTCACTAGCTCCATAGTTATGCTGCAGAGTCGGGGAGAATTTGCAGAACTCAGATTGTGATAGCTGCCTAGTTAGAGCTGGGTTCTGGCCATACACCTCCCGGCCATAATGCTCTCGTTCTGTTCTGTGTAGTTCTCAGGAGACAATGTCTGCTCTGTGTCTACTCTCTTCCCAATGACCCATCCGTTTGTTGTTGCTGTCCAAGTTATTGTCCTAAGATATGAGAAGCTGGAAATCCTGACAGATATTCGCCAACCTGATACCCACAGAGTAACACCATTCAGAACTGCAATCACCAGAGAACAAAGTTGTATGGGGAAGTAACTGCGATAATCATAACTGACCAGTCTTCTCATCACTGGTACTAGTGGGAGGATGATTCCTAGATCTGCATGAGGAGCTGGCACAGTAAGGGGAGGGGGCTCTACCTCTGGTCATGGCTGCATATTATAGCTACATCTGAAGTTTATTAAAACAGCACGTTATTTCTCTATCTTACCCTGGAGTCATATTGAATTAATATCTTAGAGGGCAGAAAAATACCAAAGGTATTATATAGAAAATCCCTAACTAATTTTTACTTAGTCATCTGATTTTAAACCAGTGTTCATTGTATTTGATCTTGAGATGTTGAGAATAAGACCATGTCTGCATGGTACCTGCATTGGCCATCTAGACACCTTGCATTGTTCCTGAAAGCAAAGTATCTTGCAATTCATGAAGACTCCTTTTGTTTATGTTGTTAATAACAGATGTGGGAAAGCAACATGACACATGCTTGCTTAATGTGATCAAGGCAATTATTCATTTATTCATCTCAGCTCAGTGCACTGATGCAAACTGGCTCTATAGATCTTGCAGGCATGGCCTTTATGAGTGTGTAAACAGAAACCTTTGTCGAATGTAATAAATCATCTCCCAGCCTTCATCTCAGTACCTCCCGATGCAGTGAGCACTGAAGGGGAAACCAGAGTGTGATAACTGAATTTATGCTATGAAGACCTCAGAGTAAATCATCCAAGAATACTCAGAGCAGAGCAGAGGGCTGTTGCCCTTTCCGAATAGCTCTCCAGCAGGTACCAAAGAACAGAAGCTGCAAAGGTGAAAGTAAGCCTCTTTTGTTGGAAATTTTGCCATTTAACCAAACTAAAACACGAAGAAACATTGTTTATTAGGGGTTGGTATCTGGACTGCATGCTGGACTAATGCAGGTTCTTGTCTCATTCAGAAAAATTAAAGTCAAACACAAATTGCAATGTTGGAAAAAATTGTATTCAAAGCAAAACTGATATCATAGGTCAGGTATGCTTCCAAGAGAGACAGAGTGCTGCATAGGTTAGAGAATGTCTCAGGTCCCTGGTTATTGTCTGGGGCTTCCCTTTATGGTTCTGTAGAGAAGAGCTGGTCGCTAGCAGATGTAGCAAGGATGGTTCTCTTGTTTGACTACAGGCTTATCTAGCCTTCTCTACCGTGCCTTTCTCTTCCCTTGTTGAATCTAACTTTAATTATATGAATGCCCAATCATGCATGGGCAGAAGATTATAATTAGGGGTTTTTTCACCCTGAAAGTTCTCTCAGAGGACACAGTCCTACTGAGCATGAACTCAAAACCTGTCTAAACTGGTTGGTTATCCCAAACTAAAATGCGCAGGTATATCTGAGAATATATGGTATTTTATTAAAATTGATTTTATGTGTGGAACAAGGTTGACATTGTCATTCCTATCTGCCCTCTCCAATTCTTCTTGTATTTCTCATTCTCTCAAATGTCTCAAATTATCATTATATATGACTATAACCTTCTGAATCCACTTAGTATTCTAACCACTACATGTATGTATGTCCATGTGAATGTATATGTAGCCATCTGGGATTGGGCAGTTCTTCAGTGGGTCCCTTCCTAAAGAACACTGGTTTTCCCTCTCTCAGCAGCCACTGACTCCCTGTAACTTTTCCTCTAGGGGTGCAGCCCTGTGAGATCTCTTCATCCACATCAGTACGTCCACTGGTGGCTCTATGTGACTCTTATTTAGGAGATCATGCTGTTTGGCTGTCATGGTTGCACCTCTCTGTCATGAATACAAGCTGATTTTTTTTTCATGTGTATAAAGTCAAGAGAAGAAGTCAAAGGAAAGAATGAAGCTGTTTCAGTTTGTTTGGAGTCAGTATGTCTACAGCCTGTGTTGCCTGATTAGTCTCATGTGGTGATATATATTTAATAAAATTAGTCTGGAATATTGGAAGACAGAGCCATCTCTCCAACCTATTTTGTTTGTTTGTTTTTTCCACACAGAGTTATCTGTGTCATAATACTGGCTGGAACTTGCTTTGTAGACCATGCTGGCTTCAGACTCACAAAGATCCTCCCACCTCCGCCTCCTAAGTGCTGGGACTAACGGTGTGCACCACCACTGTTTGGCTTCCATGCCTTGGCTCTGTCATTGACTCTGATATTCTCAAATTTAAGAGTTGAGTCATTCTCCCAGTTCAGCTTTTCAAGTTAGCCGATGAAGAGAAAAGGAACCTGATGATGGTGTAACCATCAAGTCAGGTGATGGAATCAGCTCTAAGGATAGGCAAGACTGGCACATCTAACAAAGCAATAGCAGCAGGAATGGGGACCTATAGGGTGATTATCATCCCACATTTGCTCACACTGGAGGCACAAGGCACTCCACACACCATAGCTGGTTTTGTTGTTGTTTACTGTCAAGCATGAGACCAACTTGTTAGAGAAAGATGAATAGTGGGGATTAATTGTGATGAAACCTGGAAGACTGACAGAAAGCAAGGATTCCATGTGGTACTACTGATGATGTGTTGGACCAGTATTCATGACATAGCAAACTGGCATCTAGGAGATAAAAAGACAGACATATAATAAAACTATAAAATAAACCAAATCGATTGAGAAGGTAGGTCTGGGCTTTGGAATCAGGAATTTAGGTTCCAGTGAGATGGGAAGTAGGAA
Organism: Sigmodon hispidus; assembly: GCA_004025045.1. Lineage (NCBI taxonomy): Eukaryota > Metazoa > Chordata > Mammalia > Rodentia > Cricetidae > Sigmodon > Sigmodon hispidus. The sequence goes on along the minus strand of PVIH01000411.1, from coordinate 36,441 downwards.
GGTCTGATGTTTCCCTCATGACCTTCACATGTAATAGATTTGCTCACACAGCTGATATTTGCACAGCTCTGTGTTTGACTTTTGCTTGTTCTTGTCTTTATGATACTCTGGAGCCCAGATTAACCACAAGCTCCTCTATCATAAGAATCAGGATTTTAAATTACTTTTGAAACCACTCAGGAATATATATATTCATTACATACACACATATATGGATCTAGCAATACATGTAACTGGATGGATTTGGAAATTCTATTTACATATGTGTAAATATGTCTACATTATTTATGATACAAAATGTACATTTATGTTAAATTTATAAAAATCTATCTTAATTTTAACACCACTATAATTATATATATACATATAATATATATATATATATATATATATGAGAGAGAGAGAGAGAAGAGATATCACAATTTCTCCTGATAGTTGTATTTTTTGCTTTAAAAAACATTTTCCATTTTTGAGTGAGTGCGCATATGTGTTTGATGTGTGTATAGTGTTTATGTGTGTAAATTTGGTCACACATGTTATGGTGTATGTCTGCAGGTCAGAGAATATCCTCCAGCATAGTCTTCCAGCTTGTTTGAGGATGTCTCTTCCTGGATCTCTCTCCATTGTGTTTACTGTCATTCCTTGAACCGGGGGCTTGCTCATTTAGGTAGTCTAGGTAGCGAATTTGCCTTGATTCTCCTCCCTCTGCCTTCTGAGCACTGAGATTGCAGGTAGGCTACTACATCCACTCTGCTAGTTAGGTTTTTCTCACCTTGACACAAGGTAAAGTCCTATGGGAAGGGGAATCCTAATTGAAGGATTGCCTGCATGAGATTCCCCAAGAGCAAGTCTGTGGAGGCATTTTCTTGATTGATGATTGATGCAGGAATTCCACCCCACTGTGAATAGTGACACCCCTGAGCAGATGGTCCTGGGTTGAATAAGAAAGCAGGCTGAGAAAACCCTGAGAAGTCAGCCAGTAAGCAGAGTTCTTCAGTGGTCTCCAGTTCCTGCTTTGAGATCCTGCCCTGATTGCCCTTTATGATGAACTGTGAGTAGGATGATTAAGACAAATAAAACCTTTTCTCCACATGTTGGTTTTGGTCCTGGCATTTTATGACAGTGGTAGAAAGCCAGCAAAGACACTAGGCGAATACTCTACCAACTGAGCTTCAGACTAAGTCACTATTACCTGATTTTTATCTGAAAAGCTTCCAACTTTACTAATGTGACACAAGATGAAAGCAGTCAAGAGTTTCTCTTTACTGCCTGGCCCGTCCCACAGCCGTCTAGTCCCAAGTAATCACACAAAGGCTTATATTAATTACAAACTGTTTTTGTCTATGGCTCAGGCATTCTCGTCTACTTTCCTCTGCACGTGCTGATATCTCTCTCTCCTCTTCTCTTTCCCAGAACTTTCTTAGTCTGGTAGCCCTGTCCTTACTTCCTGTCTGCCTTCTGGCCAGTTAGTGTTTTATTAAACCAATAGGAGTGACAGATATTTACAATGTACAAGAGCATAATCTCACATCAAGATGAGGGTCCTTCTGGAAGGGAATTCATGTGTATATTAAGGTTCTGAGTATGGCTGTGAAGAAAAGATCAGATTCAGGAGGATTAGATGTGGTGGAGTGGAGACAAGATATTATGTCATCTCTACTACCTCCATCCTAAGCACATGGGTAGATAGGGCAATCTAAGGGTGATGGAAGAGTTCATTGTTAAAGGAAAACCAGAAAGAATGTGCTTAATAGAGATTTGGTACCATTTCCACCATTCCTTCTGGTTGCTTCACAAACAGAATTTATGCAGCTGTCCCAGGAGCTAGGATGATGATACAGCCCCATCACAAATAAAGACATTGCCAGTTGATAACTAGTCAATGTGGGGCTGTGATATGAAAATGATCAGACCACTTCTGAGTCTGCCAGTTTTGTCCTTGAGGGTCTCTGGCTAATTTTTGTGGCCTGTAAGATGTATACATGGTAAATCCACCTGGTTATGGCCTCAACATTCCAGACAAGCCCTTCCCATGCTGTTCTGTGCCTTGATGACATCCCCATTATCAATTGGTATAAGCAGCAGGTGTCCCCCACCCTCTCACTTAAAGATGATAATGGTATCAAGCAAGGGAAATCCCCATGACCTCTTGACCTTCCTGGAACACAGTCCATAATCCTTGGATGTCCCTAGGGACATTGGGTACAGCACATTAGGAAAAACATGAGAAGTATTTCCTAGAGAGTCTCAATTTGACAATTGCATTTTTTAAAGCCGATCACACCTAGTGAGTGATACAAAGGAAGATCCAGGAGCTAAATTAGGATGAAGCCAAAGCATGTTTTGTTCTCACTATATCTCTCCTTTTTTTTTCCTAGAAAAGTTAATGTGATGCAATTTATGTTTCTATTCAAGGAAAGGCGTTCAGCCTAACTTGTTGGCTGAGAGACATATAAAAGCCTCCAGCACACATTCCATGTAAATGTGACCCTAGAAACGTGGTTGGCTTGCCTACTGGGCAAGAGTCTGGCTGTTGGAACAGGGCATCCACTCTGAGCCTCAGAGAGAATGGGGCAATGGCCCTTACCTCTGTACCTACTAGCCCTTCTCTGTTGACGGATGCCTCTCCTCACTAATTCAGCCTCTGTGCACTTTCTGCTTCTGTCTGACATGTTAGCCATGGAGGTCAAGTGAAATGAGATTCTGACTGAACTCTACAGATGCAGGGAGCCCAGTGGTAGATAGAGGCCATTAGCATCTTTGGCATCAATTTTCTTTAGCAGTTACTGAGCCGTGTGTGATGATGACTTTACAATTCTATTCTATTCTGACTGGACCTTTTAGGGAAAGGATGGCCATCTGCATTTTAGAGATGTGGATATGAATTCTAGCTGAGTATCACCTTGAGTTTTGTACCTGGGCTAGCTGGTGGACTTCAAATGGAGGGACTTACGTTCATCTTGCCTGTTCAAGCAGTGTGATTATAGCAAGCCACTTGGGTTTGGGTCTTCTTTTGCTAGACCTCTATATATCAACAGATAACTTCTGCTACTTCAGTCGGTCTTTGCTTCCTTGAGTTTTACCTGGAATTTGGGCTGGCCAACCAGGAAGGCTGTTTGGTATTGGTAGACTCACTGTCCCTGGGGCTGGAGCTCTGTATGACCATTGGTTAGACCTTGTCCTACCTTGATATTGTACTCACCTATAGAATCTAGTACCAGATTTTCTGAAAAAGCTCCCGCAGGTCTAGTAACTTTCTCCTCTTCCCTTGGGAATGTGTGCTTCCTAGAGCTGTGAGCTGGTCTGACTGTAGCATGAGTGGTTTATCTGTGCAGGCCCAAGCCACTAGCTGAGGCTCAGCATGGCTCCTGGAGTTCCCCTCCCTTACTTGTCCCTCTCCCATGCAGGCCAGGCTGTCACTGCACATTCATGATCCCGTAATGTGACCCAGTAAGGTGCCTGCCCATCCCAGGCCTTTGGAGTTCATATCTAGAACTTGTTTCTGGGACCATTTTTCCCCTTAGCATTGCCTTAGCCTTGAAGAATTAAGCCATTGATTGTGGGGAGGATGGTGATATTTGTGCCTTGGACCCATTAGTTGTTCCTTCCTATCCAGACCACAGTTTCCTTCATAGTTAAGGTAAAAGGTGAATCAGAAGCCACTTTGCTTCTGCAGAGTACCTCTGTCCCATGCCTTCCTCTCAGCATCTAATGGTATACTTTCTGATGTCATTTCTGCCTCTCCATAATATGCTGACTCTACAGTTTATTGTGTGTGGTCACACAGCCTTGGTTTGAACTGCTGAGATTGGTTGATCTGACAGTGGAACCACTGAGCTACAGCAGAGACACTTAGCAGACTGCTGCTTGTGGGTGGATTTTACTGGATGCAGTGGTTCATTGGTACAACTGTGTGTGATGTGCCTGTACTGTGTGGATTTCCAGGGATGTTCTAGGATTTTATGGAAGAGTTTAGGCTTCATCTCATAGCTTTCAAAAAGTGATTTTTAAATATTTTTTGAGAATTTATTTATGAGTACTTTGTATTATTTCTATCTTTTCTTTTTCCTTCCAACTTCTCCAGTACGTAGTAAATGGTTTCTGGTCTGGACTTTAGAATCTTGTCCTGAGGTTCTGATCCACTGACAGGCTCAGAATCGCAGAATTACACAGACACTTATTAATTTTACACTGATCAGCCTAGGGCCTAGACATATTACTAGCTAGCTCTTGCTCTTAAACTAACCCATCTTGTTCAGCCATGTGGCTCAATACCTTTTCTCAGAGCAGCATTTTAGCTTCTTTCTTCTGCTTCTGCTGCATCTCTTTGTCATGTCTGTGGCATCCCTCTCTAGCATCTATATTCTCCTGTGAGATGTTTCCAAAGTTTTCTTAGTTTAGCAGCCCCACCCACACTTCCTGTCTGCCTTTGCCCAATCAGCGTTTTTCTTAAACTAGTAGGTGGAACAATTATTTACAATGGAATAGAATAAAATCCCCCTATACTAGTATCCACTTTTCTTAAATTTAAGTTTGTGTCCTTCAATTATTTTTATATACATCATATACATACATAGACATATATTAATATGCAAAAATATCCATGTTTATAGCAACCCACTGGGTCCATATGGTCTTGGTACTGCTTGCATGTATATGGATTTTGAGCCCACAACTTGGGAATTCATCCCTGAAGAAATCTGAGTCTTCATCTGTCAGTTGTCATTGATTGTTGTCCCTCTTCAGTCAGGGGCCTTATGAGAGTCCCCTATGGGATGTCGATTGGTGTGATCATCATCATGGAGGTTCTATTTAGACAGCCTTATTGTTGAGACTTTTACATCTGCAGCTAAGACACCTCAAGCAGAGTATCCTAGCTTTTACAATCTCCTTGCCACCTCTTCTGAAATGTTTCCCCAGCCTTGGGTGCAAGAGCTATGTTATAAATGTCCTCCTTTGTGCTGAGGACCACATAATCTGCTTTCTGCATTTTGATCAGCTATGGATAAAGACTGTCTGAACTGGATTCAGTAGGAATAGACATAGCTTGGTTTGGACTTGTTGACCCATTCATTCTATCTAGACAGACCTGTGAGCTTTAGTTTTTACATTTTTGCAATGTGAGCATTAGTTACTAATGTAAACATGCTGTGGGATTGTGCTTTGTACACTATAAATATTTGTTATTATAAATATTGGTTTAATAAAATGCTGATTGGTCAAGTAGCTAGATAGGAAGTAGACGCAGAGCAACCAGACTTGGAAAATTCTGAGAAGTAGAAGAACAGTGCACGGGAAGACAGGGAGATGCAGAGGAAGCAGGATGAGAATGCTGCTCTGAACAAAAAGGTACCAAGACATGTGGCTAAACATAAATATTATAAGGTTAACTTAAATTGTAAGAGTTAGCAATTAATAAGCCTGAGCCACAGCCACAACAGCTGGTAATTAATATAAGTATTTGTATGCTTATTTGGGACTATGCTACTAAGGGACTACAGATCTGGATCTCGGAGTTAAGCCTCGCCAGAAATGTGTGACTACATAAACATTCATAGTAAAGAATATACATATATGTATTGTGTGCATATATGTAAAATCTCACAAAGGGAGTAACTTATAGAGATGCTCATTATGTGAACATATATGCATATATGTATGAGTGTATATGTGTGTGTCCTGATTTCTCATTTGTGCCCGCCTTCCCCCACCTCATGCAGTAGAGGTCATGTTTTCTTTTTTATTGGGAAATAATCATATACCATGAAATCTCCCTCATATAGTCTACAATTATCCAAGTTGTCCACCCATCACTGTTACCTAACTCCAGAATATTCTTGTTCTCCAGAGAAGCCACGTGTCCCCCAGGGGCCATTCTATTCTCCCTCCATCCCAGCTTCATTCTATCATGGCACTGTTGCTCTGTCCAGAGATCTCATGCGCGTGGGTGACACAACCTTTTGAATCTTTCTTTTTTCACTTATGCTATCCAGGCTTACCATGTGTTTTAGCTCCTGCAAGCATGTCATTCCTCATGGACCTGGACTATGCTGCTCTGTTTTTGCAGAGCTTGGGTTTCCACATTTGACTATTTTGAATTATACTACTAGGAACATTTGTATGCATATATTTTTGATTCTTCTAGGAGCTGACTTACTAGGTCATGTGGTGATTTTAGGTTTAACTTTTCAGAAATTGAAGCGATTGTCACAAGATGATTTTTACCAGCAGTGTGTGAAGACTTGGTTCTTCTGATCCTAATTATGATTGTTATTATTTATGTTTGAGCTGATAGTGAACACAGTGAGTGGAACTGATGCCTCTCTGTGACTTTTTTTTCACTTAAAAATGTTTAAAAATAGCATCTATCACATGAGACAAATGTGTTTAGTTATCACCTTCCTGTATATCCAGACATGTAAATGTACTTTGATCTTATCACCCTCACTATGCTTCCTCTCTTCTTAAATGATCCCTATTTTACATTCCTAGTTTTTTTAAATTTATTTTAATAGGGTAGAGAATGTATGAGTTTAATTGGGGCTACTTATATGGACAAAGGTGAGGGGTTACAGGAGCACAAATACCTCCCAAGGGCTCCCCCTCTCCTGGCAACAATTAACTGCCTATAGATCCTCAAGGGACAGGTGAAGCCACGGGTCCCTCCACCTTCTTGAGAGAGTATTGATGGGACCAATCTTACTGTGCAGACGATTATAGCTGTTGAGGGCTCAAGAGTGAAATGTCACTCTGTGCTGTGTAGTTTACATTTTTCTAATGAACATGACTTGTAAATAGGTCCTGTCTTTCTCCCGGTTCATTAGGCAATGACCTTGAAGTCTAAATGTTCATCATTGCAAAGTTCCATCTGTTTTGTTTTTTGGTTTGACATTTAATGACATAACTATGAAACTATTGTACAGCTCAACAGTATTTATGCCTATATTTTCTTCTAAAGTTTTATAATTTAGTTCATTGTTTTTTCCCTTAATTTTCCTTCCTTTTCTTTATGCCGTCTTTCTTTTTCCTTTCTTATCTCCTTTTGTTTTTTTCACCCTTGCAATCATTGTGGTGCGCACAGTTTCATTCAATAACGCAGATTAGTGTTCATTTCCATTGCTGTTCTTCTCTACCTTCTGACTACCGGTTTGCAGTGTCAAGCTTTCTTCATGAATTCTGAGTTGGTTTTATGACAACTTCTTTCTGAATGTAGAAGTCCAGTTGTTAGTATCTCTTGAGAAGATCAGGTTTCTCACATGAGCTGTGTGTGGGATTATGAAGCCCTTCCCAGAATATCATCTTTTACTTTTAATGTTAGAGAATTTGCCTGGTACATGTGGTATCAAGCTTGACTTGTTTAGGTTGACATTCTGTGCCTGAGCAGTGCCAGAAAGCTCAGGGTCCTTCTAACACCTCCAACTGATCTGCCACACTCCTGAGTCACTGCTCACCCTGAGTCCCTGCGTTCTCTCTTCTGCCCTTTCCCTAAATTCCTACAAATGCCATCAAGGGAGAGTCATGCTGTAGGATTATAGCTTTGTACACTGTAAATATTTGTCACTGTAAATAATGCCTTAATAAAACACTGATTGTCCAGAAGCTAGACAGGAAGTAGAGGTGGAACACCAGACTAGGAGAATTCTGGGAAGCACAAGAGCAGAGAGCAGTGGCCTAGAAGACACAGAGGAAGCAAGAAGAGAATGCTGTGTCCTAAGCGAGGGTACCAAGCCACGTGGCTAAACATAAATAAGAAATATGGGTTAACTTAAAGTATAGGAGTTAGATAGTATTATGCTTGAGCTGTAGGCCAAACAGTTTATAATTAATATAAGCCTTTGTATGGTTATTTGGGACTAAATGGCTGTGGAACCAGGTGGGTGGGGCAGAGAAACTTCTGGCTACAGTCACCTTTCACTAAAGACTTGATGAGTCCCTGGTAAAGCTAGAAATATCACTTACCAGAGAATTACTCAGGTCTTAACACTGTAGAATATTGAACTCACTGTGTTTTTTCCTCTTCACCCTGTCACATCAAGAGTTGCTTCAGGTCTTGGACCCAGAGAGGCACTATGCCTTTGGCCCACAGATAGCTTGCTTTTGACATTATGTCCATCTACAGAAGCACCTGCCAGTGACTCATCACTGGAAACTGAAAGACATTGCCTAGTAGGTGCCATTTGCTACCAAAGACTCAGAGAAGTCTCCCACCATCAGCCACATTGATCTGGAAAATCTACTGTGCTCAGCATGAGCTGCTGAGCCATTCTTCCTCCCCATTTCCTCTATAATTAGGGTTTAATTTCTGGCACTTAGTAAAGACTTGGAAATGTTTAATGGATAAATGAGTGACCAGAGACTCTCAGAAGTGTTCCATAGCATATGCCAACACCATGGCTTCCATGACAACGTCTGCCTAGAGTATGTATTGCTAAGTGAATTTTACAAGAACATGCTAGGAACCTATGCTGGGGTAAAGTCAACCCAAGCTTGAGGCCAGGCCCAGTGTATGAGTGAAACGGCTGTCTGCATCCTAGGCTACCAACACTGGTGACTCTTCATCATGACTCTGTGGTGTTTTTGTTACTTTCAGGGCTTCTGTCAAAGGCAGAGGATTCTAAACTTCCTGCAGTGTTTTCAATAAATAAAATAATAACTCAGATTAAAATATGCTTTTGATTTTGAAAGGAGTCACACAGGTCAGCCACAAGTATAATTTTATTGTTTTGTAGTCACTGTGGAAAAGCAAAACATAAAATTATCAATGTATTTTATTTAACAAAATGTAGCTAAAATTTTACTGTGCAATCAATATACCAATTATGTTCTGTATATTTCTTTCCAATGAGATTTTCATAAATTTATTTCTTCTTTGTATACACCACCTTCAAAATTCAAATCTACCATGTTTGAGGGTGATGATGTAGCTTAGTTGATAGAGTTAATAGAGTGCCTGCCTAACGTGTGAGGGCCTGGCTTTGATCCCTAGCATCATATTAACTAGGTACAATGGTACACACCTAGAACTTAAGCACTCTGGATGTTGAAGCAGGAGAATCAGAAGTTCTTGGTCATCTTGGACTGACTGTGTAGTGCAAGGTCAGCGTGAGCCTCTCCCTTCACATACACATACACACAGACACAGACCCATGCACTCCAGCAACCCTTCCAACAAATCCAGCAGCTACATATAGGTGCAATACTCCATGTGCCTTATGACTTTTTGTCTGAGTGACAGATACTTGGGCTTCTATCGCAGGAAATTGAGGTAGGACATCATTTTGTACTTAGGGCACCTGTGCTATTGCCACAGCACAAGGAAGTTTGGGCCAAGAAAAGGATGCATTTACTTCATTGCATCTGTCTGTACTCTCTGAAAGCTGGTTCTGGGTGGTCACTCCATTTGGCCCCAAGGAGTGCTTTGGGCATGGCCGTGTTCTACTGGCTGTGTAAACTCAATATAAACCTAGTTAAATATATAACACACCCTTTATTTCACAAGAGCTCACAGTTAGAAGACTGAGTTTGGCATTTTAGAGAGGAATTGAACCTTCAAAGAGACTTTGGACTTTTAAAGGTTGTGATTTTTAAAGACTGTGGCACTTAAAAAAAAGTTGGAGTGTTTTATACTGTTTATTAACATGACATTATTGGCATAAGAAGAAAAAGCTTACAGTTTAATAGGGATGTGTTTATATGTAAAGTTGACAAAAGATCAGGTGTGTTGCTTAGATTTATGTCAACTTGACACAAACCTGTGTCATTTAGGAAGAAGGACTCTTAGAAAGAAAATGCCTCTATGAAACTGGTTTGTAGGCAACTCTGTTGAGCATATTCTTGATTAATGATTATTGTGGGAGGGACCAGCCACTGTAGGTGGTGCCACCACTGGGCTGGTAGTCCTGAGTTGTACAAGAGAGCGGGATCAACAAATCATGGGGTGAGAACCAGTAAGTAGCACCCCCTCTACAATATCTACCTCCAGGTTCCTGGCTTGAGTTTCTGCCTGACCTCACCCAGTGATGGAGGGTGACCAGAGACATGTGAGCACAAATGAACTTTTTTCTCCTAAGCTGCTATTGTGCCTGGTGCTTTGTCACAGCCATAGACCTTAACTAGTACTGGCTGTAACTCAATTTTGTCTCCAAGTTAAAGGAAACTTTGAGGAACTGATCCCCAGGTGCAGCATACTGCTGAAACCAGGCCCTTCTACACTTGGAGGTTTGCAGAGAACTCTTCTGTTTTCTTATGAAGAGAATTTTTTTTGAGCTTCTGGCAGTTTTTAATTTTTTTTCTTCCAGCTCTTGTTGAGATTTTTTTATAGACCCTCAGTTGTTCATAATAAGCCACCCACTTTCAAATAGGTTTTCTCTGGTGCATCTGTTCCTAGCTGGTAGCAGTGAGCAAATTCGAGTTTAGAAACACTGTGGGAAATGTTAAACACTAGCATTTGGTGGAAGCAGGTGCCACGGGACCGACGTGAATGTCAGTCGCTGCAATTGATAGGGGATTCTGGGGAAACATTCACTTGCCCCTGTTTAAAATTCTGGGAAGGGTGGCATAATATCCAAGTGATTTTCCTTCAAGTTTCAGCTTAGAAAATCTGTCCCTAAAGCTGTGTGGATCTCTGGTGAAGGCCAAGTCCATATTGGCTCTTTTCACTTTCTGATTTTTTCAAGTCTTTTCTCCCTTTGCTCCATGCTTTATAGCACTTAGGATTCCATTGTGCAAAATCCTGCTTAGTTCTTGAGATTTTCATTTCTTCTGTGCCTCTTATGCTGACCACAGGATTAAGAACACAGGGAGGGAGACAGCCATGCTTCAGCCTAGTATATCACAAAACAGTAATGTTGCAAACTATGAATATGTCTCCAGCCAAATAACTGGGGCCCTGACTCTGCTATGTAAGTTAGTTTTTCCCATTTCCTAGCAGGGCACCTGTTTATCAGCCTAGCAGAAAACAGAATACCCAGATAAATCCTAATGTCATGATAGAAAAAGTAATATAAGCCATGGTTGCTGCTAGAGGATAATGTACTATAAAGAGAGTCAGATATATAAATAAACCAAGGGGATGACATTTTACATCACTCACAAATCATTGTCTTCAAAGATTATGATGGAATCAAAGAAGTGGTCGCTTCCACATGGAGCTATGTAGATAAGGCCTCCATGAGGAAGTAACTATTGGGTGAAGTCAAAATGGAAGAGGGGACTTTGTGTTAGAGAGCAGATGGGAAGGAGGCACCAATATCAGCAGGAGAAGTGGCCCAAAGGACACCAAGATATCTACAAGGCTTTCAACAAGGCCTAGGATGGGATGCACAAGTGTGATGGTGAGCAGATATATATGAGAATGGACCCAAAATAAGAGACAGTACTGAGAGCCTAAGAGGCCAAGCTAAGTTAGAATTCAGAGTTTCTGATTTCTCCTACTCTTTTTCTCTTTCATTAAGATACATTTATTATTCATTTTCTGTAAGTCTTTCCCCCAAAAGACCTCAGTCTCACAATGAATTTGCTTTGCTCCAGGCTGACTACAGTGAGCTGGTGCCTCTGATCATTCCTTCTATAAGAAAGCATTCTTGCCTATCCACCCAATTTGTCCTAGACAGCATCCACAGTAGGAGGCTATTTTCATCCTCTGTCTTAACAGAGTCAGCAGGAGGCCCAGCAAATGGCACACATTTATGGGATAAAGAAATCTGAACAGCAAATCTCAAAGGAATAAAGCCAGTCTGTCTCTCTGAGATTCCAGGACCTAGTCAAACAGACATGTATCAACCATGGCAGGGAGCTAGGGTGTCTGTCTGTTAGGCTGTTAAAACAAAACACCCCAGGACGGGGCTTAAACAACAGAGATTTACTCTCCTCTTGTCTGGATCCTAGATGCCCAAGGTCAAAGCACTGTTTTCATTTTAGTTGAAGCTTTCCCCTTTGGCTTGTATGTGGCCAGATGCCTGGCCTGGCATTTACTCTCTGGGTGTGTTATTTATTCATCTCATGAAGATGACATTATATCAGGAAACTCTGACTGGAACTCAGTTACTTCCCTAAAGACCTTTTCTTTAAATATAGTCACATCTTAAAATTCTGAGATGGGACTTCAATATATAGATTTTTTGATGTGGGTAGGACAGTTCAATCCAGAATAGACTGTGTAGAGAAAAAAAAGATCCTAAATAACCCATGTCTTTGACTTTTCCAGATCTACTTTGGCAATAAATCTGTGACTCGTTTATTCATTAGATGTGTGTCTGGAATGCTGTAAATATTTGTGGAGGATTCAGTGATTCCTGTGCACTCTTCTTTCTCATTCATGAAATGGATTTATGGAAAAACAAAATGAGGATAAACTGTAGTGGGAACTGTATGTATTACAAGACACAGACACAGAATATGATCATGAGATGTAAGTTGGTGGCTTTTTTTGTGTGTGTGACTGCTTTCCATTATTTTCTTACAGGTTTCCTTAGCAGAAGGATTTGAGCTATAGCTGATCTACTGTCTGTCAGCTGTCTCTAGGAAAGGTCTAGCTTTAGGGAACATAGGGAGGAAAATCCTGTCTTCTGGTGCCTCTGTGTAAAACCTGATGCCTTTAGTGGAAAATATTCAGGACAGAAATTTGGTGAATAAATTGTAAGGATAAGGGATCCATCTTCTCTTTGCTGTCATAGGATACATCTCGGAGGAGGAGAAAGAAAGTGGTTAGAAAGGGAGAAGATGGCATCTTAGGATTCTGCTAGCTCTGTTTTGGACTCCCTGGATAAAGATGTAAGCCCAGACTTGTGACATATGCTGTATAGTATTCTCCAGGATGCTAGAGGGATCTGGGAGGACTAGGAAAACCCTAGAGAGGCCGTGTTCCAGTCAGACCAAGCTGGCAGGCAGCATGAACCCTCCTTGATTCTAGCAGGAATGTGGGAGAGAGGTCCCAGGACTCTCCTGTTCATGCTGCTGCATCAGCTGCTTTGGACAGCTGGTGTCCCATTTGCCTGAGGCCAGAGACAAGAACTTGTGCTTGATGGCAAAGCTCAGGCACTCGACTGGTTTCCTAGGTGATTCTGATGTGCCACCTCATTCCACCCAAGGAGCCCCCCTTAGTTATAAATTTGAGTGTTGATGGAAGACCCCTCCACATGGGTATGACCTCACAGTGAAACAGCAGCCTTGTGGACACTGGTACTTGTGGGATCTTACTCAGTCGGGACCCCTGTCCATCCACATTCACTAGAATACATTGAGACTGATTTGAAGGATAGAGCAAAGTGGACTGGCCTCGACCCTGTTTTTTCAACACCCTCCATCAAGCCTCTTACTCCGACACGTGATTCCATGCCCTCATGTGGCAGAATATCCTATCTGTTGTCCAGGAAGAGCCTAGAACAAAACCATCTGTATCAAATGCTTGTTTTCTGCATGTGCACGAAAGCCTTATCACCTGCCCATCCCAGGCCATGGGCGCAGGAGACTTAAGTGGGTGGAAGCGTTCTATCCAGACAAGGATTAAGTTAAGACAAGCAAGGACATGTTTGTCATGCTTCCAGAAGACCATGTTATAAGGAATTTCCATGATTGATATTCAGCTCTCAGCTGGGGGGGAAGCAACACCCTCCCCATTTCATAGACTTCACTCATTCCTTGTTTAGTTCCAGCTCAACAGCAGGAAAATTAAATTTAGTTCAATCTGTTAAACTCAACTGCTCAGCCCAACAACTCGCCAATGCTTCTCTCTTGAGGTAGAGACTGTGTTTTTGCTTTAAGAAAGGGAGCCAGCCATGGTATTTTGCTCACGTCTCCTTATCCTGGTGCCAGGCACAGGGATGGAAGCTGAGACTAAAGAAGTGGTATTGACATTGAGCCTTACCTTTTGCTCTTGCTGGATGCATTAACTCTCACAGTGTACCAGAAGAAAATGAGGCATGCGGTCAAGTCTGTCTGCACCCAACATAGCATGTGTGATATGGAATAAGTGATCAATAAATGTTTTTCCAGTTGGAGAATTAAGCAAAACAAAACAAAGAACAGCACAGGTCATATTTCTTGCCTATTTGTAAATCCTCATTAGAGACTGTGTCCCCCAGGATGTCTTCAATATCAGTACATAAGACCCTGAGGTACATGCAGAGATCACCATAGGTTCTACATGTTAAGACATCTTAGCAATGAAGAAGGATGGAGAATAGGCTGGATAAGTGTGAGGACTGAATTAGCTGAAGTTCAAGAAATGAAGAATTTTAGCAGTTCTGTTCCTTTGGCATTATGAGGGGAAATGGGTCTGGTGTATGCGAGCAAATGTTAGATCGTATGTTAGTTAGGCATTGGGTGGGGTGGTCAATATACATTAAAGCAGGGACAAAACAGGGAAAGAAACAAGGATCATAAAGGGCTAAGTTTAAATCCTAACTTGCCAGCTCTGCCACTGGCCAAACTGATTGACAGAATGGGCACAATAATACCAACCCCAGAATATCACATGAGAGAAAAGGCTACCACAGTGGTCGTTAGAAATCTTCAGTCCTATTACGTTGCTGAGTTCACCCAGCATGATCCATCCTTAAATGATGATTGACACTTAGCCTTCAGCTAACAAGATCTGCCATGATGTTTTCAGGTCCAGCAGCTGTTAAACTTTGCCTACCAGATCGTACATGAACAAAGGCTGGGTCTGTGGTTTGCACAGCTCAGTGTTCTCATCTTCTAGAGACAGAGCTGAGGTTTGTAGGGAGGCTGCCAAGTTCTGCGTTTATTCCTGCTGGAACTAGATCTGGAGCAGAATCCAATCTCCCTGCAGGCTCTCTAGAGTCCTTGGAAGAAAGGATCCGTGTGGAATATTAATATAAACTGTTGTTATCAATCTCCGCCAACCTTGCCTTTTCATTTTGTATCTTCAGAGGTTGTAAAACAGAGCCTTCCAGAAAATGTGCAGTTGATGGGCTTTGATTCATTCCAACAATGATTTGAGAAACTGGGATCCAAAAGTGTCTTTTGGATGTGTGTATGCACATACCTGGCATTACACTGCTGAGGGAATCCGGTTAGGCAGCAGTAGTTCCAGGGATCCAAGGCCTCCTTCTTGGCAGTGACTTAAGAAAACTAAACAGAATGGGATTCATAGGTAGCATAGCATCAATTCTGTGAAGTCTTGACCACAGAGGGTCCTGGAATGTGGAGGGTAGCTAGCTCACAGGTGAAAGTTTTTATTTCAGTGGTTGGATTCTAGGTCTGGGGCCAACCTCCCATCTTCTCGCAGGATTCACAGCTACTTTGTTCCCGTACCCATCAGGCTGTGCTCTTTGCCATTGTTCCCTGGCCTGGAAATTCTCTCAGCTTTGTCAGCCCAGTCTCCCTGTTTGCTGTGTATGTTTGTCTTTCTGGTATGAAGTTTGTTTTTCAAGCTATGACAGACTGGCAAGGCAAACAGGGTTGCCATTTTTGTTTTGTTTTGTTTTTTTATGAGTGTGGCAATTTTTAGCCCTTTGCAAACAATCCAGAGACTGGGAGGTTATAATTTGGGATGCCATGTGTATAGGCATATATTCAGCTTGTATTGTGGCTGAGGCAAAGCACTGCAGGAAGGAGGTGGAAGACAGATGAACATAGATGGTTTATCAGCTGCGGAGGGACCAAGCTCCTGTCAGAATTAAAAGATGAAACAGAAGAAAAATGGGGTTTTATAAAGTATTTTGGAAAATTAATTTTGAAGAATGTGCTTATGTCTGTCTAGACATATGCATGTATAATAAATACATGAACAAACATCACATCTCACATACATTTATTCCCAGATTATATGCATAAGATTTGGCAATATCATTCTCTTAGATTCCACAGACATAAAGACAAAGGGATCTCTAAATGTGTTGGGAATATCATGTGTGTAAAGTCACCACGGGATGTATTAGTATCTCTACTGTACAGGTGCAAGACCCTGGGCAATTCCTGTTCAATATAATCTAATAATTATATTTAGTAAATACATTTATTACCTTCTTATTTTCATGTGTATGTGTGCATAAGTTTATGAACATCATGTGGGTGTGCAGGATTCCTTGGAGGCAGAAGAAAGAGTCAGAGTCGCTATCATTAGAATTGCAGGTGCTCATAAGCCACCTGATATGGGTGCTAGAAATTTATTTTGGGTCCTCTGGAAGTGCATTTAATCCCTGAGCTATTTAATCCTCCAGCCCTTAACATTGCATTTTGAAATTAGCTTACTAACTAGTGATTTCCATCAGACTTTTCCATATGTCCTTAGATTGGATTAAACCTCCCACAAGCCCTTCTCTCTTTGTTTTGGGATTTAATTTAGTTCTAAGTGCCTCAGCCTTTTAAAAGATATAGAGTATCTGATATCCCATCTGGTTAAGGAGGCTAGTCACAGGAAGATACCTAATGGTGGCCTTGTGTATGACACAGGTAATGATGTAATATAGATTCATAAAAAGCCCAGTGCCTATTTAAGAAAGACATTAAAAATTTATCTTTTTGCACAAAGATACTCTTTTTTAATTACATGGTTTTTATTTCTTGATGTTTTTCATACATTCATTTACATTCTGATATAGGCATCTTTATAAATCTTATTTTTCTCTCTCATTTCTCTCTCTTGGCCATTGAATAAGTCATCTTTGATAGGTGGGTGTCTCTCTGGTTGCTCATGAGTCCTGTTTGAAATCCAGTGATAGAATGAGTCTTCATCTTTAAGGAAATAAACAAGAGAGAGCTGCTTGAAGAAACAGTGGGGTTTTAGAGTAAGCAGGATTAGCATTTTGAGTAGTCTTCTAGTCTCTGTGAGACAGTGTAGGCATAGAATCATAGCAAAGCCTGTTTTTGTGCCTCATGACTTCTTGACATGTCTGAGTTTGAGGATTCAGCTTCAGGCTATATGGAGGTCTAGAAATGATCTGAAATCCAGTAACTGTAAAAGATACAACCATCTTTGAAAAAACAATATACTGTAGTTCTTAAATTTTTATTTCAAGAACGTGTAGCTCCTGCGCAGCGATAAGTGTCATAAAACTAAATCAACACATACAAAAGATCAACATGAATACACCATTTGGAAGCTCTCTGAGGGGCAGGGCTGCAGCTGCTATGTGCACTGTTCAGCCAATTGACTTCTTCTTCAAGATTGTCTGTTGGTGAGAGGCCATCTCTGCTCCTGACTAAGTATCTCCTTACATGATATGCTGGAATCAGGGATGAGTTCCTTACCTTATTTGATTTGTGCTTTTCATGGTGTCAGTGAACTGTGAACACATAAATAAGTCACTCAACAAATCAGAACTGCTTTTTCAATTCCTCAGCAGTGGTCAATATCATAAATACTGATATAAGCAAAACAGCTAGACAACCTGTTTTCAATACCCTACATAATGGAAGGGGAGAATAAATGACTGTAGGTGCTTCTCTGACCTCCACACATGCACCATGTTATACACACAGAACTAACCAGTGCAATGGGAATTTCTAATTGGCTGGAGAAGTGGCTCAGTTGTTGAGGGCACTTGCCGCACTTCTTGAGGACTCAGTCAATTCCTAGCACCCACAGGGTAGCTCAAAACTACCTGTAACTCCTGTTCCATTGATCCTATGCCCTCCTCTGGCTTTATGAGGCACTAGGCACGCATGTGTGGCACAGGTATATATGTGGACAAAATGTCTGTGCACATCAAATAAAATATTAATCGAAAAACCTTTAAAGAGAATCAGAGGAACAGATGTGAGGATATGCAGTAGGCACCTGCACATTTTAGACTGGGCACCAGGTATATGAGTCACAACGTACAGAATCCTAATGCACATTCTATTGAGCATACTGATTTTCCAATGAGAACACCATACCCACTTCAAAAAAATTGGACTGGAGACTGTATTTTGGAATGCAGTCCTAGGAAGAAGACAGAGCACAACATGGAGGTGTTAAATGGCAGATCTGTGATAAATATAAATATCAAATGTGTTATTTTGATGTATATGGGCGATAATTGGATTTTAAATTACCCATCCATAAAGCACAGAATCCATTATGTAGGAAGTTTAGTTATGAAAATAATTATAAGTAGAAGATCTGTTGTCCTTCCAAGTAATTCTAAAATACACACACACACACACACACACACACACACACACACACACACACACACATGGGGTAGGGGGAGAAGTATCCTGAGTTTCCATTTCCCACCCCTAAACTTTACAATTGAGTTTTTACAAAGAAAAATAAGGGTGGGGGAGGTTTAATCATAAAACCACCTCCATGCGAACTTCTACCTCCTTATGAAGAGTGAGGACTGAGTCAGGGTTCTTAAACATGGGACATTTCTTTCTGTTACTTTATACAGCGGTAATTTGCTATGCCATAGAGCACAAGTGTATTGGAATGTTGCCAAAGGAAGATAAAAATAATTTATAAACTTATGCCATCTATGCATTCCTATCTTGTGTATTCAGCAAATCTTTGTTGAACATGTTTGTGAATTGATGGCTCTGGGGAGAGGTCCCAGAATTTCATTTACTTTAGACTTGAAGAAACTAGTTGATATAACTCATGGGATGAATCTAATAAGCGCACACAGGCCTCACACTGTGTGTCCTGAATATCCCACTGTGCTGAAGCTGGCCTTTGGGCCCCTGAAGATACACTCATCAAGCAGATTAGATCTTCCAGGATTTAACATCTGTGTTTTGGGAGGTGGGGTTTTTTGTTAACCTTGGGATGGCAAATAAATATTTGGTAAACATCAGTGTCTTTGAAAGTAGAACAACTGATGACAGAGAGTGGGCTTGTGAGCCGAAATGATTTCCCTCCCAATACAACTTGTGGGTAACGGGAAGTTTAGGTGCTAGAGGTTCACGAGACCTTCATAATTGTGAAACTGAGAATCACACCATTGAAACAATCTCAGGAAGCTTGAAGGGATGATCAGCACTTCAGAGAAAAACTTACACTCTTAGATAATTACAGTTTTAAAACCACATTTAAAAATAAGTAAGGTGAATAGCAAATGTGCAAGATAAATAAATCACACAATTAAAATTTTAAAAGCAGAGAAAAGAAATACCCAGAGGTAACAACATGAGAAAGTGGTCTGTAACTGTTACATCAGGAATGCTATGATTCTGTGATGACAATAAGTTTATAATAGATTTTAAAATTAATTTATAATAAAATTAAAATCTCTATATGACTTAATAGAAAGTATAGAAAAATATTAGGAATTTTAGGAAATACTGTTGAATAGACAAGAGATTAAAGGCGTAAGAGGCTTTTAATTATAATTGTACCAATTATAATTAAATTCGGACAATATCCAGACAAAACAAAACACTTGATAAAAAAAAACATAGCATCCAGTTTATACTGAAAAGAACTGAGGTAAGGAGCAGTTTCATGGCCATTAAAGGAAATGAATTAGCAGTTAAAAATACTCCACAAGGGAGACACGCGGCCTACATACGTTTATGAGTAATCTTTATCTCCTAAGAACAGAATGTTCTAGTCTTTGCTGAACTTTCCCAGATGAAGGAACACTTCCCAACACATTCTGTAAGGAGAGCATAATTTTGACATCAAAGCTATATGTAGTTAGTAGAAAAAAGCACATATTAAAAGTTAACTTTGTTCTTGAATAAGTGTGGGAAACTTCTAAACAGAATATTGACCAAATCTAGTAATAAAAACAATAACATAGTAAACAAGTCAGTTTATTTCAAGAAAGCACTGCTTAGTTCAACACTTAAATTCTGTTATTACAACTTATATGTGAGAAGAACAATAACATAAATATACAGCAAATGTTTCTAACACTTGGCATCTGTCTCTATTAAAATGATTGACAAAAATGGAAGGAAAGGAAACTTTCCAGTGTATCAGGAATATTACACTATAGAGGAAAGATTTAACTTTTCAAATGTTGTCTGCACTTAGAACAGTCAAAAGCACTCAACATCCAATGTCATACATGTCGTCTAGGCAGAAAAATAAGAAAAAATAATTATGAACTAGAAAGTAAAGTTACAAAATTGTCCATGTTTAGTGATTTCTTATAGTAAACACATGAATTTTTATATATAAATAGCCAATATTATTATAAAAGCTTGGCAGGTTTGGTGAATATAATAATTTTAAAAATCATTATATAAGATTCAAATGCAGATTCCAATCACCATAATAACCTTGGGAAAATATGAAGGTGAAATGCATAGACATAAATGTAACCTCAATGCATCAACTCTTGCCATTAAAAGTTGATGATATGTTAAAAAATATTAAAGAGCAAAATTATTGTAGAAGAGGGCATGTTCTTATGCTGAAGACTCCAGCATCATAAAAATGATGCTTGTATAGGAAAATGTAAATTGACAGATGAGAGAGAGAAACAAGTGCATCCAGACACAGACCTGTGACAAAACAAAATTGATACCAGGAAAAGTGACTAGATCCCTGTGTTACACTACACACAAAAAAAAATCCATCTGGCTTAAGACATCGCTATGAAAACTAAGCCTGCATATGAAGGTGTGGAAAATAATACTTCCAGACCTTTGAGGTAAGAGGCAAATTAAAAAACAATACCCAGGCTGGAGAGATGGCTCAGCAGTTAAAAGCACTGACTGATCTTCCAGAGGACTGAGTTTGATTCCCATCATCCACATGGCAGCTAACAACTGTCTGTAATTCCAATATGTGACACCCTTACACTGTTATAGATGTAGGCTAAACACCAATTCACATAAAATAATAATAAATATTTAAAAAGGGGTCTGGAGAGATGGCTCAGAAGTTAAGAGCACTGACTCTTCTTCCAGAGGTCCTGAGTTCAATTCCCAGCAACCACATGGTTATGGTGGCTCATAACCATCTACGATGACATTTAGTACTCTCTTCTGTATACTGTACACATAATAAATAAATCAAGAAAGAAAAATTAAGCAATAAAGACAAGAAGAATAAATGTTGGAGATATAACCCAGTGGTACAGTGTTTGCCTAACAAGTATAAGGCCCGGGGTTTGGTCCCCAGCTAAGAGAAAGATGGGAGAAGGAGAGAATACACACTTAAAAATGAAGCAAGGAAGTAAAACCATCATAATCACAATTTCAGTATTTTAATTACTATTTCATAATTACTTTTTTGTTTATTTATCTGCTTAGAAGACATGTATGATGTTGGGTAATTCTTGTCTGTTCTAATTCCACAGGGGAATTTAAACTTGAGCCCAACTTGTAAAAAGAAAAAAAGTAAAATTTGCATGTGCCAGCTCAGGAGAGTGCTAACTATGTCTGAGTCTCCTAAACCATTGATGTGAAGTAGTGTGACCACATGGCTACCCAGAGGAAACTTCAGCTCTGAGCTTTCAACAGGGCTTGGAAGGGCTAGGGACCAGACACAGCATATTGTTACTGGCATGAGAAACCCTTAGTTGCCAAGATTCCACCATTTCCCTATCATCTTAATTTGAAGCTTTGATCTACCCTATAGACGCCTAGTGACATCATTGAATCAGAAATACAAGGGCCCTTGGTCCTATCAACAGCATCCTCAGCCTTCAGAGTAAAACCAGATTCCAGAAACCAGCAACGTTTTGGCCTCAGTGTGGGATCTGCATGTCTATTGTGTATTCTTCCCTCATTCCAGGGACTCATGTCCTTTCCTAGCAGAAGCATCAATCTACTTGCTTTTCTCCTCATGGAATCACCCTAAACACTGTGTCCTTCTAAAGAATCTCCTGTGGATCCCTCAATCAATTAGATCTATGTCTCTCTGTTAGCTGGTGACTTAGACAAGCCTTTACCTGAGCATTGACAGCAAAGCTTTTTTCATTGGAATCTTGCAGTCATTGAGTTCTTATATGAATATACTAAGGCATTACTCCCCAAAGTTGACAGTCTGCCTCTATCCTGTTATCACTTCAGGGAGAAATGTTTCCCATAGGCTCATGTACTTGAACACTTAGTATCAAGGCAATAGTGCTACTTATCTCAATTTTAAATTCCTTAGTGAGTAGGGCCTTGCTGGAAGAATTGATTGCTATTGAGTGGATTGGAGGATTATGGTCCAGCCCTGATTTTAGCCTCTGCTATCTGTTACAGAGTTTTTAAGATGTGAGCAGCTGGTCCTGCTACCATGCCTTCTTAATTGTGTTGGACAATGTTTCCTTGAACTATGAGCCAAAAGACTCCATCCCTCCGTTTGGTTGTTTCTATGTGGTAGTCTCTCCCAGTTACGGGGATGGGGATCACTAGCATAGCTTTCACCATGGAAGGAATTTCATTCCTTGTATTGGAGAATACTAAAAGGAAATATAAGTAAAGTTGGAATGTCCTGGAGGGTCAGAAATCCTAGCTGTGATTTTAAATCAGTGGTTTTCAATCTTCCTAACGTTTCAGCCTCTTAATATAGCCCCTCATGTCGTGGTGACCCTCAACCATAAAATTACTTTCTTTACTACTTCATAATTATAATCATGCTACTTTTATGAATCAGGATATCTGATTTGCAATCCCTGTGAATGAGTTGTTTGACTCCCAAGAGTTTGCAACCCATTTGTTGAGAATAAATTCTCTAAATACCCACCATCCAGTCCTTAGGTTTCTTAGTGGATAGACAAGGCAGAAAGTTATAGTACCACAGAATGTCGTCTTGTGAGTCACCCTGGGAATTCCTATAGTCTGAATACCCACTGTCAGAGCCCCCAAATGACAGGGATATCCAACTCTTTGCTGTGGATCCAAAAGCAACAGTGCCCTCTGTTTATGGTGGAGTAAACAGCTTAGGTGTAATTGAATTGGAGCATTGAATAACAAGTGAAAATAATGCATGTTTTGGGCTGTTCCATACAAATGAAGGATTCCAGCCATAGCAAGGCATGGCAGATGTGTTCCAGGTAAAAATAGCTTGTGTTAAGCTCAGAGAATAGTTAAATGAATCCAGAGGAACACAAGATACACCAAGGAGGAGAGGGCAAGTGTCAAAGGAGTGAGAATCTGACTGTCCATGAAATTCACATAAGTGTGTCAGTGGAACCAAGAAACATTAGCACGGCATAGTCCTTCCCATTCACAGTGGTGCAGGCTAGAGTGAGATTTCATTTTCCTGGTTTTATTTAAACTATGCTAGCCAATCATTCATTCATTCATTCATTCATTCAGTGTCTATGTGCCTTTTCTGGCCTTGGAACACTGAGAAGGTGGTGTTCAGAGTCTCACAGATAAACCACAGAGCAGCAGTCAGTACTCACACATCATGATGAGCACCTTCAGGAAGTACAGACATGCCTTTATCTCTAAGTTATCAAATCCTTCTAACAGGGAGAGTCACCAAAGAACAAGCCACACCCTTGCCAGCTGTGCACCAATTAACTGACTACATGGAACATGGTGCCTCCAGTCCTCCAGAAATCATGTGTAGGCTTGCTTTGAACAGAATCATCTAAGGTACATAGAAGCTCAATAATAGTAGGGCCAGACAATAGATGGACACTGTTCACAGCACGTTTTGGGCTCTAGTTTCTAGAGTTCTCTATATATCTTAGAGATCAGTCCTCTATCACTTGTAGGGGTGGGGGAAATCTTTTCCCATACAGTTGGCTGTCGTTTTGTCCTATTGACAGTGTCCTTGGCTTTACAGAAGCTTCTCAGTTTCAGGAGGTCCCACTTATTGATTGTTGATCTTAGTGCCTGTGCCACTGGTGTTATATTTAGGGAGTGGTCGCCTGTGCAAATTCATAGAAGTGCATTTCCCACTTTCTTTTCTATCAAGTCCAGAGTGGCTGGCTTTATGTTGAGGTCTTTGATCCACTTGGATTTGAGTTTTGGGCAGGGTGACAGATTTGAATTTATTTGCATTTTTCTACACACTAACATCCAGCTATACCAACACCATTTGTTAAAGATACTATCTTTTTTTTCATTGAATATTTTGGGCCTCTTTGTTGAAGATCAGGTGTTCATAGGTTTTTGGGTTAATGCCCGGATCCTCAATTCAATTCCATTGATCCACAAGTCTATTTTTATTCCAGTACCAGGCTGTTTTATTACTGTAGCTCTATAATATAACTTTAAGTCAAGGATGGTGGTGCCTCCTGAGGTTCTTTTGTTGAGCAAAATTGTTTCGGCAATCCTGGTTTACCTGTTATTCCCAATTGATTTTAGTTTAAAATCTACTTTGTTAGATATTAGAATGGCAACCCCAGCTTGTTTCTTAGGGCCATTTGATTGGAAAATCTTTTCCCAACCCTTTACTCTGAGCCTGTGTCTGTCTTTGTGGTTGAGATGTGTTTCTTGTATGCAGCAGAAGGATGGCTTCTGTTTTTGTAGCCATCTTGTTAGTGTGTATCTTTTTATGTGTGAGTTGAGTCTGTTGATATTAAGGAATATTAGTGACCACTGATTGATGTTTCCTGTTATTTTTGGTAGTAGCTTGTATGTATTTCCTTTCTCTGGGATTTTCTTCTGTGGGATTATTGAATGTTTGTGGTTTTATGGGTGTATCTGGGATCCTTAGGTTGGAGTTTTCCCTCTAATGCTTTCTGGAAGACTAGATTGGTAGATAGGTATTGTTTAAGTATGACTTAGTCATGAAATATCTTGTTTACTCCATATATGGTGATTGATAGTTTTGTTGGAGACAGTAGTCTGGGTTAGCAGCCATGCTCTTTTAGTGTCTGTATAACTTCTGTCCAAGGCCTTCTTGCTTTCATTGTTTCCATTGAATATTCAGGTGTTATTCTGAAGAGTCTGCCTTTATAGGTAAGTTGGCTCTTTTCTTTTGCAACTCTGAAATTTTTTTCTTCGTTCTGTATGTTTTGTGGCTTGATTATTATGTGGAAAGGAGACTTTTTGGGGGCTCATATCTATTTGGTGTTCTGTAAGCTTCCTGTATCTTTATAAGCATTTCCTTCTTGAAGTTGAGAAAGTTTTCTACTATGAATTTATTGAATACATTATCTGTGCCTTTGAGGTGGTATTTTTCTTCTATTCCTATTATTCTCAGGTTAGGTCTTTTCATGGTTTCCCAGATTTCCTGAACATTTTGTGTTATGGCTTTTTGGTTTTAGTGTTTTCTTTGATTGATGTATCTATTTCCGCTACTGAGTCTTCCACTCTAGAGATTCTCTCTTCCATCTCTTGGATTCTGTTGGCTATGCTTGTATCTGTAGTTGCAGTTCTTTTTTTTGTTTTGTTTTGTTTTAGATTTTCTATTTCCATCTTTGCCTCATTTTATACCTTTTTTATTGCTTCTATTTCATTTTTTAGTTCCTGGAATATTTCTTTCATTTTTTGGATTACCTTTTCTTGGTTTTCTTTCAAGGATTTATTCATCTCTTCCAATTTTTTGTTCATACTTTCTTCTATTTCTTTAATGGAATTTTTTATATCTTCTTTGGAGGCTTCAATAATATTTATAAAGGTGTTTTTGATGTTGTCTCCTGTTTCCTCTTCATTGTTCTGTTCAGTTCTTGTGGTTGTGGAACCACCAGTTTTTGCTGGTGTTCCCTTTTTGTTCTTTGTGTTGTTATGTATATATATTTTTGCACTGGTATCTGCCCATGGCTCCAGTGGTTCATGATTAGGCCGCTCTTAGTTTTTGCAAGAGGTCTTGTGTGTCTCTTGTCTGCTCTGAGCAAGGGTTCTGCTTGATCTCTGACTCTGCTCTGGACAGGAGTCTGCATTTTAAAGCCTCAGTCCTTCTCTGATGATGTAGTTCGCCCTGGAGGCAGGGCCTGGCCGTGCAAGGTCCCCTCTTTTAGGTGTGGCTGGAGGAGCCCCTCACAGCCAAACCCTAGTTCTGTCTGCTAGGGAGAGTCTGACATCAGACTCTAGGGATTGACCTGGATCCCAGAGAGGGACTCTCCGGACAGGTGGTCCAGGTGCCGGAGTCTGCTCACCTCTGGCTCACTGAAGCTTCTTCCTTGGGAGTTTTCTTCCTCCCACTGGACAGCTTCTTCTCCCAGGTAATTGATTATCAGTGGGGCTTTCTGTGTGACTGAAAGCATTGCTCTACCTGCTTTGTCCCTTGGTTGTAACAATATAGTTCCTGACAGTACATGCTCTGTGTGTGTATGTGTGTGTGTGTCATATACATGCATGCTTCAAATCTGAGACTACTCAGAATGACCAAAATATGTACTAGGCAACAATCCATATTGTCCTTCACAGGAGAAGATGAGCAGAAGACCTTGGCTTAGGGCTGGGGCTACGTGTGCCATTGTAAAGGTAGGAACATGGCTACTATAAGGGGTCGTGTTTATAAGAACCACTATGTCCCAGGAGGGTGGTTTCTATTCCAGAGTCTGGTCTTCCTTTCTCTAAATTTAAAGTCCATCTTCCGAGGAACCTGGCTGGGGTCAAGCTGACTCAGGGAGGTGGGTCCAAGCGGTCACACACACACACATATACACACACACCTGAGACTATATTCTGTCATCAGAATAGGTTCATCTCTGTGAGTACAAAGGCAAAGCAATATCATCCCACTGCCATGCCTCCCTACCAAGATGGTGTGTACTCACAAACGCAGAGCCAAAAGAAACTCTTCTTTCCATAAGCCACTTCCTGTCAGTTACTTGGTTACTGCAAGAAGAGGAAGTGATCCGCTTCTCTGGTGTGGTGCATGATGATTCCCAGGTGGGACAGTTTGTCCAGAAACGCACAGTCGTTCACAGACTCTTTGTAAGACAGCACTCAGTTCCCTAGTAGCCACCTTGCACCTGTCCTTCCTTTCCTTGGTGTTCAGTCAGCAGTCAAACCTCTATCTCTAGAGCCTGATGGATGCTGGCCCCTTGTGTCAGTCACCTTTCTATTGCTGGGATAAAACACCATGGCCAAGGCAACTTATGGGAGATGTATTTGTGCTTTCTGCTCCCGGGGGGTAAGAGTGCATCCTAGTGGTGAAGCATGGCAGCAAGAGGCAAACACAGTGGCTGGACTCTCTTACATAGCTAGCCATCAGGCCAGAGAGGAAAAACCAGCAGAGGTGAAGCTTTTAACCTCAGAGACAGCCCTCAAGGCCATCCTTCCTCAAACCATACGCCAAAACCTAAACCTCCCTAACCAATGCCATTACCCAAGAACCAAGTGTTCAATATGTTGGGGGACAGTTCTCATTCAAATCACTGTATCCATTCTCTCTGTATTACCAGTGACTGGCATGGGGTCACACACAGTTGGTGCTCAGCTCAGTCACTGCAGGACCTCTGAGGGTCTAAAGGCTTCCTGTGCTCAAACCTGCTACTCAAGAGTCAGGACTCATCTTCAGCATGCCCTATGCTGCCCTGAACACTTTGAAGAATGAAGAAAGAAAAGGAACAGAGAGAGGAAGAGATGAAGAAAAGGAATCTAAAAGCGAAACTGCCTCTTGCCTCCAATCTGTTCTGGTTGTCTTATTTGCTGAGTTTTGCATTGGGCCAAAACCCTGCCAGTCTAGCAACAGAGAAAGCAGAACCAAATTGCTGTCGACAATGGCGAGAGCCAGAAGATCTCTGACATAACGAAGGGAGGATTATTTTTAATCTGGACAAATGTCAAAAGCTTTAGAGGCTTAATGCCAAGCCTACAACCTCATGTGAACCTTTAATTAGTTGAGAGGCTGGGGACTCTTTCTTGGGAGCTGGGCCTCACCACTGTGCACCAGGCTCAGTATCTTGGTGGCATCCAAGCTGAAGCCCCTGGGTGAGGATTCAGGAAGCCAGGCTAGGGAAGCTGCCTGGCCTCGTGAGTCATGTGTGGTCCTGGAGGAGCTGTTCCTAAAGACTTCTTCTTTCTCTATGTGGAGGGAGGACATAGCTTCTAATTTGCCACCTCTCTGTTACAGTTGAAAAAGCATCCATGTCACCCAGCAGCTGGCTTGTCATACATTTTCATCATGTGAACACTGGAACTGCTGGTAGTTGATCTTAGAGTATCAGAGCAGGATGACCCTAGCCTTGATGCCAATTAGAGGATTCCAAGGGAGGTGACCTTCTAAGACCCACATACAGCAGAGTATATAAGAGTATATATATATATAAGAGACAGAGACACCTGGGTTTGCTGACCGCAGCCACGATATCCTAAAACAAGTAATGGGAACATGTGTGACATGCAGAGGACAGCACATGCATCCTGTCTAGTGTTGAGTTCCTGGACACTGGCCTTGGAGTCAACATGTCTCTACTTTCTATAGAGTCAGATGGTACCAGGAGTTGGTGCTTAGTACCTGAGTCCACTTTGGAATTCTCAGAGACTACTGTAGCCTTTGGTTGAATAATATCCAAATGGATTTAGTCATTTTCATTTTGTAGAAGCTTCTCTTCAGCTGAATACAGGATTGAGTCCTTACCAAGGTAGTGGTTTGGCATATACCTGGGACATGGTCCTGAGCTCTGCCCACCTGCATTGTCCTCATGTAGAGGGATATACCCTGGTTTGCAGAGCAGGAAATTATACAGGCTTGTGGTCTTCTTCCCAAGAGTGGCTACTCTCCCAAGTTTGCCTCTTTACCTTGTAATCAAGAGGATCATTCTTGAATTTTCTGTAAGTCTTGTCCCCACTGAGATGCCTTTCTTTTATAAAAAGAGATACAATCAAAATCACTAATACTGTTCTAGAATCTATGGCTTCCAGATGAGATGCCTTTCCTTCAAGAATCAGCCCTGCAACTTAACCATCACTCACCCACCTCTGGTCACCAAGGCTTCAGCCTTGTTGAGGACCTGCCCTGGGGCAGCCATGCTGACTATTGTCCAGGGGTCCAGATGTCCCTCTTTAATTGAAGACACCTTCACTTCTACTCCCAGCTGTGGTGGTACATTATGTATTTAATAAAATTAGTCTGGGATATCAGAAGACAGAGCCACCGACAGCCAAGCCTTGAAAGTCAGGGAGTGGTGGCCTATGCCTTTAATCTCATCACTAGGGAGACTGAGATCTGTCAGAATCTCTGAGTTCAAGGCCTAACAGCCAGATAGTCTTGGCACAAACCATTAGCCCCAGCACTTGGGGGCAGAGGCAGGAGGATCTCTGTGAATTTAAGGCCAACCTAGTCTATAAAGTAAGTTCCAGAATATTAGGATTGTTACACAGAAATACTGTTTTAAAAACAAAAATAAAAGTTTGGAGAGATTTCTCTGTCCTCTGATATTCCAGACAAATTTTATTAAATATACAATATATTTATACAAACAAATATACACTGAGGTGTTTTTTTCCCTGGCACCCAAGTGGGCATACAGCAAGCAGTTGCTGGGTTCTGATTA
Source organism: Sigmodon hispidus (assembly GCA_004025045.1). Taxonomy (NCBI): domain Eukaryota; kingdom Metazoa; phylum Chordata; class Mammalia; order Rodentia; family Cricetidae; genus Sigmodon; species Sigmodon hispidus. Next base: position 7,201 of record PVIH01000411.1, on the reverse strand, counting down.
TTGTCAGGCTGTCTTTTAGATTAAAACAGACATTCTATGAGCAAAGATTGGGCCAATCTGTCCAGTGACAAGTGTGCATCATAGAAAATGTCTTAAGGAAACAGAAATGTTCTGCAGAAACATAGGAAATATCTTATGTGAACAGGTGAAGTTTTTGTTTTCCCAAGTGCAAATGCTTCATTTTAAGAGCCAAAATGTGATTACTGTTTGTCTAAAGTTATTTCACATCATTGAAAAAGGTGATGGCCCATGAAGATGATACTTTTGTTGAGGATCACAGGCATTTGCATCTAAAGTTGGCACTGGAACCGTTGCATTTGAATCAAAGACCATATTACCTGTACATTTGCCATCGTGGGGACTTTGCACTAAAGCCTCCGTACAGAAGCAGAGACAAAGACCCAGATACTGCAAGCTACTCAGTAAGGCTGCACAGTTCACCTGTTCATGAAAGACTTGCCTTTACCTCACTTGGCATCCAGCTCAGTTATACTCACAGTGTCACACTGCCCTTGTACTGTTAAGTACCTCAGGTTTGGGACAGACACTAATATTTTTTTAGTTAAGTTGATAAAGGTTTTAGAAAACCTGCCATGCCTACAGGTTTTGCTTAAACTAATTCTATAAACTCAAAGTAAGGAGGAGGAGGAGGTGTGTTTGCCATTCATACACTCAGGGTGCTTGCCTGGAGCTCCACAGTGTCCAATGTTAATTTCCTTTGCAGAGAAAGAGCTGGTCACCCCCATAATTTTGAACTTATACAGGTGGCTCTATTCCCTTCAGAATCTGAGAGAAATAGGGGGGGTCTCCTTTTCTTTCCTAAGACAATATATCACATAGTCCAGATGGCATTGACGTCTCTATGTAGCCAGGGATTACCTTGGACTTCCTATTCTCTTCCCTCTACCTTCTAAGTGCTGAGATGGCAGGCAGTACCATCACATCTGGTTCCTGGGGCTCTGTGCCTCCAGTCTGGTGCATCTGGCCAACCTGCTAAGTACTTTACTGACCACACCAATGTACAGGGCACATCATCAACCTTGGGACCCTCATTCTTGGTTCCTTGCCCTTCAAGTGGGTAAATGTGATGTGCTTTGACTTTGGCCAAAGAGGACAAATCCAGAATTGCAGGAAAACTTATCCATGGGAGTTTGAAATGTGTATTTTAATGGGGGAGAAGAGAGGGAGGCTGTCATGTCAACATGTACCCTTCAGTCCTTTCTCTCCAGAAGAGGGTGTATTGGATTATGCAAAGGTTGTGAGAGCCCCAGCCATGTTCCTGGGCACCCAGCATCCTCTGTGAGGCTCAAGCCAGACTTCAAACCCTTCCTTTTGATACTTCTTATCTTGCACACTTCCTACAAGCCACAGACAGGGTATGAGTGTGGGAGAAGAGCTCTTGGAAATGGATGCTCTCTGGGAGTTCATCTCACAGAAGCCTTTGGAAGCTCCCTTCTGCTTTCCTTCCCCATACCTCCTGCCAGCATGCCTGGCCTCTTCTGTGTTCACTGGCTATTTGCCAATGGCATTGAAAATCCTGCCAGTCTGCCCTGCACGCTGTGTCTCCAAGGGCATCGGCTGACCACAGGCTGAAACTGTGTCTCCCAGCCCAGCTGTCTGTTTCCCACTCACTGAAAGCACTTGTACCTTGAGGGAGGAAAGTCCAAGCCACATGTCCTGACAGCCTGTCGGCTGGGTCCCACGGAACCTTCCTTCCAGAGCTGGCCAGACTGAGCACACACTCAGCCACCAGCTTTTGGCAAGGAAGGCCTCCCCAGGGAATCTGCCCTGGGGCTCTTTGTTCAGCTGGAGTCCCAGAAGGGAGCAATAATTAAAGAAAACTTTGTAAATGTTCAAACTGAATAAAATTGTTGTTGTTCATGGTTGCCTTTCTTCTTCGTTTTGCCATCTGGAGCCACAACCTGTCCAGTTTATGAGCCCAGATCCGTGTCCTGCTTGCTCCAGTCACTTGTCTGTCTCCTCACTGATAGTTCTCCACAGAGAGGGGATTTGCTGCTTACTTGTACCCCTCCCCTGCAGCCTGAGGTCTTCCGTTCATCCTGCCTACCATGTGCTTTGGAGATATTCCTGCCACTGGCATGGAAGGGAAATGGCCATGTGGAGTGTGTGCTTACAGCTGCCCGGCTTCTCTGTGTGGCTCTTGAGAGAGCTACCTGTCTGAAGACACTGGGTACAACCTAAGGCTCTGGCTGCAGCTTCAAATTTACACTGAATTTTTTTAAATGGCAAAGGAGAAACAAATAGATGTAAATAATGAAAATGCTCTCATGCTGGTGGATTAAGACCTCAAGTTATGTAAATACCAAAACAAAGTCCCTATCACCCCATGCATGCAAGGAGAAAGATAAGTACCAGGGGGTCCTACCACCAGCTTCTCATTGAGTGACCTTGGGGAATAGGATCATAATGCTAAACTAAAAGCGAGTTAGATTAGAGTAGTTATGCTCCTAACCAAAGTATCTAGAGTTTCTAAAACAAGGAACAGTGGTGACACAGGTAATCCAGGAGGGTGGTGAAGTGAGCGCAGCTGTGTGAGGACAGAAGCTGTGGTTAAGTCTGAGTAATTCTCTCACAAGCCAAGGGAAGCCTGGGCACCAGGAGCTGAGAGAAATGGTTCCTTGAAGGCCAGAGAGGGAGCAGGCCCTTGTCAGCCCCAGTCTGACTCAGCCTCCAACATCATAGTAACTTTCTCTTTCCATTATCACCTTATCCTAGCAGCCCCAGAAACAAGCACCAGATGTGGAGAACTATGCAATAAAGTTTTATTTACAAAGTATCTACAGAAAATAGAACAATTAAAACAATACGCTATAGTCAAATGTATGCAGATGTACAGTCTCTCTTTTCTCTTTCATCTTACAGTATTGTTTCCTTTCCTTTTATCTTTTAAAAATTACTTTATATTTAAGATTATTGTAATACCACATCATTTCCCCTATCTCTTCCCTCCTCCCAAGCCTCCCCTTTGCTCTATTTCAGATGTATAGTCTCTTTTTCGTTAATTGCTGTTACATCCATGTATGTGTAAGTACATATATATTCCCAAATATCATGTGCCCCATCTGTGTGTTGTTACTTGTATGTGTATCTCCAGGGCTGACCATTTGGTATTGGATAATCAATTCATGTGTTCTTCATTGAGGAAGAGTGCTTCCCCCACTATCAGCATTTCTTAGCCACCTGCACTCCTTTTGTATGCCTGAGGCCTCATGGCCTCATCTGTCCCCTGTCCACTTTATCACATCTACTATTATTGTCCTTGGTCAGCTCATGTCGAGGCAGTTATGCTGATGAGACTTTATGACTGGACCTCCTGATGTAGTCTCACAGAAAACCTCTCTCTCTGACAGTTGTTCCACCCCATAGTCTGTACTCCCTCCTCACCCATAATGCAGGCGTTAGTCTGTACATGTTTCCTTTGGGATCGGGCTTCACAACTCTGCATTTTGGTTGCTGTGGTTTTCTACAATGATCTCCATGTTACAAAGAAATATTCCTTGGTGAAGGATGAGGACCACACTTACCTGTGTGTATAAGGACAAACGTGTAGAATGTAGTAGGGGATTATTCTGGTTTAGTAATGTTGTGGTTGTAGGCTCTCATCCAGGATCTATGACTTCTCTAGCCCTAGATAATTGGCTGGGTTTCCTTTACCAGACATGATTACCCTCTTGTTTGTGGGTCATAAGTCCAACTAGAGAGCTGTTGGTTCCCGCCAAGGTATGGATACCATTTCTGCACCCTTAGGTTATTGTATCATGCTGGTCATTATTGTGGTTCGTAGGTATCACAGCTGTATAATTGTTGGTCATATCCCTCTTTTGGAAACTTGTATGATGCTTTCTGGTACTATGAAAGCTTGTCCTCATGAAGGACCACATTACCTTACCCTTACTATTTTAGAGACAGTGTTTCGTAGTGCTCTCCCTGAACTGGAACTCATTGTGTAGACTAGGCTGGCCTTGAACTCAACAGAGATCCTCTTGCCTCTGCCTCCTGGGTGCTACAGTATATTACTACTCTTTCATCCCTTTGTGGTAACATGAGATGATGCAGTACTGATGTAATCAGATGGGGAGACTTTCAGAATGCAGGCATTGTGACAGAGCATCTGGCTTGCCAAGTCATCAGCTTGCAGTTACCAGGTGTCTGCCACATTGCATTCTATACCTTTGTCTTCTTGCAGCAGATGGCAAGCCTGATTTCATACAGTGAATGTTGTTGTGGCCATTGCTACAGAGAGCAAGTTCCGTAATATTGTGGCTTCTTTGTTAGGTTTAAAATATTTTCATTCTTTGTTTTTTAAACTATGTATATAAAAACACTTATATTTGGTGTCCAGTTTGATACTTAACTTCAGAGAAGGGTTTGTATTGTGTTCATCTAGGCTGTGAAATTTGCCTCACTACTGACATCAGTGTGTGCATGAAAATATGTTTCATGATTCAAAACAGGAGCCTTAAAGGGCAGTTTAATTGTACTTCCAACTAATTAAAGAGATAATTTCCCAAGACCTCTCATCACTTTTCTTTGTTTGTTTTGAAGCAGGGTCTTTTGTAGCCCAGGCTGACCTAAGACTTGCGATGTAGCTGAAGATAACTTTCAATTCTGATCTTCTGGTCTCTATCTCCCAAACGCTGGGACTAGACCTATCAGGCCTGATCTGGGCAGGGCTGAAGATCAAACCCAGGCTTCTTGAATGCTGAGAAATCACTTTTTAATGAGCTATTGTTCTTCAGTCTTATTGATGGCTTCATTCATCATCAAGGTCCTGGGACTCAGGGGCAAAGGTGACTGTCACACTGAACTAAGTGACGGGAAGTCAGTCTCCCAGGTCTCCATTTCAGAGCTACAGACTTAATTCTGAAGAAATAGCCCCATTAACTCACTGTGTCACTGTGGTGATACAGTGTGTAGCCACTAAAGAAATAGAGTTTGCCCAAAGATCAGAGGACAGAGCCAGCCACAGAGTTAGCCATAGAGGTCAGGGAGTCATGGCATACACCTTCAATCCTAGCACTAGGGAGGCAGACGCAGAGATCTGCGTGGATGTCTATGAGTTCAAGGCCAAACCGAGCCAGTCAGTGATAGCACAAACCTTTAATCCCGGCACTGGTATCATCTGTTCCCAGTACTTGGGAAACACACAAGCCTGGAATCCAAGCACTAAGAAGTTTGAACCAGGGAGTGATATGGCTGGGCAGAGAAAGGAATATAAGGTGGGAGGGGACAGAATTCCCCTTTTCTCTTTCAACTGAGGACACAGAGGCCTTCAGTCTAAAGATTCATGGAGACAGGATCTTCCCCTTTCGGTCTGAGGGTTTGGCTAGGGAGGAAGTGGCTGGGACTTGTTCTGTTGTCTCTCTGATCTTTCAGTTTTCCCCCAATATCTGGCTCTGTGCCTTTATTATAAGATAAATTAGGATTTGTGCAACAGGTTACTGTTTTTAAGGGAGCAGGGAAGACCTTCTGTGTAACAATAGAAAAAGAGAATGAACCAAAATATAGTTTTCCAGAGCCTCTCTTCCTGTTTCGGGGACCCCAGGAATTAAGAACATCAAACCCTTGTGATTATTCACGTTGGTTCACAGCCATTTAGTCACTACCATCTCCTGGGGAGTGGCCTTATGCTTTAGTGTGTATGTGTGTGACAGACAGACAGAGAAATGCTGACTCTGCCCTGTGAACTTGTTCCTATGGCTGATATTCTAGTTAACTTTCTCATCACTACACCAAATATCTGCAAAGAGCAACTTCCTAAAGAGTTTATTTTTCCTGCTAGTTTGGGGTACAGGGGGTCCTGGTTGAGGAAGCACCTCATGATTGTGGCAGCAGTAGGTGAGAGGCCGGTTGTTCATATCTGAGCAAAAGCAGAGGCAGAGAGCAGAATGCTGGTACACAGCTGCCTTTTCCTCCTCCCCTCCTTTCTATTCAGTCTTAGAACCCATATGGCATGACATTCATTCAGGAAGAGATTTCTTCCCTTAGTTTATCTTCTCAGGAAGCCTCTTTAAAGGCATTCAATACCCAAAGGGCATGCCTTCCAGGTGAGTTTTAATCTAATCAAGCTGACCATAAAAATTAGCAGATGGCTTTGGTCTATATCCTCTTTGTGATATAAGGCACAGTGTGGGAGTATTGCATGCCTTCAAGTGTGTGAGCTATAAATATCCCCATGCATTCTCACAGAAAACTACCATAGCTGAGGGGTCACCTTGGAAAATCCCAGAACCTTGGAGTTGTGATGGAAGGCTTGGAGAGTCACATTGTTTTTCTGCTCTTCCATACTCTACAGCTCTAGTGTTTTCTGTCTGAAGTCCTTTTTTCTGCAGATGCTGTAGATTGCCTTTGTATCAACTGGGTTTACAGAGGACCATGTATGAATGAGGTTCTCACATGGAGCTCATCCCTCTCTAGCTGTCTGCTCTGAACCCCTGCTCTTAGGAGGCGGTACTCTGGGTTGCTTATGCCCTTTCTGTGTCCTCAAGTAGAGTGAATGTAGACAGGGGACACTTAAGGTTTGGTGGCTGTAAAAATGAGTCCCTTTTGGTTGGGAAAAGATTTTCCAGTCAAACGGTCCTAAGAAACAAGCAGGGGTTGCAATCCTAATATCTAACAAAGTAGACTTTAAGCTAAAAGCAATTAAAAGGGACCAAGATGGTCACTGCTTATTCATCACAGGAAAAATTGGTCAAGAGGAGATCTCAATCTTAAATATTTATGCCCCTAATATAGGGACACCTACTTATGTAAAAGAAACACTGCTAAAGCTCGAATCCCACATCAATTCTTACACCCTAATAGTGGGAGACTTCAATACCCCACTTTCAACCCTGGATAGATCAACCAGACAGGGCCTCAACAGAGAAATAAGGAGTCTAAAAGAGGTTATGATGCAAATGGATTTCATAAATATCTACAGAACCTTCCACCCAAAGGCAAAGGAATATACATATTTCTCAGCTCCTCATGGAACTTTCCCCAAAATTGACCACATAATTGGTCATAAAGCAAATATCAACAGATACAAAAAAATGGAAATAATCCCTTGTAACATATCAGACCACCAGGGCCTAAAGTTAGAGTTCAACAACATCAAAACCCAAAGAAAGCCTACCAACTCATGGAAACTAAACATCAATCAGCTGAACCATCTCTGGGTCAAGGAAGAAATTAAGAA